>OX451401.1:19193400-19587794 GCA_949629135.1 Eremobia ochroleuca | reverse complement strand
CAGGATTCGCAAAAAAATGTTGGTTTGTTATACAGTCAGTATGCGGATATGGTACAAAAGTATGGAATGTTACGAAGAAGGTTTTGTTTTGATAGTGCGCAATAATTTAGATGTCTAAATGCTCCCTGACTGCTTAGAATAATTACTATATTATGTCTGTGCAACATCTGGATACGCAATTCACTGATAATGCATATTTTTTAATACTAAATACTGTTGTAACTTTGAAGGTATTGCACATTATTTAAAAAAAAAAAAGTCAGACAAAACTTGCCAAACATACTTTTATATAATTTAAAATTAACTAGTCAAGTGTAACAGCAAAAACTTAATTATTAATAAAAACAAAATTCCGCGGTTTGCCCGAACAGAAATAACAAATAACCTTAATTTAATATGATCTTGTTTTTAACCACCGACTGTGCAAATCAACTGATATACAGGGTCAAATTAAATTAGCTAGCGAAACTCTGCAGAGACGTCATGAGTATCGATATCTAAACACGAAAAAATGAAAATAAAAAGATTTGATGTTTAATATTTAGAGGTCAACGACCGCTGGTATTTTTTTTTTACTTGAAGTCGAGTTGAGAAAATATGTTGTATCGTATTTAGATATCGGTGCTAATCACGTGTGTGAAGTTAACATAAAAAAACTGATGTTTCAAGTGAATACACTAATTAAGTTCGATGACCCCACAAAAAAAATCACCAAATTTAATTTCTTTTTTGCTTTATTGTGTTTAGATACCCATCACGCATTCGGAGTTTTGCTAGCTAATTTAATTTGACCCTGTAAAAATACAAATTGCTTCACTAGTCAATTTGAACATTGCATGTTGGGGGCTCGATCAGCACATGGTGTCTGGGCGTGTAAATTAACATAACTACCGCTGTCGCTTGTGAATCGGTTATTTTGGCCATTGATCGGGTAGAACGCAGAACGCGGAACGCGGTACGCTCAAGTAAAATAGTAGAAAGTCGCTGACATGATCATATCACGAAGTTTAGGCGTAGCATGTAAAGAAAATGGGGTAGTTGTAAAGATGGGTGGTTAAGAAACGCATAATGCTTGTATCAGGACAGTTACTGAAATAACCGGTGCACTGAACGACAGCGAAAATCTTAATTATAAATAAATGTAAAAGTGTAATATATTGTTGTCTGCAATCGAGGCCTAATAGCTTCCTCAGTATATTGTATAGTCTGTTAGTTATTAATATTATCACGTTACTGACTATTCTCCGGCATTGTAGATACAGCCCGGTAACTCTGACGTGTAAATCTACGGGTAATGTTCATAATAGCTTTGGAGATTGTCAGTAAATGTACACTGGCGAGGAAAATAACTCAATTCGTCAAATAATAAAGTTCTTAATAAAGAGTGGGTTGTTTTCTCGCGGCTGTATCTTATATGAGATTTATTATGAGTATAGAATGTTCAAATGTATTCCAATGTGCTAGAAAGAGACCACAATATATCTGTCTCTTTCACGCACTTTGTAAAGTAACTATAAATAGTCCCGTCGTATAATACACACGTGCCACCCGAAACTGGTTCTTAACCCTTAACCAGGCCACGAAGACTGGCTGGAAGATATAAAGTGTTCTATATGGATTTGGTCGTTGAATCACGCCCTAAATGATTCCTCATCAAAAAATTCCTGGAAAAACACTGAAATGTCTGAAAATAAAAAGTGGGAAAACGTATTCCGTTGCCTGGTAAAGGACTACCTTATAATCGATAACTATATACAACTTGTAACGTTAAATGCACAAAACCTCAGACACCCCAACTGATTTTTAATTCAATTGACCTATTTCAGAGAAAAAATAAGTCATTAAAAAAATTGTAAAGGTTTTATGTGCTGTTTTAGTTTTACTGGCCATTCTGATCGTTTCTTGCGTCTGCGACGACGCTTTATCGAGGAAGGAGTCCTCACCGGGCCGCTGCGCCGCGCTGTCATTGGCTTGCTTGACCTATTAATAAATAGACACGGCAACGTTTTTAATGAAGATTTTTTTGAAAAATGTGACCTATATTAAAAAGTGGTTCAATTAATTCTGCTCGTTATTCTGATCAAACTATTTTCAGGTTTTGCGCATTTAACGTTACACGTTGTAGATATCCTGTGCATATTTTCCAGTAGAAACCAGAGTTTAAAAAATCACAGGTAAAGTAGGGTGCCATAGCTAGTATATGAAAAAAATGTGATTTGAACAGGCAAAGGATATATAGCTCCCACAAATAACGTCGACTAAACAGGCTATGTTCATATGTTTCCCACGTTATATTTTGCTATATTTCAGACAATTTAGACAAGAAATCGACTAGAAATGATGTAAACCCAATAGTAAAACTCAAAATCTACAACATATCAAAAAATTGCACGACTTACATTTCTTTGTTTCGCCATAATCGAACAAAAACTTCCGCACTTAACGAAAAGGGCCTGTTCAACGGGTAGTCAAAATTCAAATGTCTGTCAGTGACACATACGTTCGGATATCGAAGGTTGCGAATTTGGAACAACAGCGTATACATTCAAGAATTTATTTTGATAGCTTCTGTGCTTTTTAAATTCAAAACCTGGGCAGAGCATTGAAAAATCTATGTGGGATGCATATATCCGGGGCCTGGTAAAAGGTTAAATTCATAACAATAAGGTCTGATATTTATTTCTCCTAAAGGCTTCTCTCATTTGAAATCTGATCTAAATAGAGCCGAAAAGCCAAAGAAAAAAAAAACCTCAATGTTTTTTACTTTTGCCTATAATTTGAATTTATTCGATAATAAACATAAAGGACTCCAACATAATTTCATATCAGTGTGAAATTGCTTAATGGTTGATTAAAATAAATGTAAAAAAAAACCTACTGTCGACCTCGTTATTCGAAAATAATCGTATCTCAAAAATCGCGTCAAATATCGACAATCTCCTGTAAAATGTCGTTGCTGAGACATTTCTGTATAAGACTGGTTTCATATTGGCGACCTGCGCCCAAAGTTAATAATACACAACATAACATCACACCTCTAATCCACGAAAGGTTGGGCAGAGGTGTACCTGTAAATTAATAATGTATCTCAATCCCAATCTTGATCTGGAGAAATACTTGTCTTGTTTTTTTCCAGACGCCAATGTGAAAGCAGTGTTAAATACCCTGCCGGTACTTGTATATTAATAATCGCGTTGTAATTTTATTCAGTGTTAATTTAATTGTTTATTTTGTATAAATAGATTAGTATTATTACTGTCGTATGTCTGTGGCATTGGTTTTAAAACATTTAAATTGTATAATTTAATTAAAATATTTTATAAAAACGTACCAATAATTGTCTGCATGCTAATAAGTCTGACTGAATTTATTTTTAATCTAACGAGAAAGTAATATGTAAGTTTCTTGTTAAAAAAGCGATAAAAAAATCAATGTCACATACATTACGGGTTTTGTATAAAAGGATGTGTATATGCGTTTGTGTATAAATTCCAATGTGTGCGGATATGTACGGTCAAGTACAACCAGATTGTGCAGGTTCTGAGCGTCTGTTAATATGTTATGTTAATAATTATTATTTTTAATTATGTTGGCAGTATACACTATGTATGCGGGTATGTACGGTCGCGGCTTCTTTACAAGTCTTCGTCACCTAAGCAGACCACATACGTAGCCATATATGTACTTGCGCAAATTTTGACTTGTACAAGTATGTTTTGACGTGTGCGGGATGCATTAGCACAAGTATGAGCCATTCGTGCTCACAACGGCGCCACGCACACTTGTGCACGTCTAAACTGGCGCAAGTATATCGTTACATGTGTGACCTTTTTACTTACAGTTTGTTCCGTGTAAACTATTGTATCTGCCGCCATCTGGCAATCTAATGCTTGAGGCGAATCGTGTAAGCAAAAAGAGTGATTGGCTGTTGGTCGACGCCAGCCAGCAGAATATGTTTGATTAATTATTATATTATAGAAATTAATATAATACGAATGTCGCAACATACTCAATACAGATCGTGAGGTTCTATTTACGCGTGAAAATCGTATAATTAATCTTAAAACTGAATACTCCTTAATAAATAATTATTAAAGATAAATGATCTTTATACGAAATTATGTACAATTTAGTATGGTTGGTTTAAATACAATAATTAAGTTGTCTTACATTTTGTATTCAGCGTATATTATTCTCTTCGGTAGTGCCTTTCTCTAACGCTACTTATCGTTGTAGCTTCCTTGCGAGTGCTAATGTAAATTGAGCATTTCATTGTATTTCAATGTATGGAGTCATTTGTCAAATTATCATGTTCATATGAAATATATTAAAAAAAAAGAAAATAACGAAAAAGTTCTTTAGCTTCAAAATTATCGCGCGGAGTTCATGGGACGAGTTCGTGGGGTTGCAAACAAAAAATATTTCTACCAAAATGGTAGTTTTTAATTAGCTTGTATTACCAATGACTTAGCTGTGTAGTATCGCATCGTCTTCGCTTGAGTGCGCACGGCCGCGGGCGCCGCCTCCTGTACAATAACTATTATAATACACTCGCTTGCCGAGACATTTGCCAGAAAAAGGAAAAAAAAATGCTATACCGCGTTCGAACACTTATGACTTCATTTAAATGTCTCCGCAAGCAGACAATAGTCTGTAGTATAATAAATTAATGATGTATGTATTTGTAAACTATACGTGTAACTATTGAATACCGATGTGTTTATGGGTATTATCCTAAAGTTGTTATCTCTTTCTTAGGCGCTGTTGTTTGTGGCTCGGTGGATCGCGCGGATCACTCGCACTTGACTCTAGATCGATATTATACATATATTTATATATTTTAAAAGTAGATGTGAATATTTAAAGCTGCAGATGATTTTTGCAAATTACTATTGCGTTGTTGGGTCTTAAAAATATATATATACTTTGGTCGTAGTCAATTATTTGTTGTAATATATTTTTGTAAGTTCATGTTACTCGGTGTCCGCGCGGTTCGACCGACCCTTGTCTGTTATCAAGTATACATTATAATGTATGTACCTTTCAGTGATAGCCGATAAAACTAATCTTTAAATCTCAACGTTGAAGTGTATATGTGTATTTAAAGCTAAAATAAAATGAAATAAATTTGATAAAAATACAGGTTAATGTAAGCTTAAGTCGGTAGTGACGGTGCGCGGGATCAAACCCTCGATGACTAACAAATATCTACAACAGACTGTCCATTGTTCAGGTCATCTTATCCTGGTTTTTTATACATTTAGTTGGAAGAAACCTTTCATTTAGATCTAAATTCCATTTGATCTTCGTTGTCTTAAGAAGGGACTGCTCATTGCTGTAACCGCTCAGTATTACTCGGGACCGCGCGCCTTAAGCTTGTTAGTTTAGACAAACATATAATCGTCACGATATAGGGAAGGTTACAGAGACCAGGATGTCTCGAGGCAGTTGTTCTGTTGACTCGAGTAGGACGGTAGCGTAGGTACGAGGAAGAAATGTTGTTGGTAGGACCCTGAAAACGTAGAACACCCCGAGCGTTAAACTATCTCCCATCATTGTTGTAAACTATTGTAATTATCTAACGCGTATAAAGTTATATCTTTCGTAAACTCGGTGTACGCTGTCGTAATTATTAATTAGCATCTTAATCACAGCTTTTTGTATATGCAACGAATATGTAAGTATGTTTTCTATTGATATTTTTCTGACTGTTTCTGTGAAACATGTATTTCAATGATTTCTGGGCTGCAGTGCGATGTTCGTGCTGAGTTATAAAAGGAAGAACTAATTACTTGCGTAGAGGACGCGGATGTGAGCTGTCATTGTGTAAAACTCTTGTTATCTGTTACAAATAATTTATACTATAATCTTTATGAACGTTATTTTTTGTTAAATGTTTCTATAAAGTGTTTTCGTCGCTCGTCTCGACGATCGTCAGTTAAATTCATATCTTTAAGAACAGAACAGTCGGACATTGATACTTATCTATTAATTCTGAGTGTACTGTTCGTTATTATTGTGGTAGCAACTGAAGTACGTATATAATGCAAACAAATGCTAAAAAAGTTATTATCATAGTACAATATCTCATATCACGTTTTCTTTATTCGGGGGATGTATAAAGGATTGTTCTGAAGGTACAATAACTATCTTATAATAATCAAATTCTTGTGATTTAGCGTCGTATTTATATTGTATCGAGGCCTTTTACTCGCATGTCAAACTGATCACCGTAGCGTAGTGTCTAACTGATTGGTTTCATGAACATTCAGGAAACATTCGAGTGAAGGCCGTTAGATTCGTTCGCATCTCGCAAATGACTGCGATTTATGCAATTAGAAGTCGAACGAAACGGCATGTTTAAAGTAAGGTATACTCATATAACGGGAACATACGTACCTACTAGCTGATTGGTCGGTTTCGATAGATCTCTAAGGAGGAACGTTTAGCTAATGTTGTTACTGGTTGAGCCACATATCGCCTGTAAGTCTAGATATTCGGTGCGTCTTCGCTTTAGTTGGCGCTATTATAAAACGACTGCATTTTTTACTAAAACACATTTTCATTTTGTACTCAAACTGATTTAATACTGTTCAAGAATAAGCTTATAACATAAATATATAATTGTTTGATGCACTTTGTTCTAGTAAAATGCAAGAATAGCAAATTTTACTACATAGGTAACTTATATTGATTATAATAAAATTAAATAAATGTTTATATATAATGTAAAAGTTGTGTACGTTTGTATTAATATAGCGTGTACGACCAAATAATTGATTCACTGTCAGTACTCCGAGGTTGCGAAGTTGATTGTGAAGTAGACGGTAGATGCACTAATAACACGACCTAATGCTACTTTGTATCATTTCCTTGGCTGTGTTTTGTTGCGACATTTGTTTCTACTGCCGCGCAATGGAAGTTTTTTAAATGTTTTATCCTGGTCACACTGGCCGCTTTTCAACGCGTATTCTATGTATTCGACTGAAAGACTTATCTATGGTCATGAATAAAAGTTACGAAAAAAAAAATTCAACGAGTATAAAAACTCATAGCGGAGTTCTTATTTTAAAAAGATGTCAGTCTTTTCTATACATAAATGGCGCATCGATGTTGGAAAGGGGCCATGTGTTGATCATAAATGATGATAATAATTGTATATTTGTTGTGTTCTGAGTTGTATGTGTGAGAGGCATTTGGTTTGGTATCAGGTCGTGCATTCGTCATTACCCGCTGACATGTATTCACTGTATGAAACTATGATATTATATTAATATGAAAACAAACAATTCCTGAGATAATAAAAAAGGAAAATATTACAAAATCCAGTTTTATTTATTTTAAAACCTTTAAACTGAAACCTGTAATCAAATATATATATTACCTACACGTAGTCAAGTAAAGTAAGGGTTTTTAATTGAATTTGATGAATACCTAATTAATTAATTACATTATCTACGAAATAATAACAATTTATTAAAGAATTGCTAATATTGCAATCAGTTACACAATAATTGTACTATAAAGTTAAAATTACATTTTGCTCAAAATCAATCAATCAACTCAGCCTATTACAGTCCACTGCTGGACAAAGGCCTCTCCCAGGCTGCGCCACAATACCCTGACCTCCGCCTTCTGCATCCAGTCTGTCCCAGCCACCTTCTTTAGGTCGTCCGTCCATCTAGTTGGGGTACGTCCCACACTACACTTGCCGATACGCGGTCTCCGATTCAGGACTCGTCCGCTCCACCGGCCATCGGTCCTTCGACAAACATGGCCAGCCCACTGCCACTTCAGTTTGCTTTGCAAGCTATGTCGGTAACTCCGGTTCATTTCCGGATAATTTGATTCCTGATTTTATCCTTCCAAGATACTCCGAGCATAGATCGCTCCATAGCGCACTGAGCGACCTTGAATTTGTGGACCTGCCCGACCTTCAGTGTCCACGTTTCGGCACCAGATATCATGACGGGCAGGACGCACTGGTTGAAGACCTTAGTCTTCAAACACTGCGGGATAGGCGACGAGAAGATGACGGAGTTTTCCAAATACTGCCCAACCCAACTGGATCCTTCTGTCGGCTTCTTTCTAAAAGTTGTGTCTACCGAGCTGGATTATTTGCCCTAGGTGGACATAATCTTTGACAACTTCGAGAAGCGACCCTTCGATCGGCATTGGATCTGCAAGACGTGCCAATTGTACAATGCGATTCAAATAAGAATAGGAATGTCAATGACCTCTATCTGTCAAATGTTGATTGAAAAGTACGGTTTGCAAAGAAAACTTACTTGCGTATCAATAACGTTTTTGTTTTTTAACCGAGTCTTAGTTAAATCAAAGTGAAAAAAACATCAAAAAGTTAGTCATAACTACGTTAGGCAACTCGAAAGTGAAATTGAGAGTCTGACATAGAAGCAATTGCTTCAATTACGAGCGACGATTGAAACAAAAATGAGCCACGTCAAAAGAATAGAAAATGAATACTGGCAACGAGAGATATTTGAAGACTATGATAACTTTACATTTATTATAAATACAAAAACAGAATGTCTATTTTTATTTTAAATAGCAGTTGGTGAAATAAAATATTAAATATAGATATTCTATTTCACGAAGTCCTTTTGACTACCTATGTTTGTAGTTGTGCATGCACATGCACATTGTTTTAGCGTGCGTAAGCTCAGGAGCGCTCAGTCGTGACTGCGATGCGGTCCGGGTCACTAGTGCTTATTGTTCTCATGTCTTTTACACCGAGTACCGTCAACATAGAAACTAAGCGAAGACTTTCAGTGAGATAAGATGACATACGTCAACAGACATTTTTTTTTTAGAATAGGCTTTTGGCATTTTCTTTCTATATTATTTTATTAAGAATTAAAAATTAGATTTGTCATAGGGTCGAAACATGATTGCTATCATTCTTCATTTTTAACACATTCCGTCCCTCGACGAAATAACAATAAGACTTCTGTGTCTCGTTCAGTGTCCTTCGAACGAATATTTTTCTCTTTGTAATATATTTTAAACAATTACGTTCTTCAAATAAAAATAAAGAATTAAATCGCACGTTAGGTTTTTATTGCTAACGGTACCTAAGTTCACGCACACAAATATGCATATGGGGAAACGTCACTACTACAACCAAACCTGAGCGGACTTCGTGAGATAGATCATCTGTACCTACATTAATCCATGTTTTATTTTATAGGGGAAAGCAGCAGTGATGATAATAGTGATGACAACGACGATGACCACTCAAACAGTGATGCAGACATGATCGGAATTGAATACCTAAATTGTGATTAAAAAATCTTCATTCATGATTCGTAAATAAATGTTGTTTAAAAAATATCTTGTTTTGCTCACCCTACTCAATTTATTCGATTTGACAGCTATGACGTCACAACATGGCGCTAAGTCGATCCTATTCTTATTTGAAACGCATTGTAAATCACTCGTCTTGTTCAAATTCATGCCGAGGCCAACCCGCCGAGACGCACCATTTTGGATGTGCAGGAATTAGTCTAGCTGTTCCAGCGTCTCTGCCATGCCATCGGTAAATCGTAGATGTGAAATGTACTCGCGGTTCACGTTGATACCCTGTCCAGTGTTTGGTCAACAGATAATTTGTAACACCAACACTACGTGTGTGACCACGTTCGTCGTCTAGCATTACACAGTAAAGTTAGCGCAAGGGCTTGCAACCTTGTCAACTTCTGCGCACTACATTCTGAAGTCTGCGCAAGCGCTTAGATAGGAGCAACGATACTTTGCCACAGACTATCATAATAAAATACATGTCGTCGCAAGCGATAACTATCAAGACGACAAAATAATCAAAATACTACTTCCGGTTGATTTCATAATATTGGTCAAACCGGAACTTAATTCTCATTGGTTGATCGGTTAGTACAGTGAACGCCGTGAGGTGGCGCTATAACTTCGCGCCATTTTCTACACGTGGACAGAGTCGATTGGAAAGCGGGCGGCATTCGATTTTTTTTTTTTACTACTCATAAAGTGATTGTAAATTACCGAATAAACGTGACTGTGATTTGTGCTTCAAACTACGTTTTAGTGGTTTGCCCGAGGACCCACCTTCCTCATGGAACCCGTACCAAGAAATTATGATGATGGCCCTATTATCGCTACGCCCACGCTCGCGCCGTCATACATAATACTATTTAAAAATCCGAATTTATTTCAGAGTATTTACCCTTTTAATTGGCTATAAATATATAATCATTTACCTTTCATTACATTCCGAAACTTTTCAATATATAAAGAAGTATAAAAACTACCATTTCCATTTACCCAAAAACATTAAAATAAAATGAATATTAATAAAACATTTGGTCCCTTTTTCTGTCAGTCAGACAGCGTCTGTCTATGCTCAAATTGTTCATGCTTATTTGAGAATACCCCACTTGACATAGTCATTCACGACTCCATTCAGCCTCTCCGCGTAGTGGTCGCTGGCCTTCGCCACGTAGAATTTGGACATCTCGAGATCATCATTGACTATGGGTGCGTTCTCGCTCTCGACGGTCACTATAGGTAACGTGAGCACTGCTACGGTGAGGCCAAACGGCAATTTCTGGAAAAGAATAGAAGATGGTAAGTTTGTGGTAAATACTGAGAGATGTCCTTTGGTTAGGGCCTAATGGGGTATTTGACTTCTGACAAAAACAAACATGAATTACCTAATAGGTACTTATTTTAAAGATTTTACAGAAAAAAACGATTACTTATTGAAAAAAACTAATTAAAAAAAAAGCCGTGAAAATATCTATCCTTGTCACTCAAAACGGACATTGTAGTTACTGGTACTGTGGCGTTCCCGTGTTGGGACGGCCAGTTCGTCGCTGTCTTTGTCTACCATAAACTAAATCGCTTAGAACTTTGCTTGAGATATTTAAACAATTTATTAGATACTAGCTGTGCCCGCGACTTCGTTCGCGTGGATGACGAAACTTATCAATGAGTTTTTTGTGTAACGATCAAACGATCTTGGTACTGTGTAAAAGTCTCAGACTCTCGCGATAGCACATGACGTTCGCGATCAGCAGTGAGGCGTACCTATATCCTTTTCTGTAAATGTTTCCCAAGACCGAGATAGTGAGTGACGTTCGCGATCAGCGGCAAGTCGCTCGTTTCGTTGTTCAATTGACTGAGAAGAACGCGAGAGTGCGTGTCGTTCACTATCAGCACTTAATCTCAATTCTCGATCGGCACTAGTTCCGCGTGCTCTTGCTTCAGTTATGCTATCCCGCATGCGGCTTAACCGGGATTCTCGCTCCTCAGCTGATTCTTGTGATCTGGCTAGTCTCATTCGCCTAGCGTGTCTCGATGTAGCAGAAAGAGATGGTCTCTTTCTGGAAGGCATCGTGTTATAAGTATATCCGTATTAAAAATAAAGAAATCTTTAAGACTCTCTTTATAGAAGAGCCCTAACACCTAGCGCCTACCTACACTTATATTATGTATATACCAATAAATAATCAAAATCCCTAAAAACTAATATCTATACGAATGACTAATCCTACCTAAGAGTCATCATCTGCCTAGCCTTTTCCCAACTATGTTGCGGTCGGCTTCCAGTCTAACCGGATGCAGCTGAATTCTACCTAAGAGTACCTACTAAAAATAACCTAGCTACGTTACACACTATCAAATATGCTATCTATACTTGAAATTAAAAAAATACCTACCTAACTAAATAAACCTAATTCTGATGATAACTAATCTAAACTCAATAAATAAGCAAAATCCCTAAAAACTAATATCTATACGAATGACTAATCCTACCTAACAGTATTATATCCTATCACTTCTTACTTAAGTGATAGTATTCAGAGAGTTGATGTTAACGGGAAAAGGTCACCCGGATCTGTAGTAAGAATGGGGGTCCCACAGGGCTCAATACTTGGACCATTTTTATTTATTGTTTATATCAATGACTTGCCTTACCTCATAAAGGATGAACATGATATAGTGTTGTTTGCAGATGACACTTCACTTTTATTTAAACTCAAACGTCAACAGCTGGTTACTGACAGTATAAATAGTGCCCTCGCAAAAGTAGTTAACTGGTTTAATGTTAATAATTTACTTCTTAACGAAAAAAAAACGAAATGTATTAAGTTTACGATACCAAATGTTAGACAAGTAGAAACTAGTGTTCTCATAAAGGGTGAAGAGTTAAAACCCGAAAATACCACAGTATTCTTAGGCATAACTTTGGATGCCAAGCTTCAATGGGGCCCCCATATAGATAAATTGTCAAAAAAGCTTAGCTCTGCAGCATACGCTGTTAGGAAAATTCGTGACTTAACTGATTTAGAGACAGCCCGTTTAGTTTACTTTAGTTATTTTCATAGTGTGATGTCATACGGTATTCTGTTGTGGGGAAATGCCGCCGAAATTCAGATAATTTTTATTTTACAAAAAAGGGCAATTCGTTCTATTTATAAATTAAGTCCCAGACACTCCCTCAGAGACAAATTTAAAGAGATTAATATAATGACTGTGCCTTCTCAGTACATTTATGATAATCTTTTGTATGCACATAAAAATATTAATCTGTTTAAGAAATACAGTGATATCCATAATATAAATACTAGGAACAAACATAAATTTGTTGTTCCTACAACAAGGCTCAAGAAAATAGGTGGCTCGTTTAGATGCCAATGTATACGTTTTTATAATAAACTTCCTAGCCACATTCAAGAACTAAGCATTAATAAATTCAAATCTTTTATAAAGCTAAAACTATGCCAGAAAGCCTATTATACTGTAAAAGACTATATTGAGGATAAAAACGCTTGGGATTGAGCTGCTCCAATAGGTCTAGACAGTGAATGTTGTTTATTTTTTATTTTGCTGATTTACACTTTTCTTATTTTTTTTCTTTCTAAATATCTATTTATGACATGACATGAACATTTACTGTTTAAAGTCTTATATTATTTTAATTATTGTGAATGTGAGGACTATGTGGGTCATTGTTTCCGTTTTAATCATGGTCTGGCAGTTTGAGTGGTTTATGCGGTCTACACAAATGTTCTGTCCTTGGTATTGCTCGTCGAATCGTTGAGCTCCTTAAGTTCTGAGTTGAGCTGCACGGTTACTGACGAATGCGTGCACTGACTGCACAGGTCCACTCAATCTGTGTGGTTCTTCCCTCAAAATACCACTTCAGACACCAATCTACATGGTCCTCAAAGATCAAAGATGATGTCCGGATTTTTATATACACATTGACATTGATGAATTTTATATAAACAATGACATGGATATTTACTTTGTATAGTATCTTATTTTTTATTATTATTATTGTGAGTGTGAAGACTATGTGGGTCATTTCTTTTTTCTTTTTTCCTTCTTAGTTAGTTTTAATCATGGTCTGGCAGTTTGAGTAATTTATGCGGCCTACCCAAATGTCCTTTCATTGGTATTGTTCGTCGAATCGGAAGGCTCCTCAAGTTCTGAGTTGAGCTGCACAATTTTTGACAAATGCGTGCACTGACTGGACAGGTCCGCTCAATCTGTGTGGTTCTTTACTCAAAAGACCATTTCAGACACCAATCTGCATGGTCTTCACATGATCTGACCAAGATTATGTCTGGACTTTAAAAGAGACTGTGACCTCTGAGTTTGTTTCGGCCTTTCTTCTCAGAGTAGTCAGATAGGAAACGCCGACCTCATCTAGTTTAAAAAAATATGATTGACATGTAAAAGTGTTTGTACAAACCTACTTACAGAAATAAATCATTTATCATTTATTAAATAACCTATCAAATATATTACCTATACTTTAAAATTAAAATCTATACCTACGACTTTTAAAAATAAACCTAAATAACTCTACCTTAAACTATACGGTAGCGAATTAGCGATCCGTGGCGGCCGCGCGCCACGCGTGTGCTGCGAACGGTGCAAGCCAAATTCAACCTTCAGCACTACATTTACAGCATAATTTAGGGGCGCTGCACACGGCTAAGATACTATAATATTTTATCTTAAGATACAATATCACGGTCGATGCTCGATTTTGGTCACCCGCTGCATGCGACCTGTCGCAGGCTATTTTCGTATCGACCACAAATCTACGATGCCCAAAAAGTCCACTTCCCATAACGTCAACTCTCAAAAGCTCCACTTTCCAAATAGGTTTCTTTTTTATCAAAGTGTTACTGGTTCCAGTCCCGAACAAGACAAATGGGAAGTGGACTTTCTGGGCATTGTAGATTTGTGGTCGTTTTGGGAAGTGGACGAAATGGGAAATAGCCTTGTCGCACTTCGAAAGTCGGCCTACTTTGATATTTGCACATGCGGCCCAGCCGATTTTCGCCGTGCGGCTATACCTAGTCACTTGTGTTATAAAGCCCGCTCTATGAGGCAGAAATTATAGAATGTTGCAGCTGTAATCACCACACATGTTTACTATGCCAAGCGTATTTGGCAATGTCATCACATAATATGTAGTTATATCTGGATATAATAGCTATAATCGGACAGATAAATGTGTTGTGACATGATTGTGTCTAGACTTGGTTTTTGCATAACATTACCATCGCACCTCTGGAAAAGAGGGCAGCTTTCCCTTGTGGGTAGTTGCTACGAAAGGTGAAAAAATTTTAGCTCTGATTTAAAAATTTTATTTAAATTAGAAATATATACAATTTGACTATTTAAATGTATACATGTACATGCTAACATAAGCTACCCACCAGTATAGTGTTATCTCCAACAACGGATCACACAACAAGTAAAACAACACAAAACTTTAAAACTTTTGACACAATGGAAGCACTGAAGGTCTCACTGTCAGACATGATGTCAATGTTCCAAAACAGGATGACATCCTTTGAAGCGGAATTGCAGAAGAATTCTTCAGAAGCAGCAGTCAGCACAACTGACATTTTGGTGGCAGACTTTGCTGCGTTCAAGAAGTTTATACTTGAGGCATTAGGCTGTCTTCAGCGGCAGTTGGAGGCATTGGCTCAGGGGCTTGACAACCTGGAGATGCGTGGGCGCCGGAGGATGGTGTTGCTGCATGGTGTCACCGAGCAGGCAAAGGAAGACACAGCACAGGTTGTCGCTGAGGTTGTGCGATGTCACCTGAAGCTGACTGACTTTACAGTTGCTGACATCAGGCGGTGCCACCGGATGGGCAGACAGACAGGTGCTAGCAAACCCAGGCCCATTCTTTGCAAGCTACGGGATGTCGGTGTCAGGGACAGTATCTGGTTTGCTAAGACCAAGTTGAAGGGCACTGGTATTACAGTATCAGAGTTTCTGACGAGATCGCGGCATCAGCTCTTCATGTCTGCGCGTGAGAGACTTGGCGAAACAAATTGCTGGACTAAGCATGGCCTGATATATGTTCTTCGCGCTGACGGCTCCCGGCATCGAGTAAACTCACTGGATGATCTCAAAAACCTCGAGCAGGTCAGTGAAAAGGCTATGTCTCCCACCGCATCAGCATTGTCCTCGTCGCCGTCTCCATCACCGGCACCGAAGAAGGCCCGGCGTGCTGCCGCGAAGAAGAAGTGATTTCGGTGCACTTTTTGGTTAGTATCACCGTCCGGGTAGCAGTTTTTCTTTATAACTCGTACCCTCTCAATTCTCTCATTTTAGTAGTAATTTCTATACCCTTTATCGTCACACATATTTTATACCTTCTATTTATTTTCATAAAATTCCTGTCTGTCAGCTGTCAACTCAACACGTTACGTCACGTCACTTGTCATTTTGTTCTTAACCCTTAAACGCATAGTGTCCCAAAATTGAATCACCAAATTAAACCACCAATATCCGTCCATAATATTTGTGTTTGATACATTAAGCTGTATGAAATGTTTCTTTTGCTCCTTCTCTAACCATAGAATAACTCAACTAGTGAATACAGGAAACATCCCTGTTCAATGGAAACGTCAAAGGGTGTTGCCATTCCTTAAACCAAATAAAACTCCATCTGAAGCTTCTTCATACCGCCCCATAGTTTTGTCTTCAATTCTGATGAAATTAGCGGAGCACTTAATTAAAGACCGCCTAGAATGGTATGTTGAAAGTAAGGGCCTTTTGGCAGAGTCACAATATGGCTTTAGAAAAGGTAAAAGTACAACTGACTGTTTAAGTATTTTAACATCCGATATTCGGCTATCCTTCTCTAATAACCAATCCACCGTTGCAGTTTTCCTTGACATAAATGCAGCTTACGATAATGTTGTCTTATCTGTTTTACAAAATAAATTAAAAACCTTACAAGTCCCATTGAATTTATCTAATTTCATTATTAATATCCTGACTGAACGCTCTGTTAATATGTTAATAGGAGATCATGAAGTATCTCGTCTTGTATGGAGAGGTCTCCCACAGGGTTCTGTGCTCAGTCCCATACTTTACAATATTTACACTTTTGATTTAGACTTGTCCTTAACTAACCATGTTAAGGTTCTTCAATATGCCGACGATTTATTATTATACTCTTCAAGCCAATCTGTTGATCAAGCTAGCTATGCTATTAATTCTGCTTTATCTTCATTGGAGTCATGGTTATATTCTAACGGTTTGGATTTATCCACGTCTAAAAGCGCAGCTGTTTTATTCACCCGGAAGAGAAATATTCCCTTAGTAAATCTCTTTTATAAGGAAATACCTATCCCAGTGAAAGATAAATTCAAATATCTAGGTATAATACTTGACTGTAAATTAAGTAGTGTTCCTCATTGTGATTATATTGTTAACAAATGTGAAAATCACCTAAACATGCTTAGGTGCCTCTCTGGCGTGTGGTGGGGTGCACATCCCTTTTCTTTGAAACTCGTTTACAACGCAATCATCAGAAGCACTTTGGATTATGGTCTGTTCGTTCTGGAACCAGGCAGTGTTACGGCTTTTAAAAAGTTGGATCGCATCCAGTCTAAGGCTTTACGCATTATTTCGGGTGCCATGAAGTCTAGTCCCATTAATGCACTCCAAGTTGAATGCGGGGAAGCTCCTTTATATCTTAGAAGACAATTCCTATCTGACAAATATTTGTTCCGGATTCTTCAGATCTCAACTCATCCTCTCATTCCTAAACTGGACTCTTTAGTGCTGCAGATTGAATCTTCAGATTACTGGTCCCATAAACGTGCTCCTTGTCTAGTTGTAAGTTATAAAAAAATCCTTTCACTCTCTTCTCCTATTCACCGTTCCAATAAACTTCCTCTATTTAACAGTAGCTATGAGAGTTTACAATACAGCCCCATCATAAAATACAACTGTGTGAGTAAATCAGATCCCGATTGCCATTTAAATTTTAATCATTTTCTGGCGGAACACTTAGAGTACCACCATATATTTACGGATGCTGCCAAGCAGTCACCGACGGGTTGTGTTGGGATAAGCACTTACCATTCTCAATACAACATCGTACAAAAAATAAAACTGCCTCCTGAGACTTCTGTTTTTACGGGGGAATGTTTCGGCATCTTAAAAGCCATTGAATATATTCGTGTCTTCAAGCTTAAAAATACTATAATTTTTACTGATTCTCAAAGTGCTCTTCTAGCCATCAATAAATCCCCTTTCGAACACAAATCACAGCTACCTATAATTTATTTAATAAGAGAATTTGCGCTCAGAATCATCTCCGAGGGTAATACATTGCAATTTGTGTGGATTCCAGCCCATGCTGGAATCCATGGGAATGAAGTGGCTGATACACTTGCTGGTGAAGCGGTGCAATGTGGGGACTTAGTACCATACATAAATTTTTGCTACGACCTCGCGACGTTACCAAAGACTTTTCTTCGGGACACCTGGAAGGTAGCTTGGAATATCGGAAGCAAATCAAAGGGTCATTATTTTTCTATAATTCAACCCGACGTTCCGGAAAAACCGTGGTTTGGCAGGGCAAAGTTTGGTAAGATGGAGACCTCCATCCTAATACGGATGAGACTGGGTCATGTCTGCTCTCCAGCCCATCTTGCCAAACTTCATATCATTGATAACCCCATTTGCCTGTGTGGCACAGACGTAGGCGACTTAAATCACATTTTTTTCTCCTGTCCCTTATATGACCGTTCATCCTTTCTCAGTAACCTCTTGTCCCTCAGTACTCCTTTTCCTACCTCAATACTTTCTTTACTTTGTACAAATAGCTTTCCTGTATATAAATGTATAGTCTCATTCATTACTTTTAATAATATTAAGTTATAACTTTTCGTCATTGTATATATTTAGCTAATTACTTTATTCGTTGTAAATACTGATCCTATAGATACTATCACTAAATCCCGATATAATTAATTCCGTTATCCTTTTTCGTTTCCCTACCTTTTTTCCCTTTGTAATATAAGATGAAAACGTGACACTGGCTGAATGCACAAACCGTGCGAAGCCAAAAGAAAAAAAAAAAAAAAAAAAACTCAACTAGTGACATTTTGTGTTGTTATCTGTGGCTGATTGACATTTCACTTTTTGGCGCGCGTTTCTCAAATAGGTTTGAGTTGAGTGCACTTTGGCGACTTAGATCACGAAGTTATTTGCTGATTTTGGAGAAAAAAAAATTGTTTTCTAAAGGTAATGACTATTATTTATACAATAACTTATGCTTTTTTCAATTTACCATAATTGTTATATGAACAGGAAGCTTTTTTGTTTTGATGCAAAAATGGGACAGCATGCACTATTGATAAAAATTACTACTGCCATTTGAAGCTATACATTTTGTGACTTTATTTATTTTGCTTTTGTGAGGTATGCATGTGGTTGGTTATTTTGTTTTAGAAATGGCAGAAAATAATAGGAGAGATGGTGACATTGAGTTTTGGTTGCGCCAGCTAGAAGATGGCGCCATTTCTGAAGACGATTTCGAGTCGGACGGTGACGAACTTGATTTTTATCCTACCCAACAAGATTTATTAGATGTTTTAGAAAATGATGATGACGACGGTGAGGCTAGGTCTAGTGATAATAACGAAGAAATTATACCCGATCCTCCTATTGTAATAGCGGATGCTGTTCCTTCAAATAATAATGATGCACCGGTACATTCTTTAGACATTCAGAGGTTGATATGGAAAAATCAACCTCTGCCATTCAACGAAAATGCCATAAAATTTAATGGAACTGAAGAATACCCTGAAAGTTTGATGAACCTTCAGACACCTTTCCAATTTTTTTCCTACTTTTTTACTGAAGAATTTCTTTCACAAATTGTTACTGAAACAAATAATTATGCTGTACAAAAGAAACCTGATAGACCTGACGTCATAACATTAGGGAGAACTGCGAAAATATCTGGGAATCTTGATTTATATGAGTGTCTACCACTATCCAAGTGTACGTGGTTACTGGGCTAACAAGCACGGGTTTGAGGCAATTATAAAAGCGATGCCTGTCAATAAATTTGAAAAAATAAGAAGAGTACTTCACTTCAACGATAACAATAAACACCTACCAATAGATCATCCCCAGCATGACCGACTTCACAAGCTACGCCCTGTTATTGAACATCTCAATACCAAGTTCTCCAGCATTCCGCAGCATTCCAGCAGCATAATTTACGCTGGCAAAGAAAAAGATGATCGTTTGCCTAACGAGCCTGATATAGGGGTTGTATCACAAACAGTGATAAAACTTGCTAGAATAATTCCCAGACATGCTAATCACATTATATACCATGATAATTTCTATACCACATTGCCCTTGATGTATTATTTTGCTAAAAAAGGAATACAATGTGTAGGAACTGTTCAGAGAAACCGCCTAGGTAAGAAATTTTAATTACCCTCAAAGCAGGATGTAATGAAAAAACAAGTGCCAAGAGGGTCGTATGTGGAATATATTACACATATTGATGGGGTCGACATGTCTTCAGTGAGCTGGAAAGATAACAAACAAGTAGTTCTGCTCTCGACCTACGTAGGAGCTGAACCAATACAGTCCATCGAACGGTATGACAAAACAGAAAAGAAAAAAATAATTATAGACTGCCCAAAAATAGTCAAAGAATACAACGCCCATATGGGGGGCGTTGATCTCATGGATTCATTTTTGGGCAGATATAGAATAAAAGTCAAGACCAGGAAATGGTATATGAGGATTTTTTACCACCTTTTAGATTTAACTATTATAAACTCTTGGGTTCTATACAAAACTGTAGAGACAAGAAAAGGAGCAGATCCAAAGAAGCTGAAAAATCTGTCAGAATTCAGGTCAGAGCTGGCTGTTGTCTTATGTACCTATGGTACTACGACCCAGCCAACAAGAGGACGTCCTAGCAACAGCAGTATCACTGAAACCATAGAGGCAAAAAGAAAGAAAGGGTGCCAGGTTCTTCCACCGTCTGACGTTCGGTTAGACAATCTTGGTCATAGCCAAATTAAAACCGACCAACGCATGAGGTGCAAGAGACCTGGCTGTAAGCTACAGAGCTTTGTAAAATGCACAAAGTGCAATGTTTTCCTTTGTGCAAAGAAAGGAAACGATTGTTTCAATTTATTCCACAGTTAATTAATAAAAGCATTTTTTAAGTCTATTTTGCATAATGTCCCAAAAATGCATCAACTTGATTTTTTAATTAAAAAGCTATAAAATATGAATTGTTATTTTTTTTATTATTTTTCCCGTTTTTCACAGCTTCTAAAGAATTGAAACCATTTTTTTTCAGTACAATTTATTAATTCATGCATTTAAGGGTTAAAGTTGTCGTTCAGAAACCGGTTGACAGTGTGCCCAGTATATTTATGTTATTAAATCCTTCGGTATAACTTGATTATTTGTTATTTTTACGTACATTTCTTCTTCAATTCCTATGAGATAAACTTATGTAATAACTTTCTGTTACCCGGACGATGAAATTTTTAAACGTTTTTGTTTTGTTTTAAATTTTAAATTGTTAACACTCAACTGGCGGGTGGATTTAACTAATTGCTCTTTTTATATTAACATTTATAATTTAGTTTATTTAAGTTTATTATTATTTTTCGTATATTTATATTGTCTCAATGTCAGATAGCAATGACGACAGCGACACCGTAAGCTTTCTGTCGGCCTGTAGTAATGGCAGTTTTAGTAGTTTTCCGTCCCTTGCTGACACGCTTGAATCTCAGTTTTCCGATGTGCCCAAGAATTTCAACGTAGTCCATATAAATGCCCAGAGTATTCCGGCACATTATTCTGACATGCTAGTGAACCTAGACTGTAAGAACATCCATGCTATCCTTGTTTCAGAGTCTTGGCTAAAGCCATGTCTCCCTTCTGCTTCCTATTCCTTGCCAGGTTTTCAACTAATAAGAAATGATCGCACGAGTGGCGGTGGCGGCGGTGTTGCCATATACCTTCGTCCACATATTCCTTTTTCAATTGTCGATATGTCTGCGCAACCTCCACCGCAAAACGCGGGCGAGCATCTCTTTTTGGAAGTTAACCTGAATCACGTGAAAGTTCTTCTAGGTGTTTATTATAGCCCTTCGTCACGTATAAATTTCTTGTCTTCCTTTGAAAAGATCCTAGAAAACCTAACACCCTCTTACAGTCATACAGTCATTATGGGGGATTTCAATACTTGCTTATTGAAAAATGATTCCCGCTCTTCTTCTCTTCGATCAATAGTCCAGTCGTCAAATTTATCAATTCTCCCTTTAAGTGCCACACACCATTTTCCGAACTGTAATCCTTCACTTTTGGATCTTCTCATTGTTTCCTCTCCTCAACACGCCAGCAAGCATGGTCAATGCCCAGCTGACATGTTTTCTTACCATGACTTATTATTCCTATCCTATAAAATTCGCCCACCTAAGGCAAAACCTAAAATTCTCCTGCAGCGCAATTTTGGTGGTATGAATACAGATGATCTCCGAAGAGATGCTAACAGCATTGACTGGGCTCCTTTAATCAACGTTGAATCGATGGATGATAAAGTCAATCTACTGACAGATAACCTTGTGCAGCTATACGATATTCACGCTCCCATTCGTGCAGTGAAAATCAAACACCTCCCGGCACCTTGGCTTACAGACGATATTAGGACTATCATGCACAGAAAAGCTGTAACCAAAACTAAATACAAGTGTCGGCCCTCGCCGTTAAACCGGGAGATCCTTGTTGATGCACGCAATCGTTGCAATAAGGTGTGTAGAGATGCCCAACGCCGCCACATCCACACCTCAGTTGAAAACGGAGATCCAGCAAAAGTCTGGAAATTTCTTAAGTCCATGGGAGTTGGAAAATCACGCCAAGAAACGATTCCTAAAGGTTTAGATATTGATCTACTGAATCAACACTTCTCATCTTCGTCCCACGGTAACGGGACCATGAAGGCAGCTACTATTAACTATCTTTCAAACCTTCCAACTCCGGACCATCCCCCATTTATTTTTAGTCAATTCTCTGATTGTGATGTTAAGACGAGCATAGTTTCAATCACGTCTAACGCAGTTGGTAGTGATTGCATAAGTCGGAAAATGATACTCCCTGTCCTCGACGAAATCCTTCCTATCCTATGCTATATCCTGAACTACTCTATATCCTATGGTGCCTTTCCATCAATGTGGAAAGAGGCCAAAGTCATTCCTTTACCCAAAAAATCCAATCCTACTTCCTTTTCAGAATACCGTCCTATCTCCATCCTGCCTTTCCTCTCCAAAGTCCTAGAACGCCTTGTCCACAATCAGCTCAGTACTTTTCTTTGTAAGAATAGTCTGCTGAATCCTTTCCAATCCGGTTTTCGTCCTGGTCACAGCACCACTACAGCCTTAGTTAAGGTCACTGATGACATGCGGTTAGGCATGGAGAGAGGAAATCTGACAGTTCTTTGTTTACTAGATTTTACTAATGCATTCAATACTGTCGATTTCGATATCCTGCTTGGCATGCTTCGCTCGCTTAACATATCTCCAACGGCGATTGACTGGTTTCGTAGTTACCTGTATGGCCGCCGGCAACGTATATGCATAGAAGAGTCTTGCTCTTCGTGGTGCTATACTTCTGCCGGTGTACCTCAGGGTGGCGTTTTATCTCCTTTACTTTTCGCAATATTTATAAACTCCATTACCAAAAAACTTCTTTCTTCCTACCACCTTTATGCAGACGATTTGCAAATTTATAAGCAAGCTGACCACGTGAATTTGGCTGATGCCTTTCATATTATCAACAAGGATTTGGTTTCAATCTGTGAGTGGAGTGAGGCGCATGGGTTGCAGGTTAACCCATCGAAGACTCAGCTCATTGTTGTTGGCAGCTCAAGGATGATCCCCAAGATAAACTGGTCACAGCTTCCCCAGGTTCAGTTTAACGGAACTGCTATTCCAATCAGTGAAAAGGTTAAGAATCTTGGGGTTTGGATTGATAAGCATCTTTCTTGGGGTCCTCAGCTACAAGACGTAAGTCGCAAGATTTTTGCATCTGGTAAGTCACTGAGACGATTACGGAATTTTCTTCCAACTGCCACTAAAACTGCGCTTGCACAATCCCTTTTACTTCCCATCCTTGACTACGCTGATGTCAGTTATCCAGATCTTACTGAGGCACAACTAGATAAACTTGAGCGACTTCAAAACTTTTGCATAAGATTTATATTTGGCCTGCGCAAATATGATCACATATCTGAATTTCGTACAAAGCTCAAGTGGCTTCCCATACGTCTTCGCCGGAATTCTCATATCTTGATTCAGCTCTACAGTATTTTGTTTAACCCTAAAACCCCCTCGTATCTTAAAGAACGTTTCAAGTTCCTTCATGACACACATAATAGATATCTGAGGTCATCGGAAAACCTGAGACTAGAGATGCCGATGCATTCCACCAGTTTCTATGACAAATCTTTTACTGTTCAAGCAGTACGCTTATGGAATGACTTGCCCGTGTCGGTAAGGCGTGCTCAATCTTTGTCCACATTTAAAATTATGATAAAAAATCACTTCCTCTCTCCTTAAACAGCACCATTATATTTTCTTTACTCCTGTTTCATGTCTATTGTTATATGTATATATTTATTTAGATTGGTATAATATACTTTATGTATGTATTTATTTTATCGTGTAAATAGTACACCACAGACTACCTACAATATTTGTCTCTCCTTCCCTTTTCAATCCATCCAAAGGTTGTCTTTAAAAGATCGCTCTTAGCGATAAGACCGCCCATTGTGTCACCCTCTGTAAAATTTCTATATTTATGTCTGTAATCTATATGGTGTACATAATAAAGAGTATTCTATTCTATTCTATTCTAAAAGAGACTGCGTATACAAGCAAAGATCTCTGACTTTGATTGATATATTCGATTGAAAGCTACTAAAGCAGGGAATAAATAAATAATCCACAGTAGGCGAGTACGTATCTATCTTATGAATTGAGTAGATATTGAACTGCTTGCTAGGCGCAAAGTTTACATCTTGTTTGCTTAGTAAGTAGGTAGATGTAAAATGAGGCTTAGAAACCGTTGTGTCATCAAACATGGTGCAGAATTTACATGCAAACAAGAATGGTATGTAGCTAAATATAACTGCGCAGATATCCTTCTTGGTAGCTATACCTACCATCAATTTGCATACGGATCAGTGGTCATATGATCTAATTCAAAGTACTCAAACGGATGTCTGATGATACTATCTTAATCAGCCACCAAGATCGATCAAATTCTAGTGAGATCTAAAACTAACACTAAGTAGGTGGGTGGGGATATATGGATAAAACTTTTGTTCAGTGCTCACAAAAGAATAATTAGGTACTTAAATGATAACAAATCACATAAAATATATAAAAAGAAGGTGCCTATATACAAAAAGAAAAACATACTTAGGGCTGATTTTTCGATCGTCAGATAACTGTTATCTTAAGAATAAATATGGCGGCTTGATAGCTTTTGTATGGAAAATCTGTCAAATCACCATGTTTTATTCTTAAGTTAAAAGTTATCTGATGATTGAAAAATCGTCTCATAAAGAAATAAAATGACACTATGACATATGTACCTACTTTAAATCTAATAACGAAAAAGTGCGGTGTGCGTAAAAAGGTTGCACAAAATGGGAGTACAGCTCAGCATGTGTCAGGCAAATATAACTGACGCTGGAGCCCTTTTTTTTTTTTTTTTTTTTGTTTCGGGGTGGAAAATCCTCATGGATGTCCACCGCCCTGGGGCGGGCGGCGGGGTCTGTCAGACTCTTACTGACTAAAAACCACCCCGGTGTTCCCTCTCTCACCTACGCCGGGGGTCGCGGGAACGAACGATACTTCCGCAACCCCCGGGACGCTGGAGCCCTGCAGTAACATACGGACGTCGAGCAGACGAGATAAATTGGTGTTGTGACAAATTGTTTTGTGCACAGTGAAATTATGTAAGTATCCCTACTACTACATCTACCCGTTGTTTAAATGATATAAGTAAAGTTTCGCTTTGGGAAACGTTCTGGTTCGTCGATGTGTTGATTGTATTTTAATTACTTGATTCATTAAAGTCATAATGTATACATAAATGAATAACCGTTTTAAAATTTTCGTGTAGACCCGATTCTGTGTTCGCGACACAATGTTTTTGAATGACCATGTGCTGTTCCTGTGACTGTCATTTCTTTTGAGGTCCTAGGTTCGATCCCCGAGTCGGCCAGTTTATTGATCTTTTCATTATGAATTTCTTAGTAGTAGCCCGGTTCTGGAATTAATCAAATTTAAGGCAGTAGGCTCTAACAAGGCACTGTCTACATAACAGGTACAGACGCCAGCATATCAAGCTACTACAATCTGTCAAATTTCTTCAATAGATTTTCAACTTTATCGCTGTTAGCATTAGGTTCAAGGTTGTTTGGGAAAATTTGACAGTTTCGGGTAGCTTGATGTGCTGGCGTCTGTACAATGTGGGTGTACGAAGGAATAGGTACACGTGTAATGTTATGTGACTAAAGTGTAGTGTAATGTAGTCGGGATATCATTAAACAATCCATCTGTTGCCGGAAGCCATGTTTGTTCTGTGACGGCCTTGAGAGTTGGAGGCATTCAATCTCGCATAATAACAGCACACAATTTGTTTAGATACATATTGTCATCAGTTGAATAATCTACGCGGAATTAAATATTATTTTATTAATAACAATAACTATATATGTAGTCGACCTTGTAGTGGCTTTACCATTTTTCGCAACAAACAGGAATCAGCCTGTATTGTTCCCACTAAACACTATACATATTTTTTTGTAAAAATAGGTAGATACACCATTAAATGGTGTATGATCTACTTATTTTACACGCACAAATAAAAACCGTCAAATTGAAAATTTCAATTTGACGGTTTTTATTTGTGCGAGTTTAGACTGTGACAATATTGAGTCATATACATAATATAATATTTATGCGAGTTTAGACTGTGACAATATTGAGTCATATACATAATCAGCCTATAATGTTCCCACTGCTGGGACACAGGTCTCTCGGTGAGAGGGAGTGGGCCGTAATCCACCACGCAGCGGGCTCAGTGCGGGTTAGTAGATGTCACATGTCTTCGAATGTTTGGTTCCAACTTCGAGAAAGAGGTCAATCGTCGAATCAGACTTGGCTGGGGAGCGTTCGGGAAGCTACGAAATATCTTCTCGTCCCACATACCGCAGTGTCTCAAAACGAAAGTCTTTGACCAGTGCGTGTTGCCAGTGTCAGTACCTATGGCACTAAAACGTGGTCGCTCACAATGGGCTTTATTGGAAGGTTAAAAGTCACCCAAAAGGGCAATGGAGAGGGCCAAGTTTGCCTGCGCGATCGAATCAGAAATGATGAGATCCGCAGGAGGACCAAGGTAACCGACATAGCCCGAAGAATTGCCAAACTTAAGTGGCAGTGGGCAGGACACATTGCTCGCAGAACAGATGGCCGATGGGGGCGAAGGGTTCTGAAGTGGCAACCGCGTACTGAAAGACGTAGTGTTGGAAGTTCTCCCACAAGGTGGACCGACGACCTTGTGAAGGCCGCAGGAACCCGTTGGATGCGAGAAGCACAGAACCAGTCGAAGTGGAGGTGCTTGGGGGAGGCCTTAGTCCAGCAGTGGACGTCTTTCGGCTGAAATGATGATGATGAAGCGCTACTGCTTTGCTTGCAATGAGTCCTGGGTTCGATTCCGGGATCGGGCAAAGTTTACTGATTTTTTCCGTGGTAGGCATTTCTGAGTAGTAGCCCGGAGTTTGGATTTGTGCCCGGTTGATGGCAATAGGCTCGCCAACTCTATTAATAACTAGCAAAATGCGGGTGTAGGGTACCTACACCAATGCGGGTGTACTACAGCACCCGGTTACATATGTTAGTATAGGACGGACAACAGTCAAACACGCTAGTCAATGCGGGTGTACTACAGCACCCGGTTACATATGTTAGTATAGGACGGACAACAGTCAAACACGCTAGTCAATGCGGGAGTACTACAGCACCCGGTTACATATGTTAGTATAGGACGGACAACAGTCAAACACGCTAGTCAATGCGGGAGTACTACAGCACCCGGTTACATATGTTAGTATAGGACGGACAACAGTCAAACACGCTAGTCAATGCGGGAGTACTACAGCACCCGGTTACATATGTTAGTATAGGACGGACAACAGTCAAACACGCTAGTCAATGCGGGAGTACTACAGCACCCTGTTACATATGTTAGTATAGGACGGACAACAGTCAAACACGCTAGTCAATGCGGGAGTACTACAGCACCCTGTTACATATGTTAGTATAGGACGGACAACAGTCAAACACGCTAGTCAATGCGGGTGTACTACAGCACCCTGTTACATATGTTAGTATAGGACGGACAACAGTCAAACACGCTAGTCAATGCGGGAGTACTACAGCACCCGGTTACATATGTTAGTATAGGACGGACAACAGTCAAACACGCTAGTCAATGCGGGAGTACTACAGCACCCGGTTACATATGTTAGTATAGGACGGACAACAGTCAAACACGCTAGTCAATGCGGGAGTACTACAGCACCCGGTTACATATGTTAGTATAGGACGGACAACAGTCAAACACGCTAGTCAATGCGGGAGTACTACAGCACCCTGTTACATATGTTAGTATAGGACGGACAACAGTCAAACACGCTAGTCAATGCGGGAGTACTACAGCACCCTGTTACATATGTTAGTATAGGACGGACAACAGTCAAACACGCTAGTCAATGCGGGTGTACTACAGCACCCTGTTACATATGTTAGTATAGGACGGACAACAGTCAAACACGCTAGTCAATGCGGGAGTACTACAGCACCCTGTTACATATGTTAGTATAGGACGGACAACAGTCAAACACGCTAGTCAATGCGGGAGTACTACAGCACCCTGTTACATATGTTAGTATAGGACGGACAACAGTCAAACACGCTAGTCAATGCGGGTGTACTACAGCACCCTGTTACATATGTTAGTATAGGACGGACAACAGTCAAACACGCTAGTCAATGCGGGAGTACTACAGCACCCTGTTACATATGTTAGTATAGGACGGACAACAGTCAAACACGCTAGTCAATGCGGGTGTACTACAGCACCCTGTTACATATGTTAGTATAGGACGGACAACAGTCAAACACGCTAGTCAATGCGGGAGTACTACAGCACCCTGTTACATATGTTAGTATAGGACGGACAACAGTCAAACACGCTAGTCAATGCGGGTGTACTACAGCACCCTGTTACATATGTTAGTACAGGACGGACAACAGTCAAACACGCTAGTCATTGACACCCTGACTTTAATCGCTCTCAACGGGTTTGTTAGCCGGGTCGCAGCCGCGGTACGTTGCATCTACATACATACATAACACACCCTGATTGCGTAACACACTATTACTCTCAATTTGAATAATTTTGAAGCATATTACTAATCCATTACTCTATATGTTCGAAAAATGTTTCTGCTCAACAACGTAAATAAAACTGTCAAAATGAAACCCATTGCTACTGATAGTGTGCTACGCAATTACCCTGCAGGAATACCAACGTGACGTGATGTGTGATTTAGTACTTATCTTGATACCTACCGCAATCTATTATGTAACTACTCATAAAAAAGATTGTCCATCTATAATCTGTCAATTATTGTCAGATGGGACAGTTACCAGCCTAATATCTACCTGCGTGGATAAATAAAATTAGATACCTATCGTATAATTGGTTTAATAGTTGCTTATAACTACTTCAGCTTGCAATACACTGGTGACCCAATGTTAACGGCCACGACTTACGAGTGTGGGCTGAGCTGTGGCCCGGGTTCAAACCCCAACAGGCACTTTACTTTGTGTGAATTATTTGATAACCACTGCTCTCGAAACGGTGAAGGAAAACATCGTGAGGAAACCGGTATGTCCTAGAATTAAAAATTCGAAGATATGCATTAGTTTTGTCCCACGTAATATGAGAAATGAAATGAAACGAGAATGCGAGCCAATGGACCACTAACGGGACATAATTCCAGACAGGGAGAAATCAGAATCCGGGTTGCTACTGAGAAATACCTGATAGAAAGACCCAAACTTGTCGCAACTTGAGAATTCAAAACCAGTTAAAAGGGATACTAGCTTTCAGCTGAGCAGTCGCGCGTGTAACCTCTAGACACATGTTTTGACAAATGAAATAAGTTACGTACATATGCAAGCACAGAAAAAGCGGATTGGCGTGTTTTTGGAACAGGAAAATACCTTGAACTTCAACAGTACAAAATACTCAACGTGTATGGGGTTCCAAACAAAAATATAAAAGAAATCTTAAACAATCTAAAATATTTTTAAACACACTAGCCGCTTAGTTCACAAAAGGTCAAAATCCACCTAATCGCAGGGTACTTATATCTTGCTACGCAGCGAGCTACGCCGTAGCTCACGCCTACGCTGCGCTACGAAGCGTAGGCTTATCTTAAAACTCTTTAGGACACTTTGTGAAACATTCAAGCCCATTCATCGAATTTTTTGGAGGTTTGTGCAGATGTAAGCTATATTTATTTGTAAATCAATGCTGGCGTTTAAACAAGACCATGCACCTGTCTCACATACATATGTATGTATATTTGAGTTGGTTACCTCCACAGATATAGATTATAATAGATTGCATAAGTGTAGGTACCTCGCGTGGAGAAATGGTGCCGTGCGACACCATTGCTCGCGGCGAACTTCAGTCTGCCTCCGACCGCTTTCCGCGTGTGACGTCAGGTGATAAAAACAAAATGCCTAGTTGTGCGATACTTAATTGTTCTAATTCCACCCATGAAGTTGGAGCTGGTAATCGAGGTATTTCTTATCATCCGTAAGTACTATTTGTCTTAAAATAATCTGTTGTTATTTATAAAACAATTTATTTTGTTATTTCCATCCAAACATTAGTGTATCCAAATATTTTTTAATTGCGGCTTTAATTTAACGCGCCAGACTTGTCGTGCATTGAAAACCAGCAATGTAAACATAAGCGATCTAACCATTCAAGGTCAAAAGTAGTCATTAGTGTTGTACACTGCAATTTTCGATGCCGATTTCGTACTCAGTTATAATCGATTTTGAAAGTACAGGAAATGATAATTATATTTTTAAATTAAAACGTAACTACGTAATGTAGGTAGTGAAATGCAAATATTATAAACGAACAGCTAATGGTTACTTCTTAAATGCACTTTTTTCAGGTTTCCGAAAGATCCTTATATTAAAAATAAGGAAAAAAATGGTTTCCTACAAAAAGCCGCGCGGCCTCCCTCTTTAACCTTTTGAATGTCTTAAGTTACACTGTTCGACATAAGCAATTGTCTTTCTATTGTGTCTCTAATTACGGCATTCGATGAGTTAAATACTAGAAGCTAAGCTGACGACGGGCGCGCGCGACGCCGCGCCGCCGGCGATCGCTTTCGCGCGGCTTGCGATCCCATTACTAAATTACGGTCGTGACGTCAAAGTACCTACGAAAAATGTTACACGCTCGGTTCCCGTACGAATGGACGAAGACTAGCGTTCTATTGTATATAGTTCTGTGGTTACCTCCTTCAATTCAAAGTCAAAGTCTTTCCTGGAGTATGTCTCGTCAGGGTCCAGCTTCAGCCTCCTCATGGCGGCATTGAGCTGCGTGTAGTAGTGGTCGAGCAGCTTCTCGAAGTGCTTGGCACGGAACTCCTCGTCGGAGCCGGTGAAGATAAAGTAGATCAGATCGGTGACAGGGCTTCCTCCCTGAAGGGTCTGCAGATCTACGATCTTAATGTCCACCTTGCCATCCTGGAATTGGGGAAAAATATATGGTATGATTTGCTCGTAACTTTCAGAGACCCAGTTCGGGCTGGTTTCATGTTATTGATGTCATTTCGTGTTAACCTTTTCTATAAAAAGATTATGGAAGTGAGCAGGCTACGTTTTCCGCATGTCGCATAAGAATTGAGCGAAACTAGTAGGGAGGAAAAGGAACCGGCGACGCGGTAGGCCCAGGAGGGGATTGGTTGACGAATTACACACACTCACACAGACCTGAAGGATTAGGGTTCAAATTGTAAAGGTGAGAAAAATGGAAAGACTGAAGTGTTGTGCCTCACTCCACAAAGGTCTCCCCTGTGCCTTGCAGTGGGATACAAAAGGAATATATTAGGTCATCCCACTTCCAGTGTCATATTTTTTTATTATTATTATTTTACAAAAACTGACTACTATACTATATAACCTTGTGACACTAATCAATAATCTCCACCACTATTAATCACTCGCTCCCAGACTGCTGGCAAATCTTGAACACCATTTAAAGTACCACTTTCATTTAATTCATCAATAATGCTCTTTAGTTTAATATGTAACTCCTTTTTGCTATTGTATCGAGTACCCGACAATTTCCTCTTCACATGACCAAAACAATTGAAATCACAAGGATTCATATCCGGGGAATATGGCGGCTGAATAATTTCAATCCATCCTTTATCTTCAATTAAATTCTGAACTATTTTTGATTTGTGCGGTTTGGCGTTATCATGTAAAATTATAGGACTCGTTATATGATGTTCGTCTGCCCAAATAGGAATATTTTCTTCTAAAAATGACTTATATCGCTCTCCAGTCATAATTGTATTTTCATCATAAGTTCTCCAAAAAGCAATGCCTCTGACATCCATAGCTACTATTAGTAGTATTTTTCGTTCATGTAGCTCTGCACGTGGTAAATGTTCAGCTGAAGTGCCCGGTTCCACCCAACATCGTGACTGATGTCTTTGACGAGGAGTATAAAATTCGACCCAAGTTTCATCAAGGCATATGAATCTATTAAGTATATTTTTCTTACGGCGATACCACGATAAATGGCTACACGCAGTTTCATAACGAAACTCCTTCTGATCCGTGTTCAGAGTGTGGGGCACCCACACTGCACTTTTATTGACCAGACATAAATCCTCCGTGAGTACTCTATGTATAGTGGAATGAGGAATGTTAAGTTGAGTGGAGAGATCATCACTGACACTGACCCTACGTGACTGACGAAGTGCTTCCTTGATTTTGTCTCTTGCTTCTAATCTAGTCGATGATAATGATCGAGGTGCTCGCGGCTCATCTTCAGCTGTGGTTCTTCCTTGTTTGTACATTTCAAGCCATCGCTGTACGGTTCTTTTATTTAAGGCGTTACGACCAACACACTTTACCAGTAAGTCGTGCGCATCTCTTCCAGAGTAGTTGAGTAAAGCACAAAACTTTAGAAATATACGTTGCTCCACTACATTAATAGATTTTTTTAAATCTTCCATTTTAAATCAATGCACGTCTTGACAATACAACACACCAAATTAAACTAACATGATTGTACAAGACAACACATGTATTAACTATTGCATACCATTGCGCAGTACATAAATATTGGAAATAAAAAATATGACACTGGAAGTGGGATGACCTAATAATACAATAATAATGATCAGATCGCACCGCGGGAATACCTTCCAACTGCAAAGTTAATAGGTAATATTGGACATCCTCAATTTTTGCATATCATTAAGAAAAAACTTGCAAGTTTAAGACGTGCAACAATGAACGTGTTTATTTTAAAGATATTTTATGCAGTACGATGATAGAACTGATAACGCTCAATTAATGCTATCTGAATCATTACAATACATTTATTGTACATTTCCTCCAGGTATGTCTGACAACTTGGACGGTACACGTAAATAAACCGGTGTTAAAACCATATACTAACATATTATCATTTTATGGTTTTACCATTTATAGGTATGTCTATCTAATCTCATTTTAACAGCCATATAAATCATAATTATGCCTTTAATACTCGTATGTATCCTATTTATGTATATACATTGACTGTTCTAAACGAAACCTTACTTAAACAAGGCGGAGTGGTAAAGAGTGTTCCAAAACTAAGGTTTAGTTTTGTCTATAATTATGAACTGCCGGTCGATTCTGGAAAAATCACACCCTGATAACTAAGGTGAAGTGAGCTTAGAGTGAGCTGTGAGTCATGCTCATGCTAGGGATTGACACTATTGACGACTCACTCCACGCTCACTTCACCCAAGTTTTCACGGTGAGACGGTTACAGAATCGCACGGCAGCAATCTTTTCATACGAGCAATCCCGTTCATACAGTGCCGTAATAGTTTTCCGGGTTGCGTGGTCATAATTTGACAAATGAGTTATCGTTGGAAGCGTCTTGATCGTCCGCTGGTTAAAGCTATGTGACGTCACATTAAATTGAATATGGCGCCCTCTAGCGGACATAAATTCATGACCTAAAAAAATTTTTTTTTAATCATGCCGTGTTGGGTGTCAAATGAAAGGGCTTAATAATTAGCAAATTGCAAAGAAATATATATTTCAGCTGTTGCTCACGGCTTTGCTAGCATGCACCCGATTATTAAGAATAATTTCTATAAAATTACGCCTCACATTTGAGCCAAAAAGATTTTCTCTCCAAACCTACCCAAAATATATATACAGGGTGGAATTTTCGAAGCGTACCTGGAGGGAAAGTACTCTAAATGCTGAAGACAGAAAATTTTGCTCAAAGGAAACATTCCTTTATTTTTAAAAAGAAACAAAACTACATTTAAAGATTTTTGAAAATACGCTTACCACACCCGGGAATCGAATCAAGTAAAATCCGAAAAAATTGCATCCTGTACTTTTATGGCACCAATCGATAGGTTCAATCATAAGGATCAAATGTCCCTAGCAAACATTAAAGGAGAATTATAAAATCCAAACTTATAAATTCAATGGGACAAGATGAAGGACTTTTACTCAAGGGTCCATCGAGTTTACTTATGTTTGTACTTAACAATTATCTCGTATATCGACGTGATTGATGAAGTACTAGTTAGATAATAAATTGCATTTATTTACACGTGTTTGTAACGTACGTCTTTACGTACAAAAAACTTACGTTACAAACACGTGTATTAGCTGCGAAATAAATGTGTGAGGCAAGAGTAATTTAAATATGGAATGTTACATTTGAAAATCGAATACAGAAATAGGACACCGTGCCGCAAAACTCTTTTGTTATTTACATTTATCAAATAATTTCATTTTAGACAGCGGCAACGTAGATAACCGTAAGGCTACGTTCACACGGCGTCATTCAGTACGTTATTTTGCTGTATAATTTTGGGATCACATGGTAGTTTCACACTGCATTTGTTTTTGATTCTGTGAACAGTAGGATGTTGACGTGTGATCTCAACTTTTTATCGTAAAATATCGTACAGGACAGCACCGTGTGAACGACCGCTTACAGTGTCTTATCAAGACCAGCCGGTCGATCCTGTAAAAATCTCACCGTGAAATCATAAGTGAAGTGAGCACTTAATAGTGTTAATCCCTAGCGAATGACAGCTCACTCCACGCTCACTTCACCGAGCTTGCACGGTAAGATGGTTACAGAATCGCACAGCAGTTTGATTTATTGGAAGCCTATATTTAAATCACAAAAATGTTAATTTAGCTCTGCGGTGGTATGGAAAGAGATATCGGGACCGACAAGTACCAACACGAGGCGTTGTGAAGCGAACGAAGCCCACATTAGAACTATTCTGATTTTGAAGTAAGTGTTTAAACATACTTTGAATCATATCCAAAGGCTTCAAGTAGAGTAGCTGCCGCAGAAATTGGATCCACACATACTCGCTTACTTAAATTGCTGAAAAAGTATAAGATTAAATGCTATCGTGATTGTCGGTTGGCCCAAAACTTACACCCTGGTGATCGTGAAACATCAACAAAATTAAGTTTTGTTTCTTTTTAACAATAAAGGTATGTTTCCTTTGAGTAAAATTTTCTGTCTACAGTATTTAGAGCAGTTACTTTCCCTCCAGGTACGCTTCGAAAATTGCATAATAAATACATATTTCGATGTGGCTTATTTATATAAAAAATTAAAGCGGCTCTGCAAATAGCTACTTTGTCACGAAATTATAACCCGTAAATAATTTAAATAAGTTAAAAAACTAAAACTCGACTACTGAAAAGTATGAAACAAGAAACTACCTTCCCGGGGTCGCATGCCGCTGTACTAACATATAAGCTTTGCTAGCATGCGACCACGGGAAGGTTTCATCATTTTTAGTAGTCGGGTTTTAGTTAACTTAATTTTTGGCCATTATTTTGAAATAATTATGCACTTTGATAAAAAAAAAGAAAGTAGGATAGGCGGGAAATGAAAAAATGTGCTAACTGTTTTAGAAAATAATTGAGAACAAATTTTTTTGCGTTCTTAATTATTTGTCCAGCGGCCAGTACTTTTGAAATGCAGTCAATTTACGATAAATTAATTTTGATCTTCTTAGCGTGTCGATGGCAAAAATATAGATTTTTTTTTAAATTTGTTTTGCCCAAAATTCAGCAACGGGGATAGCATTTGCTGACGCAGTCATTAGGTCCTCACATATGCAGGTGACAGGGCATGCGGTGCAAGATGGGAGGTGAGCTATTGTCTGTAGAGAGACACCGCATGCACATCGGAGGTTGTGCCCCCACTTGTGGAGGTTGTCCTTGCTGCGGCCTACTTGGGTACGAAGTCTATTTAAGGTTTTCCTAGTAGGCCATGGTAACTTATGCCTGGATTGGAGACTCTCTGATGGTTTAATATAGAGATCAGGAGGTTTAAGTTGTTCTTTCCAAAGATCACATATTTCCGTGGAGGGGTTGCCTTTGGCTGGATTCACGCACCCAAGAATATTATTGCGGCTTTTAAGCCTCTGTGGCACTGAATTAAAATTGTGCATTGAGTGGCGCGGGTCATCCTGTAGCTTCGCCCTCTCGATGCGGCTGGCTATACTCCTACGAACTTCTGGAGGCGCAATGCCAGTCAGTGGATACAGCATTTGCAACGGAATCGGTTTTAAGCAACCAGTAATAATCCAGCATGTCTCATTTAGAGCTGTATCCACTAACGTAACGTGGTCTGATCTGCTCCATATTGGAGATTGGGAAAAATTCACTATTTGTCCAATAAATTTTACTGTACAGCATAAGACTTTTTACTGTGCTAGCATGGTAATTTTTCCATTACCACTCGAATGCACTCAGATTATGAGACAGCACAGTAATTTTTCTAAGATTTTTCGCTCCGTGTACTTAGCGAGAAAACTATAGTCTCATACTTAGAATGATAAAAATCAATTTGGTTGGATAAATATATTTAGTTTATCCATTGGCAAAAATAACATTAAATACCGAGTTGTACTTTTTACTACACCAATGGGATTGTATGAATCCAAACAATTCGTTTTATTATTTGTTACGTTGTTTTTTTTGTACCTACCACTGGGAATTAAGTAACATTTACCTGGAAGCATACGTTGTAAATTGTGGGGTTTCCAAGTGAAGTGTTTCATTGCAGTTTGTGCATTAACTTTAGCTTGCAATTGATAAAAGGATTCAATCCGTCAATTGTATTTCATCACTGAACTTTTTAGTAACACTTTCTGACGATGAATTACTTCACTGAAACCTATTTAACCAGTTTACACAATAAATTAGATACAGGATATTGTGATTAGGTTAGTTATTGTTGACACTCCAAACGTCATTCGTTAAACGTCAGTTTCTGACAGCTAGAGGCGACCTCTAGTGGTTACTAGTTCGCAGTTGTAGTGGTAATCGATATTAGTTCATTTTACCAAATTGAATGGTAACCATCGAAACAATATCTTATAGACCAATCCTTAATAATTTTCAGCTTCTGGTTAAAATTCTTAACGGTCTAATAACAGTAAACGGAAGTGAAATTATTTTTTCATTATAGACTTGATTCCAGAACTTTCGCTTTTACTCGATGCACCTTTAGTCTATGGGTGACGTTTAAGATTTGGTTTGACATAGTGTTGCTGGAGCTGCATTCTCGATTTGCTTAAAATAAATGGGAATATTACCCACTCAAGACAAAATTACTATAGTCTTGGAAATAAGAATTAATGAGTTTGTTAGCCTGGATCGTGAAAATTCTTAAGTGTTTCAGGAGTTAAACGTCATCTTGGACAGTTGTCAGTGATTTACAAGAATTAAATGTTTTGTTGTAACAATTCCATCTACCGAAATCCTTCAAGTTTTACCTGAAGCAGGGGAGATTTTCTAGCTGCTCCGTCTGCTTCCGGCTTGTTAACCTTGACAGGATGAACTAGGGGTCAAGGCGTCCATTCGCACGAAATACGCTGGAGCGTTGACCGACATATTTTATTTACCGTTTTCAAAGGTAAGAATTTTGAGGTATTATTGCTGGGAAGTGATCGGTGACTCCTTCCCCGGTCGTTAAAGGAATATTGTAGTGATCCCTGGATATTTATTACAGGATTCCAAATAGCGCATAGTCGGATCTGAGTTCAGACGACACATCGGATATTGCCATCAAGTTTGTTCCACCTCAAACAACCGTGAGTATTAGACCCGCTGACTTTTTATCATAAATATGCCGTAGAAAATTCCTCAGTGTTGACCACGGTATTACCTTATAGTTCAGTCGATAGACGCCACGTGGGTGGCCCTACTCCTTGTTGTTCCACCGCGCAGGGAAAGGCAATTAGAAGTCGTAGCTCATTGTATGGTATTTGCAAAAGGCCCTGTTAACAGGCTAGTGTTTTAGCCTTTAGATTTCCTAGCTCGGTCACTTCTATTCCTCCGGAAGGAAAGTAAATTAGTTTCCCCTTATATCATAGGGTCTCCGTATTGTCAATTCCAGGAGAGGCACCTCGAGAGATTCGTCTCGTCGCCAGTATCCAGAGGAGCATCTGGGGCCTGGACGCGAGACCCGTTCCTCGAGTCAGCACATAGCCTCCTGAGGGGACGGCAGTGCGGTTGGCAGCGTCCGTCTAGCGATAGCGCAGGCGTGACGGTTTTTTTTTTTTTTTACTTCTACCCTTTTTTATTACTTATAAACTTTTGTTTTTTACTTATAAACTTAACTGTTTATTACATTTACCTACGGTTCCTATATGAACCGCTTTACTACTTGTTCGGGTTTCAAAATTGGAAGCCAATCTTCAACTCAATTTAAATAAAGGACCCCGGGTTCGGCACCTACGCTTAACGGGAATAGAATCGAACATCTTCGTCGGCTCCGGGATCCGGGACTCTTCGAAGTCCCTGGCGCCCATTTAGAATAAGATTTAACCAATAACCCTGGAAGGTTTTGCCTTGATATTATCACCTATTATTATGATATTATACACAACTTTTCAATTCCATATTGTATAAGGAACAGTACCGGTGTATCTCCAACCCCCCACGACCATTAGTAATACCGCTGAGGTTAAAGCTGGCTGGCCATAACCTAATTTGTAAAACCAACCTCAAATAAATATTTGTTGACCGTTTGTTGTTTATTTTATTTTTAATACCAACCCACCTTACATTTGGGCTTTTGGTCCTTTCACACTAGAGGGACAAAATCGCATATGTAACAGTGGCGACCAACGTGTGTATTGGTTGGAGATAGAGGTTACGTCTATTGCTGTACCTTACAAGCCAGAGTACTGTTTCTTGTTATCATGAACCTTCCAGTTAGTTATTCTAATTTTTAAGAAAAAACCGTTGCGCGGAATCCTTTGTTAACGTGTTCATGTTTATATTTTATACACTTTTATTTACTTTTACCTTATACATTTTTAAAGCTTCTTGCTGCATTATACATTTTTATTATTTTTTTTGTGATTGTCGTGCAATATTGTACCAGGATTTTTGTCCTTGGAAATTTATGCTCTGTATTTAAATTCAAACTTTATAAGACTGCTAATTGTGTAACTATCTTTACTGTAGATAATATTTACACATTAAGATTGTAAATTGTGAGTTATGACAGCCAGTTTTTAGTTCAGCTCTCTGTATATTTTTTTTACAATTCACAAAATGGAACGTCCCATTTTGTTCAATTTACTCCACAAGGACGAGCTCATATATGAAGTACTGATCCGGAACACTACAACCGTACCATTATGACACACAAACGGGGTTACCCGTTTAACCCCGTTCTTCCTAGTACATGGCAGAGAGGCAGTTAGTAGTGGAGATGTCTTCGGCAATGATACCGTTGCACAGCCCACTCTAGTCTGCCGCCTTGTCGCCTATTGTCGAGCTTGTAGGAGTAACTTTTTTGTATATAATATTTCAATTTAAACTTATTTAAATTACCTTGTAGGTAGATGGTTGCAGTGACCTTTGAGGGCTGTATATGCCTTGGGGTTGCTGGTTTTCTTTTAGCATTAGTGGCTGTATATGCCACAGTGTTAGAACTTTATAGTTTATATATTCTTACACTGTTTCTGCGGTTGGTAGAGTTACACAGGTTCCTACTGTGTACACATTTGTGAACTGCATAGTGACCTTTGAGGGCTGTATATGCCTTGGGGTTGCTGGTTTTCTTTTAGCATTAGTGGCTGTATATGCCACAGTGTTAGAACTTTATCGTTTATATATTCTTACACTGTTTCTGCGGTTGGTAGTGTTACACAGGTTCCTACTGTGTACACATTTGTGAACTGCATAGTGACCTTTGAGGGCTGTATATGCCTTGGGGTTGCTGGTTTTCTTTTAGCATTAGTGGCTGTATATGCCACAGTGTTAGAACTTGTGTCGTTTATTGGTGAACTGTATGTAGAGTACCAATAGACGATTGTTTAATCATTGTTGTTGGTCTGTTGTTGTTGCAGGATTGATGCATTTGATTGATTGTTTTTTTTATTGTTTGCTATTATTGAATTTAATTGATAAACCTCCGGATTGCTGGTAAGGCAGCATAATGATAGTCCTGAGGTAGGAGGCCTTAATGGCGGGTGTGCAGGCTGCATTGATGGAAAACGTTTTTAGATGGTATTTTTTTTTGTAAGAGGAGAATTTATTAGATTGTATTGTACTTTAATTTCTTTCAGTGTATTGATGGCGTACGATTGAGTGGGAGTCTCTCCTATATAATTATAGTAGGTCAGACTAGGACATGTGCTTCAGGGGACATTTACACATTTTTACTCTTTTTGGAGCTTGTCTTTTACATGTTTTTAAATGGATTAGACTCACTCCAGAGGTAGCACTATTTCACAGATTACATGGATCATTAAAAATAAGCCATAAAACACGGGCGGAATTGTAGACCCGACAACCAAAGCCTACTACAATGTCGCCTATTAGAGCGGTCTGTTACTCTATATTTGAAGTGTAACCTGAATTCAGTGTTGCTGAAGTATATGCCTTAACTATCTTAGTCGTGCACCGGATTCTACATTTTTTTTCTTTTCTTTCTCGTTTCCTGTTTTTAGGCATGAGCGTTGAAGACTGTTGTATTGTGCTTGGTCTTATGGAGTCTGCTTTGACGCTGGAGGGCCAGCGTCGAGATTTGCCCTGACGGGTCAAATCTCTGGTGGTTGGGGAGGTACTGTTACGTTGTTTTTTTTGTACCTACCACTGGGAATTAAGTAACATTTACCTGGAAGCATACGTTGTAAATTGTGGGGTTTCCAAGTGAAGTGTTTCATTGCAGTTTGTGCATTAACTTTAGCTTGCAATTGATAAAAGGATTCAATCCGTCAATTGTATTTCATCACTGAACTTTTTAGTAACACTTTCTGACGATGAATTACTTCACTGAAACCTATTTAACCAGTTTACACAATAAATTAGATACAGGATATTGTGATTAGGTTAGTTATTGTTGACACTCCAAACGTCATTCGTTAAACGTCAGTTTCTGACAGCTAGAGGCGACCTCTAGTGGTTACTAGTTCGCAGTTGTAGTGGTAATCGATATTAGTTCATTTTACCAAATTGAATGGTAACCATCGAAACAATATCTTATAGACCAATCCTTAATAATTTTCAGCTTCTGGTTAAAATTCTTAACGGTCTAATAACAGTAAACGGAAGTGAAATTATTTTTTCATTATAGACTTGATTCCAGAACTTTCGCTTTTACTCGATGCACCTTTAGTCTATGGGTGACGTTTAAGATTTGGTTTGACATAGTGTTGCTGGAGCTGCATTCTCGATTTGCTTAAAATAAATGGGAATATTACCCACTCAAGACAAAATTACTATAGTCTTGGAAATAAGAATTAATGAGTTTGTTAGCCTGGATCGTGAAAATTCTTAAGTGTTTCAGGAGTTAAACGTCATCTTGGACAGTTGTCAGTGATTTACAAGAATTAAATGTTTTGTTGTAACAATTCCATCTACCGAAATCCTTCAAGTTTTACCTGAAGCAGGGGAGATTTTCTAGCTGCTCCGTCTGCTTCCGGCTTGTTAACCTTGACAGGATGAACTAGGGGTCACGGCCTCCATTCGCACGAAATACGCTGGAGCGTTGACCGACATATTTTATTTACCGTTTTCAAAGGTAAGGATTTTGATTTATTAGTGTGGGGAAGTGATCGGTGACCCCTTCCCCGGTCGTTAAAGGAATATTGTAGTGATCCCTGGATATTTATTACAGGATTCCAAATAGCGCATAGTCGGATCTGAGTACAGACGACACATCGTAAGGATTTTGCCATCAAGTTTGTTCCACCTCAAACAACCGTGAGTATTACACCCGCTTACTTTTTATCATAAATAAGCTGTAGAAAATTCCTCAGTGTTGACCACGGTATTACCTGATCGTTCAGTTGATCGACGCCACGTGGGTGGCCCTACTCATTGTTGTCCCACCACGTAGGGAAAGGCAATTAGAGGTCGTATCTCATTGTAGGGTATTTGCAAAAGGCCCTGTTAGCGGGCTAGTGTTTTAGCCTTAAGATTTCCTAGCTCGGTCCCTTCTATTCCTCCGGAAGGAAAGTAAATTCTTTTCCCCTTATATCATAGGGTCTCCGTATTGTCAATTCCAGGAGAGGCACCTCGAGAGATTCGTCTCGTCGCCAGTATCCAGAGGAGCATCTGGGGCCTGGACGCGAGACCCGTTCCTCGAGCCAGCACATAGCCTCCTGAGGAGACGGCAGTGCGGTTGGCAGCGTCCGTCTAGCGATAGCGCAGGCGTGACGGTTTTTTTTTACTTCTAAACTTTTTTATTACTTACAAACTTTTTTACTTATAAACTTAACCATTTATCATATTTACCAACGGTTCCTATATGAACCGCTTTATTACTTGTTCGGGTTTCAAAATTGGAAGCCGATTTACAACTCAATTGAAATAAAGGACCCCGGGTTCGGCACCTACGCTTAACTGGAATAGAATCGAACATCTTCGTCGGCTCCGGGATCCGGGACTCTTCCAAGTCCCTGGCGCCCATTTAGAATAAGATTTAACCAATAACCCTGGAAGGTTTTGCCTTGATATTATCACCTATTATTATGATATTATACACAACTTTCAAACTCCATATTGTATAAGGAACAGTACCGGTGTATCTCCAACCCCCCACGACCATTAGTAATACCGCTGAGGTTAAAGCTGGCTGGCCATAACCTAATTTGTAAAACCAACCTCAAATAAATATTTGTTGACCGTTTGTTGTTTATTTTATTTTTAATACCAACCCACCTTACATTTGGGCTTTTGGTCCTTTCACACTAGAGGGACAAAATCTCTTATGTAACATATTGTAATAAATTATTGTGCATATACGTACATAGATTGCCAGGTTCCGGCTGCCGACATAATATTTGACAACTATTGCAGTTAATTTCATCACTACTGCTCTCAAAAAGGTGAAGAAAACATCGTGAGGAAACCACTGGCATGTCATAGAACCAAAAATCGGAAGACATGTGACATCCACTAACACACACGGGGCCCGCGTGGTGGATTACGGCTCACTCCCTCTCACCGAGAGGAGGCCTGTGTCCCAGCAGTAAGACGTTATAGGCTGATTTTGTATATTGGAAATAACATTCGACTCAATATTGTCACAGTGTAAAGTCGCACAAATGAAAACCATCAAATTGCGATGGTGTATATAAAAAATATTATATTGTGCTTAGGGCTTTCAACTCGAAGACTGTAACATATTAAGTAAAGATACAACTTACCTCCCGTACTCTATGCAGCAAGTTACTCCCCCTAAAGTCTGCATGGATGATGGCAGTGGAACCAATGGTGGCGCACATCTTCACTAATAGATCTTTCGTAAACTCTTCCCGTCTTAAAAAAATCTCTAATGCTTCTTTGTTCTTAGGCCTGACGTTTTTCAACGCAGTGTCGACCGACTTCTGCATCATGCCATCCATGGCTCCTTCTTTCCAGTTCATTTTTATAATTTCCAAAGTCTTTTGAAACTCCTCTGGATTTTTTTTATGAAACGCAAAGGATAATGCGTGCATCTTCGCCAAATCTGTAGTTGCGGAAGCAGCGTACTCCCAATTAAAGGAATGGAATCTGTCGTAAGGTCCATAACCCTGTACCAATAAGTTTTCCATTACTAACATCTCCTGATACTTTGTGGGGTCGAAGCCGTAACACTTCGTGAAGAACAGTCTGTGCTCCTCGGGCACTCCATTTTCTTCTTCCAAGGATGCGTAAACTTTCGCCAGTTTCGTATAAGCGAATCTTTCAGTATCGAATACCATAACAGGCACTACACTGCGAAACTTTTCTCCTAATATTGCGACTTTTGCGAATAAATGTAGATCTTCTTTATATTCTTCTCTTATGATCACAGTGAATAGTCTCGACGTGTAGTTGGCTCCTCCACTTGATACTTCATTTATAATTATTTCTGGGTTTTCATATTTTTGTTCCGTAGCAATTTTATATAGTAATTGCCGCAGCGGCTTTTCTACGTGTGCCATGGTTCGCGTTTTGATGCGTACTGCAGTACAACTCTGTGATTATCTAAGATAAATATAAGTCACGTTGTTGTAAATAGTCGCGTCCAGATTGATTCACGGTCAATGTCACGTGACCAATTTATATTTATATTAATTATCTAAAATCATTTACAAACTGAAGTTGATTATTATTGATATAGTAGAATGGTGCTTATAAACGATGACTAACCGGATGCAACTCCTTCACTATATCTAACTTAAATATTAATGTATACACACAGTATTAACGGAATTCAAAATCGAGTAAGTATCCGCTTCCTTGACAACACGGTCGCATTTTTGATCCAGTCGTATCTAAAATTGGCTTTGGCTTCGCGTCATATACCATCGCGTCGCATACCATCGGGTCGCATCGCGTCGCATACTATCTCGTCGCGTCGCATCGCATACTATCGCGTCGCGTCGCATACCATCGCACACCGACGTAATTCGACGCGATGCGACGCGACACGATGCGACGCGACGCGATAGTATGCGGCAGGATGGCATGCGACGCGATGCGACGCGATGGCATGCGATGCGACGCGATGGTATGGGCGATGGTATTGTAGAATGTCTCAACCATTCTATTATATCAAAAATCAGCTTTAGTTTAGTTTGTAAATGAATTTAGATAATAATAATTAATATAAAAATAAATTGGTCACGTGACATTGAAATAAATATAGCTAACAATATTATGTTACTCAAGGATAGTGTAGCATTCATTAGAGAAGAAAGCTGAAGAGTTTGTTCCAGTCAGATTTGATGGCTCAATTCTTAATAAAGGTTATAGGATACTCACATGACACTTACACAGGATACTCACACGATCCTTAGGAGACAAGCAAAAAGAAAAAAAAAATCAGAAAGAACGCTAGGCGAAAAGAAGTAATAGCGCAGGCGGACGAAAGAATGCGGTGCGGTGGTTCGCTGGCTGCCGCCGATTTCACGGCAACGAAATCGCGGGCAGAAGCTAGTTGTTACATACCTGGGAGCCTCCGACCTCCGACCGCCCACGAAATGGCTAATGATATATTTAATAAAACGCACAATAGGTAAAGAACAAGGAAACCAAAATCATCAGTAACAGTGTCATATCCTTCTCAGGCTCTCTGTATTGACTGATTTGAGAAATATTTATTAAAATTAACAAAGTATATTATGACAAACTTTTTCTTTGTATAGTCTGTGACCTAACATTATCTGAAACCCCCTAAGTAATAGCGAATTGGGACCTTCTTGCGAATATGGAATAAATACTCCTTCGTGTATTTCTATTAATTATGTTTTTAAGCGATTATTATCATTATCTTGTAGTAGTTAAGGTAGAAAGGCTAATGAGTAGTAAGCCTTCGTATGCACGTGACGAACGTGGATCTAAGCGAGACACAATGGCTTTTTAATTTATTGTTTCTGTAATTACGCTATTCAACCGTTTAACTAATGGAGGCAAACCGATTTGATGCTCAAATAATTTCACAAGGCGTTATCATTGCTTTGATGTGTTCACCATGATAGTGACATATCAAATAAACTTAATCTCAAGTAGGTATCAGTGCTCGAATCTCATCAACATAAAAGAGAAGGAACATACTGTTCTACTTTCTTACGTTTTTACATTGCTCCTATGGTTCTTTACAAACGATAAGATATATTTTACTACTTGATACCAAAGAAATGTAATTTTTAACCACAACTATTTGGTATGAAAAAAATTAAGAAGTTTCATAAATACCTTATCGTTTAACGTCAGTACGTTACTTACAAAACAGTTGCGGGTTGGCTGCAGTCGCACACAGTTTAGTACCTACTTTTACATCTATCGCCAAACAACTATTATATCGATGTTGTAAACATCAGGCAAGTTCAACATTTTGTTTGTATCTCAACCGCGTAGCCGCAGATCATAGATCAGTCAAAAGCCAGTCGTGAATCAGTCGCCCACCATGTCGGACGCGGAGAATATACTACGCAAAGTTCTCGACAAAATCATAGATCAATTACAATACAAACATGCAAAAATATCGTTGAAGGAACTAACAAGTGGTGGTGCTAATTACACGTCAGCTCTTTTTTCCATAAATGTCACAGCACCAGACCAAGATGCCTTGAAACTCTTCGCGAAAGTGGCTAATGTCAGTGGAATGTTTCGCAAAGTTATGAACCTAGATTTCTTGTTCAAAACTGAACAGTTTGTGTACTCTGACCTTGTTAAAGTGTACGAGAAGATTCAAGACAAAAACCAACTCAGCCCGGAGCATCGGTTCGAATTCCCCAAGTTCTTCGGAGGCGAGTCAGCTGAAGGTGAAGAGACAGTGGTTATGGAGGATCTGACGGCGAAGGGATTCGGCACCTACAGCAGGTTCAAGTCCATTGACTGGGAGCATGCCGCCTGCGCGGTAGAATATTTAGCCAGATTCCATGCTTTATCTTTTGCGTACCAAAAGGAAGATCCTGAAAATTTCGCCAAAGACGCCGAGCAAGTAAAAACAAAGAAAAGGGATGACTTGGATAAATCTAATTTCACGGAAACTTGGAAGAAAATGGTTGCATCAGCTGTGAACGTCGCTAAGGAGGAACACAAGGAGAAATTGGCAAAGTTATTAGAAGCTGATAACAGTCGTGATGAGTTCCACAAGTTCAAGACTCCTTTGAGTACTACAGTGCTGTGTCATGGTGACTACAGAGTCAGCAATTTGTTGTTCAGAGGACTGGTATGTTGTTTTTTGTAACTATTTAGCAAATAAGAATAAAAACACTGACCACTGGTAAAAAAATTGGTAGTACAGTCGACTACATGTCGCGGTGGTTACAATGTCACCTTGACCTGGTCTAGTGTAGTACGGAGGTTCAATATAATAAGAGGTCAGTTTATACAGGCTTTGTTACCTCTGACGTGCGGCCTAGTGTATTTAGTATTTAGCTGTCAAGGTGAATTTACTATCGTCTTCATTTTTGTATTACTGGTTACACCACGAAGCGTCGAATTATTTCGTAACATTTGTTTAGATATCATCCGTGTTGTTTTATCAAGCTGCCGACTGTGTGTTGGCGGTTATTGTCACCAAAGACCTTGAATCTGTGTCATTGATGATATATCTAAAACGAAATTAGTGACGCGGACATGCTTTACGGAATATATCGTTCTTCTTTATATTAGCATAGCATGCATAGCACATTGGCACTGCTGGGACACGGGCCTCCTCTGCTGGGACACAGGCCTCCTCTGCTGGGACACAGGCCTCCTCTGCTGGGACACAGGCCTCCTCTCGGTGAGAGGGAGTGGGCTATCTGTGGCAGCATAATGCTCCGAGTTATCTTATTTATTCATCATCTACTACACTTATCTATTATCAAAGGAAACTGAAGTGCTATCTTGTAATTGCATGCTCATCTACCTGGGAATATTTATCTCTATCTCTGTAGCGAACATACAATTATTTTCAGGAACTTGCATTTTCCCCTTTAAGTAACATTTTTGTTTTATTATTTAGGTAAGTACATACATGCGTAGTAACCCCTAAGACTATTATAAACGACTCGGACTGTGTATAAAGACTTCCTGCTTAAAACGTGTTTATTATATATTGTTCCATGTACAAAGTTATGTAAATGATTCAGCTATTTTGGTTAATTATATGCTTGTCTCGACGAGCTACGTATTATGTTGAGGACACGGCATGATGTATGAGACATAATTTATCAGTCTTTTAACCGTCCTGGTCATGGCTCATGGCTAATTGATACCAGCCGCACGGGTGAACGAAGGTTAGGCTACGCTTGCCGCAATCGGTTCGTGGATGGGTGAATCCACTACATATCAAAACCCTTCCGTATCTCGGAAAGCACGTTAAGCCGTTGTGTGTTGGTCCCGGTTGTCACTCTTGGATCTTTGACAGTCGTTACGGGTCGTCAGATGCCCGAAAGTCAGACAGCCAGTCTTACCAATGGGTATCGTGTTACCCAGTAACTGGGTTGTGGAGGTCAGATAGGCAGTCGCTCCATATAAAATACTGGTATTCAGCTGCATCCGGTGAGACTGGAAGCCGACCCCAGCATAGTTGGGAAAAGGCTAAGCAGATTGATTGATTTGGTCATTGTGTATTAAGCACTGATGATGATAACGGAGAGGCAGCTCATGCATTCTTCGCAGACACGAGGTCGCACAATCCTCCAATTAAAACGAAAAATGACTGGGCAAAGGTCTAACCCGTAGTTTTCCACTCCCTGTGTTTTGCCTTCTCCGGCAAACCTCCCATAAACGCCTCTAAGTCGTCGCACCAGCGTTTACTAGCCCCCTCAGCGACGAGATCCTCCATTAGGTATTTCTTTTAAATATTTTTATTACCCTACACTGTCCCACTCCTGAGCAAAGGCCTCCACCGAATCTTTCCAGCTATGCTATTCTCTAAGAACACAGCCTTGCGTGCAGCGCTGTCGCAGCGGTGAAACTTAATTTAGTATTCACTAAGCTGCGTACAGCTACACTAGCGCTCAAGGCTGTGACGGCCGTGAGTTAAACTACCCAACGGCACAGCCACCGGAGGGCAAATTGACAGTTCTTCATACATTTTGGTATTCCTTAAACAAAAACAGCGTCGAACTCGCTTACAGCCTCGCCCACAGCCTCGCGTCTAACTGTCAAATCCAAAAGCTCCAAATATTCGTGCGTAGTCTTGACAATAATAGTAAACTGTACCTAAATTAGATTAAAAATATTTTGATTCTTTTAACACTTATTTGAAAAAATGGTTGCTCGGATAATTATAAAGCTACATTTATTAGAAGAAGCTAAGAAAAGTGATGATTTGAAGAAATCTCGACAAGCGAAACAAATAAGAAAGTTTAAAACAATATCCCGTGACTTTATCCATATTTACAGGATTTAATTAATATATTGGAAAATGACTTAACTCCATATATGCGTACGCGAGTTCGTTCCAGTGGTTTAACCAAGAGGCTGAAGGTTTGTTTACAGATAGGTTTCTTGAAATATGATGGGTACCTTACCACACACCAACAAAAGTGCATTGAATTCCTGATGTCTCAGATATTATGCACACTATCATTTTTGGCTAATGGAAGTTACCAAACAATCATTGGCAAGAATGTAGACACACATATCTCAGACTTCTGCCTCTAGAGCAATCCACGAAGTTGTTGAAGCTCTGAATAATAAGAACATTAATAGGAAGTATATTAGATTTCCGCAAAACTACAATGATCGACAAGTGCTCAAGTCAACTGGGACAGTGGGAATAATTGTGATAGTTTGAGTGTTTCACACAACATTTGTAATCGAGCTAGGCTACCAGCTCCTATATTAGACCAATGTGACTTAGATGAAGATTCTAGGTTACTTGGAATCCTGACAGGTCAGGCTCCACCACATGATGACTTAGTGAGTGGGCAGATAAGTAGGCGAGATTTAGTCTAAAATGATAATTTGCTTTCCTTTCTTTCCAGATGTGGAAAACATGTTTAGATAGAATATACTCACCATTATTGATTAGATACACTAAATAGGTTTTTAATGGAATTATAATTTGTGAATGTTAATGTAGATATAATTGCATATATTAACCAGTAGTGTTTAATGTGTGCCTACATGATAGGTATAATATCAAAAATTATTATTAGCCTTTATGTCCATATTTATACCTTTGTCTCGATTTTTACTATTTTGTAAATGTGTATAGGGCATGAGAAATTAAATAGATATCTGCAGAATAATGTTTTCCTTTTTTATTTACCATTAAAAATAATCAATCAATCAAGTAATTTATTCAAATTAGGCTGAGAATCAGCACTTTTCGAATGTCAAAATTACATAAAACAGTCCCCCAAAACGCCCACCCTTCACCACTTCCTAGTACTTTAGCTGTGAAGAAGAAGTGGCGCAACAAACCCCAGCAGCACAGCTGTCTGTTCAGTTACAAAAACTTGATTCTATACCATTAGTAGGTACGCAAAGTAATTAACATTATGAGAAACAGAACATCAAATTAAATTATTTACTATAATTATGTCAGCTAGCAAATGCCAATATACCAACAAATACAATGAAAACTACTCAAATAAAAAAATGTAACTTAAATTAAATAAGCCTGCAGGCATAAAAAACAGTTCACAAAAACAGTTCTTACACTTAAATTTCCATTTAAATTTCTTAACATCTATCATAAACTTAATATCTAAACATATAAGTATTAAACTTCTATAGTAAATCCATGTTTCGGGGATTCAACTCCCTCGTCTGATGGATGCACATAAATCCTGCAGGGCCTGGGTCTGCCTTGACCACGACTCACTTATTTCCTCAAAACTGGTTGTCAATAAGGAGTCTCTCATTTTGCAAATGCCTCTCTTCAATGGCGACAAAACGTTCAATCAGGCTCGCCATTTGTGATTGCCTTTGAGAAGGTGGTGAGCGTTGAATCAGACGGCGGCATTATGTTCGACGCCTACGAGGTGCTTTAAACATAAAAAAAATTGAAAGAAATTACTAAACTGAGGGAAAACAAATACAAAGGCCATTATGTAAGTATAACAGCATCACATCACTCTCTCTCTGAAGGAATATATATTAAAATGTAGTATACATATAAGTAATTTACTAAAATTTTATTAATATCTCGTGGATCATAGAATATTATTGCGATACATTAGTATTATTATCCATGTAATGCAGCAGTGAAAATATCATAAGTAATACTCACATTTCAGTAGGTACGTATATTTATCCTCTTAGTAACAGAACTACCTCTGTTTAAAGCACACTCGATACAAATAATCAGATAAATATCGTATGCACCCAAAGTTTAAAAACTAGAAACTCAAGTGGTTTTGTTAGCGTGGCATCGGTTGTGAATGTTGTGATTGTTGTTGTCTGTTGTGTGTTGATTTTTTTTTTTTTATATTAGTTCCTGACGGAACAGGCTAAGGTCTGAGACCATGCTGCCTAGTCTTCAGTTAGTACTTTTCTTGAGTAATGTAGATCCATGTTGCGTGTTGACTTTTTAGTTTTTATTCATCGTCGCGTTGCTCAAAAAGAGCAAAGGAATCGTCATTCAGCCTTAAAATGTAATAAGAAATATGCAATAAACCCTTTTAATTATTATATTGGTTATAGTTTTACTGTATTCCATAAAATACTTAAAGATAGACCTTTAATATATATTTTAAACCCATAAAACTCTCAGTCGAGATTGATCGATTATAATTTATAGAATTTGTTTCAAGCCCTACGTTCGTCCATGAAACAGCGACGGTAGGTTACAGCCTTGGGTTCGTCGACGACCACAACCACGTTAGTGAATACGGTTTGAATCAGCGCTACACTCTCGGTCGATCTCAAGGCTGTCTCGTCGACGAGCTCGTCGCAGCTTACAGCCATGAAATTCTCTTTTAGAGAATAGCACTGCAGGAATCCCTTTCTAGAGCCACCTCGATCCAACCCTGGCGGTCGTACGTGTCTAGGTCGTCATTAGGTATACACTGATAAATTGCAAATTTGGCGACTGCACAGGGGCCGAGACATATCGAATAACTTTCTAAGTAGATTTTTGATGACTGGGATCCTTCAAGATCCTTACTCAGCTTGTAGTTTCGTGTTTTTCTAAGGAATTGGACGTGTACAGTCAAGCGCACATCATCGGTGGAAACACTTTGACCTTGAACTGGCCTAGTGTGGTTCGGAGTGTCAATAGAATAAGAGGCTAACTTATACTGGTTTTGTTACCTCTGACGTGTAGCACACCGTACTTGGTTCCGGAGATGACCGGTAAGAAGCTGAGCTGATAGTTCTTAGTGGGTCAGTTACAAACATCTTCTTATCTCTGCCTTAGCCTTGATTCTGGGTGTTGACCTTTCTCATGATAATTACATCCACAGCCAAACTTGTATAACTACAAGCTCTAATGAATGTGGTAATAATTCTAAACTAACTAGGCAAGGTCTTTTGTCCTTTTCTACGGTGACATGTTAGACAGAGATAATGATATTCCGGTCATTATTTCGGTATTTAGGACAATGTCTCCATTTGGTCACGTAGTTATTTTTAGCACATTAATTTGTTTGTTGTTACAATTCGTCGCAATTGACTTTTGTTTGTTCTGAGTACGAGTAGGTAAGAGATTCATACGTAATATATGTTGGTAATTAAAGGCTCCCGTAGATAGGCGTGACGCGACGGTGCAACGCGATTTTCGTGGAACAATTTCCATGAAGTTTTAATATAAATTGTTCTGCTAGTCGCGTCGCGCTTGTCTGCGGGAGCCTTAAAAGTTACATTCTTATCGTTAGTAGGGTGATTATTTATGAGTTGTATTCTATCAGCTATACCTACTGCAATATGTTTTTTTTTTTTTTGGGAAAACCAAGACGCAAATACATATGTGTAAGAAATTATCCAGTTCTCAACATTTTTTTCTACAGCAACTATTTATATGTTTTAGACCTTGTTATCATCAAGCTGATTAATGGAAGTTTAAGGTCGAGGAACCAAAGCCTAAGATCAAGATACGTTAGGACCACAATACATGGGGACCACAATACATGGGGACCACAATACACCTGTACATGGGGACCACAATACACCTGTACATGGGGACCACAATACACCTGTACCTACCAAAAGAGAAGAAGCATCCTTATAAATAGTCTCAGACTCTATTTGAGTTCGAATATAAACTACTAAACAAAAGGTCAACAGTAATCCTACAATGGCCGTGACAGCAGATTGTCGCGCTCTTAATAAACGTTGGTAGCCAAGGTTGGGGACCCGGGGCCATTGAGGTCCATTGAGTTTCTACTCGCTGTCACACAATGCAACTGGGACATGGCAAACTAACGGAAAACGTTTTGTTCAACAAGTTTTTTTTTCCCATTTTTGTAAGAAATCTCGGCGAGTTAAGGTTGGAGTAATTTACGTAATCTACGTGTTTACGATACGCATGAAAACGTTCGCGTAGTAGATATTTTTATTTATAACGTCATATTTTTAAGGATGAATGTCAAATATCTGTGGGCCAAGGACATCTATATTTGTACGTATTATTTATCAAGTCGATTTCCGCGCCGGTCTGTGTGACCGCGTTGTTCTTTCTGAAAAACCTAAGTGAACCAAAGTTGTCGTATACATGTCGTATACGTAGCTCACAGAATAAGCAAGCTGAAGTGGCAATGGGCCGGATATATTAGCCGTAGAACTGATGACCGTTGGGGTAGACGTGTTCTTGAGTGGAGACCATGAATCGGCAAACGTAAGGTAGGACGCCCCCAGGCAGGTGGAGCGACGATCCTTGAAGGGTGGCTGGTAGCAGCTAGATGAGAGTTGCTGAGAATCGAGCTGAATGGCGTGCAATGATGGAGGCCTATGTCCAGCAGTGGACTGATGTAGGCTGATGACGATGACATGAGAGTTGAACCTTCGTTTGTCAAACCGATCTCCAAACTTCGTTCTTGAGACAGAATGAACGCTGTTGTTACCGAAAATTACTCTACCTACTAAACTGAGATGCCAATAAAAGTATCCTAACGTAATGAACATTGATCATTCAATTAAAGTCGTTAAACAAGTCTTCTTGAATAATAAGATTAGTATGTTTATCAAATGTTCAGTTAGATGTGGTTGTAGCATGCTATAAACATATCTCTACAACTCAGCAGCTGCAGTTACAGTTAAAAAATATAACCTTGAAGATAGAAACGTGCAACACAATTTTATATTGTTATCTTTATTTTTCATATTCTTTCATATTTAGATGCTCGAAGTAATTAAAATAAATAGTAATAATTACTTATGCGTGAGAAATCGAAAACTTCTAGTCATGAATAACCTGCGATAAAACCATAGACAACTCCGACTATAACAATAAAATAGAGCAGAGTTTATTAATATGCATTAATTCATCGAAACATTTTGAACCAAGCTGCCCAGGTAGAGGTACCTGCGTTGTTTTTCAATAATCATCTAGAATCTAGACTACCAAAACTACAAAAGCCGTGATACAGGTGTTGACAGTTTAAAAAAGGATCAATAACGGACCATGGGCCTAAGGGGGCATGGCAAATTAAGATCAAATTACAGCCAGCCACAGCCAGCAAGCGCTAGATATGTCACAAGTCCCATGTAGCAAGGGGACCACCCTATTGTCGTGAACCGGGCACAGATTTAGACTCAGACCCACTGAGAGTTTTCAAACGGAAAAGCCCAATAACTTTTGTCCCATCTCGGAAATTAAACGTAATATTACAATGTACGAACTTTAGTTATAAGTCCCATGTCCCATTAACGGGGCAGAGAGATGGACCCCGGTTGCTTTTGGGATCCTATGTGAAGCCTGGAATACATATACTATGTAAGGCATGCTAATTTCGAGTAGATGCTACCTAGTAGCACACAGTTACCATGTATATATGAAAATAGTAAGATCATCACGAAGAGCATTCTATAAATTAATATGCACGCTACTTACTAGATGACATGAAACATGATTTTTTATAAGTAAGTGTATTTCAGCCTCAACTCTTTGTCCGAATTGAAAATCAAATTCAGGAGCATCGATCGCGCTCAGGGCGCCACCAGACACTAGCTTTGCCTGGGACTTCGTCCACGTGCTTATTTTAACCAATATATTATAATATTAGTATTTATAGTAAAGATCAAAATGCAACAACTCAAGCAAAATACCGTACCAATCCGAACAAAAGTGCTATTGTATCAAAACAACGTACTCTTGCAAATATCAGGTACTTGTTAATTAATAATTGTTTGAGTTTACTCTTGATAAACAAGTGGGTTATCTGATAGTAAGATAGGTCTGATGAGGTGCTTAGTGCTCGTTGTAAAGGTGGCAACATTTTATCATCGTGTATTGTCCCCATTGTTCTTTCTTCTACTAGTATAATCCCAAAATCTGTCACTCAAAGCCTTATCAACTACACTTACCTGCTCCGAATAGCAATAAATGCAGTATTGGCTTTCGTTAGGATTTGATAATATTATCACCAAGTTTAATACTTTTGTTTAATATTTTCCAGGATGGCCGCCTAGACCCAATCGTGGTGGACTACCAGACGCTCCACTCCGGCTGCCCCGCCACCGACCTGCTGTACTTCGAGTTCCTGGGAACGGACCAGCAGTTCAGAAGAGAGCACCACCAGCAGCTAATCGAGCACTACTATAGCAGCCTGACTGTTGCGTTGGACAGGCTCGGGATTGATGTCAACGAGGTGTACCCCAGGGACACCTTCGATACTGAATTCAAAGAGGTGCGTGATTTGGTTCAGCATGATAACTCAAACTCAAAGAGGTGGGTGATTTGGTTCAGCATGATAACTCAAACTCAAAGCATTTATTTCAATTAAACCAATTTAACAGGCACCTTGAATTGTCAAAAAGTAAGAAAGATGAATTCCAAAGCGTCGTCCTTGCTTGGGTGTTCCATATTACCTAGCAGTTTGTCCAGTAGAGAGCGTGGCTCTGGGCTGATGCTATGTATACCTTTTTAATTGTTTGTACGATTTGCATCTATCATTATCAAAATTGTTTTAGTTAGATGCGCTGCGATTCATTTGACGGACATAGTTGACAATGGTAGTGCATTATCTAGTTCATTTTCAACCTTAATTGCTCGACATCTGCCTAGCCTTTTCCCAACTATGTTGGGGTCGGTCCTGTGGATGGGTGACCGTCTTTACATACCGGGGACTCCTCCGTGCCTCGGAAAGCACATTAAGCCGTTGGTCCCGGCTGTAATTCATGGATCTTTGAGAGTCGTTACGGGTTGTCAGTAGCCCGAAAGTCTGACAAACAGTCTTACCAAAAGGTATCGTATTACCCAGTAACTAGGTTGTGGAGGTCAGATAGGCAGTCACTCCATGTAAAATACTGGTATTCAGCTGCATCCGGTTAGACTGGAAGCTGACCCCAACACACTTGGGAAAAGGATAGGCAGATGATGATGTGCACGCGGATTTGCCGAAAACCTTCGCGTATGGTATTCAGTCCCCTTTCAGTCCAACCATGACAAAAAGTTTGTTCAGACGTAATAATAAAACTAATCATTGAAGGTGATCTTCGAATACAGGGTGTAAGGAGAACGCTTCCGAAGCCAGAACGTACATTATATACAACCTAAATGGTAACGAATACCAATAACCTTTCGCTTTAAATTGGTTATTTTCAAAACTTCATATTTCGTAAACACGCAATGGAAACCGTAAAAAAACGTGAGGTCACTGACACGCAAAGCAACATTGCGCCACAGCGCGTACGCGCGTCGCGGGCGCCGAGCGCTCCGTACGGCCGAATCACGGGATTTATACGGAATTTACAAACACCACTTTCAAATGCCTACCCCTACAACACTTCAGAAAATTATACATTTTAATCGCATTCGTAGCCTACTGTTAAACATTAAAGCTGACAGAGATATTTTACGTACCTGTCTAAATCCTTTGTGACCTTATGAGGTCTGGCTCGAACTGCGCTCCGTCCATTTCAATACAAAGCCGGGCCCGTCGCTGTGTCGACCCGTGAACACAAGGCATTAGTGTAGGATCCTCAACACATTCTGTACGTAATCTATCAAAAACGCTCACTATTCTGCCCCGCATTTCATCAGCACTGTCACATTCCCGATTAAACACTCTTTCTTTCACATAACCCCACAAAAAGAAGTCCAAAGGTGTTAAGTCGGGCGAACGAGCCGGCCAGGCGTGCGGCCCCAGCCTTCCGATCCAGCGATCATCAAAAAGCTCAGTGAGACGCTCGCGGACGGGTCCCGTAACATGCGGTGGAGCGCCATCGTGCTGGAACCATGCTCGACGAAATTCAGCCAGCGATACATTATCTAGCATATCATCTAAATGTCCATTTATAAAATTAAGATATGGTGATCCATTGAGGCGCTGCGGTAGAAACACTGGTCCTAAAATTCGTCCATTAAAAACACCAGCCCATACGTTGACGGACCATCTGGTCTGATGGCCGGTTTCTTGAGTGGCGGACGGGTTCACGTCTGACCATACATGGGCATTCCTTCTGTTCCACATCCCGTTTCTCGTGAATGTGGACTCGTCCGTCCAGATAATGTGCTCAATAAAGCCAGGCGCTCGTTGTTGTTGATCTAGCAGCCAACGACAGTACGCACGACGACGAACGTGATCATTGGGTAGCAAAGCTTGTACTTTGTGTATTTTGTAGGGCCGCATTCTGTTCCGGCGCAAGACTTTGTGAACTGTCCAATGAGAGACAGTCGGTACGCCCCGGCGCCACAATAATTTCGCGGCACTTCGTGTGCCCAGGCGTGGATTTTGGCGAATCACATTTAAAATACGCTCCTCGGTCCGAACATTTACTTGATGTCCACCACCTGCCGCCACCGGAGCAATCGGTCGATTTTCTAAGACTCGCTGAAAAGCCGCCGTTATCATGCGAGAATCAGACGGATGCCGGACGTTCGGAAATCTGTTCCGGTAAATTCTCAACGCTAGAGAAGCATTGCCACGGGCTTCTCCTAAACACATCAACATGTTGCCGTATTCACGAGCACTGTACACGTATGCCTCAGGCATTGTTTAACACAACAAAAATAATAACTAAAAAACAATAAAACAGTACTAGAAACGTAACAATAATAACTAAACACAAATTTAAAACTAACAAAACAGTATTAAATACGATTCAATAGCTATCGATCGATTAAACGTAACGCACATTCGCTCACGAACCGAGTCGGAAAGGAACTAACTAGATTAATAAAGAAGTACTAAAAAGATCAAACAATGCCGCCAAACAAAAGCCGCGCGTGCGCCGCCGACTCGGTGGCTCGTAGTCACTTAGCGGCGTCTTTGACTGTGCAAAGATCAACAAATTACAGAGGAGAAAATGTTAAAAGAATAATTATGAAATCAAAAACCAATTATTTTTAATTTTTAGGAAATTGTACTTATGCTTTATTACAAACTGTTTTCATTTTCTAACTTTTAAATAAGATTTAACGGGTTTCTTAGACTAAATTAATTTAATTATGTATCCACTTTAATTTGATTGGGTTTACTTACTAAATGAAGGATACAATTATTGCAAAAAACGAGCGCGCGTCGTGTGACATAAAGTTCAAGTTCAATTGAATCACGCGCGCTAGTTGCTTCAAACTGTACACGCGATGAAATTTGTTTTGTCAATCACAGCTAAAGTCAGCGATCTTTTACTTTATTTCATTCACTATCGATTATCGACTTACATACAAAACTGTTATTAAATGCACGACACAGTGCATCAATTTAAAACTGTTGACGCTTCTGTAATGTTTTTTCTCATTTAATTTGGCGGCGCTTTACAAAGGATGCTTATGGTCGCCGCGCCGCCGCGTCGCGCATATCCGTGGATGCCTACCTCTCAAACTAGATGGCCCGGGTTCAAACCTCGGCCTATACCAATGAGTTTTGTGATCATTTACCTTGATTATCAGTATTCGAAGGAAGGTTATTAGTACTAACTTGAGCACGTCGGATCAAAATTGTAACCCTGTTCAAGGGGAAAATCATTACGATCCTTGCATGAATGAAATCCGAAAGCAGATATCCCACTAGTAGGTAGAACTGAAATGAAAAGACATTTGCTAAAAGCGATCGAGTAAAGGTTAGGAGCTTAGGAGAATAGCAATAGGATCACATGGCACCGCGCAGCACGAGCGAGCCGTCGCGTCGCGTGGATTTGGGGTCGTCGGCCGCGCCGCGCAGCTGTTAGCGAGCGCGCGCGCACTTTGAACTCGAGGTTATGCGCGAGCGTCAGATGATATTTATTTACGAATACATTGCCTGTTAGCGTTGCTAAGAAAAAAAATGTGTTTAATCGCAAATAATGGTTTCATTTAACTGTTCTCACAGCATAGTGTACGAAAAATGCTAAAAAAATACGTAAAATTGTTCATTTTTTTTTTCAGTTTTTTTGATAGTATCGTATCGAGAATCACTAGCCCTATCACCTGTCTTCGTTTTCGGAAGCGTTTCCCTGGCACCCTGTATAAATAGACAGATATTAGTATTTATACATACATACAACATATTATTATTGTGAATCCTATTCTAATTGATATTCACGTTTTCTTATTTGGCCCAGTTCTCAGTTATCTTCAAATTAATAACTAAAATCTCAACGAATAAAGGTAATTAAATTAAATTAGGAAGGGTAAGGTAATTTAATAAAGTAGCTATATTTGTAGGTATTATATTTGTATTTAAACGAAACAAAGTTTTTTTGTTTGACGGTACGGTTGGCGCAGTAGTTAAGCGATTGACTGTTGCGCTGCGTGTCGCGGGTTCGATTCCCGCACGGAACAAATATTTGTATGACCTACAAGTAGTTGTTCCAGGTCTGGCTGTTTGTGTATGTGACTTTAAATGTTTGTAAACGCGCCCACAATACAGGAGAAATTCCTAGTGTGGGGCAACGTTTATTATTTAAATAAATAAAAAAAAAGATTGATTCTGAATAATTTATTGACATAACATTCCTTCCTCACCGTTCACAAATAGCCCTAGGTCTTGTTCAATCGCTGTACCAATTCAAATAGTGCCCAAGTGCAAATTGAATACTCCTTGTATTCTGTTCTATTCTATTTATCGGCACAAGCAAACAGAGGTTTATGCCCAACAGTCTGGCTGTTGATGCTTCAAACTAACAGGACCTTCTTCTCTATTTCACTCTCTCCCTTCTTCAACAAGTACCCCCCATACTCGTAATATGTTGAGTGTAAGTCTGGTCTCTCTCTCCGTTCTTCAGCCAGTACCCACTATAGTAATATGTTGAGTATACGTTTCCTAAATAGCACGCTATTTGAGCCTTTTCTTGGCGGTTTACTTTGTGTAAATAATTTCATCACCACTGCTCTCAAAAGGGTGAACAAAAACATCGTGAGGAAACCGGCATATTCTAGAATCAAAAATTCGAAGACATGTGACATCTACCAACCCGCACTGGGCCCGCGTGGTGGATTTCATCACACTCCCTCTCACCGAGAGGAGGCCTGTGTCCCAGCAGTGGGAACATTATGGGCTGTTTATGCTAGACAATAAATAACCAAACAACAACATAAAGCTCAATTTAAACAAAACTTAGTTAAAAAAAAAAAATATTTAGGTTTTACAAAGTAATAAATTTAAAAACTTATAAATGCTTAGCAGTACCAGGTTCTTAACAGATTGACTTAAATACTTATTTAGAAAGTAGTTTAACTTATATGTTATAATTATCTATGAAAGGTGCATTGGTACTGCCATTATAACTTGTGGCGACCTGCCTGAGCTAGGTTAATAAAAACCTGTGTTTCAGGCCATCCCCATACTAAGCGATCAGCTGATTATTTGTCCACAGTTAGTTGTTATTTTTTATATAATACTATCCTACTGATATTAGGTACTAAATACAAATAAATAAATACCAATTTAAAAACTACATCATTATTGAGGTACTTCTAGAAGTCTTTCTGTGTCTGTGTAATCAAGTTTACCCAAATATTCGCGTATCTTCAGACTACAATGTTTGTAACTAGCACTATAAATATTAAGTATTCTATTTAGCTTATTATATAAATCGGGTCCTAAAAAGACATAGAATCGGTTCACAAAGGCATGCCTAGTTTGAGGCCTTATGCAGACCAAATCCTTCCTTCTCTTGTCAGAAGGTACTGGCTTGTAAGCGAGTTCAACGTGCTGCTGTAATATTATGTGCATTATAAACAATTGGCGTACTGTTAGCACCTCACATGCAATGTAAAGCTGGTGTGTAGGAAATCTGAAAGGCCTAAAGGCCTACCTTTAGAATTGCTCTTTGAGAACGTTCTATTGGGAGTAAAATAGACTTTGCTGCCCCGCCCCATGAAGTTATGCAATATGTAAGTACAGATTGGCAATGATTGTTCAATCTGTGTTTCCCAATAAACACAATAAAGAAGTCAAATAAACAATATAAATCATACAGCTACATACACAAAAAGTGCATAAACGAGTATAGTTAAATAAAGACAACCATAAACTAAGAAATAATTATATTGACACTAATAAAAATAAATGTAAAGCCACAGGGCAGTGATTAATGAAAACATTAGTGACATTAGTACGATAACACAAATTGACAGAATAATCAACAATAATCGGACATATAAAGATCTAATGAGTTTTATTTACAATTGAGAAATGGCAAGAATTTTAAATATAATATAGATGAATAAACAGAACTGTCAATACTAATAAGGAACATACAATATTCCTTAAACCTACTGATGCGATGGAAATGTTTCGAACAATTAAAAATCTTAATAACACAAACGCTGCAGAAGTAGATGACATAACAACATTAAATTATGCGCACCATACATGTTAACCGCTGTGTTATTTAATAAACTTATCATTTGAGGAAGGTACCTTTCCAGACATACATATTGAAAAAATCAATAATTAAGCCACTTTTTAAAAAGGAGAAATAACTGACATGAATAATTAGGTATAGGCCAGTGACGCTGATACCAATCATTTTGTCACAAGTACGATACTATAAATACATACAATCACAGAGAACGAGGAAAACTGTTCCACCGTAATACAGTTTATACTAGTACAGGGAACAGGGTGAATCAATTCTGTTAACAACCAAAATAAGAACCGACACATAGCAAACAAAAAGTATAACTACGTCTGTACATTACTTGTAACATAATGAGCCGTACAAGGTTGTTATTTTGTTTTGGTAAATAAAGAAGTTTTTTTTTTTTTTTTTTGTTTTATGTCAAAAATCTTTGAGGAAATTATGCTAAAAAGGCTTCAAGAGTACAGAACGATTTCGGAGACTTAAAAATGAGCAATTTGGGTTTAGACAGGATAGTAGGTACCACTTCATTGGCATGTTTCAATTTGATCAAAATTGTCACCCAGGCTATAAATGATGGCTTACCAATTGCTGCGATTTTCCTAGACATGAGTAAGGCGTTCGATTTTGTAGACCACAAATTGCTCTTACACAAACTTGAAAAATATGGAATAAGAGGCAAAGCGAACGACTGGTTGAGAGACTACCTCAATGACATTCCTTCTGACAGCAGCAACCCAAGAGTAACCTTATTACTTGGAGTATAAATACCACTTTGATTTTGACAGTGATGTATGTATAATATAATATTATTGATACATAATTTATTCCTTTTGGAGCGGGTACCAGCTTCCATACATTTTGTGGTATATCACCCATTATAAATGCATTGACTTTGACTTTAAAAATGTTACCACATCGGAGTCTTCAAGATACTAAAGATCACCTTCAAATATTCCTTTAACTGTTTCAGATGATGGCCCCAGCCCTGTACATAGCGATGGTGATCCTGCCACTCGTGCTGGTGGAGGCGGAGCAGGCTCCTCATATGAGCGGGATCAAGGAGGTGGGACAGTTCGCCATCTCACCGACCCAGGTCTTTGCTGAGCGGTACAGTGGCCTCGTCAGTGACTGTGTTGAGTGGGGAGCTATATAGCACATATACACATCATAACCGTTCACAACAATGATTGGCTTCTCACCGAAATATGCCAATAGAAGCCAGTTATTGCGGACTGCCTCGTTGGTCTAGTGGTCGCAAGCGCTACTGCTCAGCATGAGGTCCTGGGTTCGATCCCCAGGTCGGGCAGAGTTATTGGGTTTTCCATCAGAGATTTCTCAGTAGCAACCTGGAGTCTGGATTTGTGCCCGGTTGATGGCGATAGAGTCGCCCCCTAACATACAAAACTGGAGCAATGTGAGTGTGCGCTAGGTGTATAGTACACCAATATTTCTCCTGCTATGGTTGAGTTCCACGCACAATGTTCCTTGTAATTTTAAGTTTAAGACCTCTACCTAACTCTCCGAAGAATACAAGCGTGAGGTTATGTAACTGCGGGGTTCTGGACCTTCCCTCTTTAGATAAGATAACAAGCTCCGATCACCGACAAATAAGTCGTAGAGTTTGAACAAGGAACAACAAAGCAATCGGTTCCACATAACAACAGGTGGATAGGATTTCCGCAGCGGAATCAGCTAGCCTTGTCAATTAAATTTGACGTCTTATGCATGACCTTGTAGCGGCATCTACACCGCCACATGCGAACTACGCATCACATTGATGTCACGCAAAATCCTGCATCGCGCAAGATGAGTTTACCGCGCAACTAGCATATACAACGTGTAACGGAAAGGGGGTATCAACCCTGAAGGAGGTGAATGTGCTCATGAAACTCAACAACTTTCCCCAAAGAACATAGGTCGAAATATGAAAAAAAAATTTGGCCCTCCCATAGTAAATCAGTCAGCTGGTAGTCAGTTTTATAAGGGAGGGCCAAATTTTTTTTTCATATTTCGACCTATGTTCTTTGGGGAAAGTTGTTGAGTTTCATGAGCACATTCACCTCCTTCAGGGTTGATACCCCCTTTCCGTTACACGCTGTATACAACGTTCCGACATCAATCGTCGTCGTGGCTGTTGCCCACCAGACCCGACACCCGTCTGGTCGGAGGATCCTCACTTTTCTATGGAGGATGAGCGAACTTTACACCCTGTTCGTCATGTCTCTATAACCTAATTCTGAGCAGTTGGGGACTTGATGAACCCAACATTTTGTTGCAAACAATATGAAGAAGGTCATGCATGATCAACAGGGGACTCCTGAAACGACAATAATGACTTTAATTATCTTGAAACGTACGAAAATATAGTTGCACAGATAAATAAAATAATTATAGAAACACACTCATATGATTCAAGGGTAGTAAGTACATACGACGACACATCAAGCTAAAAATTTCCAGTTTTAGCTGACCTCGCATTGTATAGGTTTTTCGTACAATGAGAAGCCTGCTTATACTGGTTATGTACTCTTTTTTTTTTTTTGGTATCGGGTTGGAAAATCCTCATGGAGTCCCTCCGCCCTTGGGGAAGGGCGAAGGGGACTGTCAGACTCTTACTGACTAAAAACCAACCCGTGTTCCTCATGTACCCGTGTGTCAGGGGGCGGGTATCGCCGAAGCATTCGTCGCTACCCCCCGACGGGTATTGGCCCGCCAGATGGTCAGGCGGGCCCCGTCACCCGCTGCGGCCGTCACCCCGGCCGCAGGCCGCGCCCTACGGTGGCCGGAAGTCGGCCACCCTACGACGCCCAGTGCGTCTGCTGCGGGAGGGGAGAGAGGAGGCAGCCTCTCTCTCCCTTTCCGCCGCCTCCTTTGCGAGCATCATGGCCTCGCAAAAGGTGGCGACGGCACTCTACCCTGACTCGCTCCCGACCATAGACACAACAGCCGGAAGCGAGAGGTTTCCCGCAGCACCTACGGCCGCGACCAAGTCACGGCGCTGCTCGGCCCAAGCTGGACACTCCGCCATCGTATGCAGCGCCGTATCGGCGCGGCAATACTGGTTATGTACTCGTATAACTTGAAATGTCGTCGTGCGTACCCTCCATGTGCATACATAACATCTGAGGTCTTCAATAAGTCAAGAAATAAATAATTAAAAGTTTTCAGTTAAACAATTTATACAATATTATTTTTGGTATATTACAAACCTGATTTAAGTTTGTTCAGAATAGGTAACTGAATCGATTCCAGTATTTTTTACACCATGTTATATTTTGTCCCAAAAATATTTAAAAAAGGTTACAAGTTGGACATCGAGCGACACTAAGTACATAATATTCACAATCATATGCGCACAACACAGGTCACGGCCGGTCGGCCGGCGGCGCGTGGTAAGTTGCACCCATCTTTTTGTACGGACAAGCAGGTGACAGCTTATAACTTTGTCATTTTTCATGATACAGTTTTGAAATTTTGTACATAGATTCTTTACATAAAAATACTAGACACGTGTTTCGGGTTTCGCATACACTAAAACTAATGTTGTATATAGTTGAACTGTTTCATATCTTAAGACAAGCCACATTCCCAAGGGGTCCACAACTATTTTTGTTCAGTATTTTATGTGTTATTTTAATCATTTTAAAAGGTTGTTATGGGTAACCTGATATAAGTAGATATAAGTAAACTAACACGTTACACGTGGTGATTACAATTAAATTAATATAAGTGTTGTTCATAATATAATATTCATTTACTTGTGTCCTTTGCGATATTTACCTCACTGTACTACAAAATAAACGTGTCTAAGTGCAATAAAATGTTTAATGAAGAAAACGTGTCTTATTTTTATACATGCCGTAAAATATATTTTTTATAGCAATTTAAATGTATTGTCGACCTCGTCTACGTAACAGTTAGATAATAACAACCGTAAGATTTTCTAAAATAGCGGCGGCCGCCTCATAGCGGCCGCAGTCTAACCGGATGCAGCTGAATACCAGTATTTTACATGGAGCGACTGCCTATCTGACCTCCACAACATAGTTACTGGGTAATACGATACCCCTTGGTCAAACTCACACTCAAACCATTTATTTCAAATAAACCAGTTGCATGCACTTTTGAACTGTCAAGCGGTCGGTCAGTCAGAAAGACGAAGCTAGTTGCCCATTCAAAAGCGTAGTAGCTACCTATGGAGAAGAACGGGCAAGAAACTCCACGGACACTCTTTTAAATTATACAAATTATTACAAAATATTGGTTAATTCATATGTGTTGAAATTATACATGTGAGAATGATGTAGAAAGATGTGCACGTTAAAAGCGTCCGTAATGATAATAACATAAAAAATTAAAAAAAAAACGATTCAGAAATTAAAATAAGTCGTGGCGGCTAAGAGGTGACCAGTCCCTACTGACGTCGGCCGTTTACGAACATGATGTTTGGATCAGCACCATTTAGCTCAACAATTTTGAAGGGAACTTAATGATCCAACACACACGCCACCACCAGCGAGACATTTGAGGGAGCATGACATACCCTCAGCCGCCAGGGCACATTCAAGTCAATGAAATACTTACCCAGTAAATGGTAGCATTATTCGTTTATGCGCCATCGTGGAGCAGGACCAGCGTTGAGCCAAGCATTTTTTTCAGTGATGTAATCCCCCAACTTACAATATGCTTGGCTGCATAGTGTGCGTTTTATGTAAGATTTGAATTTCGTTTCATTGAGGTGTAGTATGTGGGGAGGTATTTTATTGTAACATTTTATACAGTATCCCATGAAGGATGAATCTACTTTAGTCTGAAACCTGGTTGAACTAATTGGTCCCTATTTCTAGTCCTATAGGTGTGTCTGTCAGCCTTTTTTACTGAAAAGATTTAAAATTCTCCTTACGGACATGATGTTTTCATAGATATAACGACAAGGTGCCGTCATGATATTAATATCTTTAAACAGTTCCCTTAGAGAATCGTGCCTGCGGAGACCATATCTTTTCTGCAGAATAAAAATAGACTCGATATCTGCAGCCCGTCCCCATGGTAAAATACCGTATACCCGTATAGGAATTTCTTAGTAACAGCCCGGAGTTTGGAAGTCGGCGGTGTGATACCCCCGCGCCTCGGAAAGCACGCTCTGCCGTTGGTCCTGCGCCTGATCTCTCTCCGGTCGTGTCGGATTGCCGTCCCATCGGACTATGAGAGTGAGGGAAGAGGGAGTGTACCTGTGTCGGCGCGCACACTAATTGTGCACTATAATATCTCCCGCGCCGAAGGCTAGTCTCCGTTGAGATTGGCCGCCGTGGCGAAAATACGGCGTGGAGGACTTTAGGACTTTTGGCCGTTCTGCAAGAGATGTTAAATGAGGACCCCATTGCAACTTTGAGTCGAGTTTGATCTGATGATGAGACGAGATGGTAAGACTGGTTGTCAGACTTTCGGGCTTCTGACTACCCGTAACGACTGTCAAAAATCCGCGAATGACAGCCGGGACCAACGGCTTAACGTGCTTTCCATAGCACGGAGGGGTTTGGTGTGTAAAGATGGTCACCCATTCAAAGACCAACCGCGGCAAGCGTAGCTTAACCTGATCGATCGACCTGTGCGGCTGTTATTATTTAGCCACGGGCCCCTCATGTTAGGATATTTATCTATACTAATAATAATAAAGAGTTTGTTTTTTTGTTCGTTTGTTTGTTTGAACGCGCTAATATCTAGAAGTCCCCGTAGGGCTGGAAAACATATGTTTGCATTTGACAGCCCAATTCTCGAGGAGCCAAGCGAAAACAAAAAAAGTCAGAAAGAATGCTGAGCGATAACGTTTTAGCGCGGTCAGGCGACGCCATGCGACGGGGTGTGCTGGGACGAGACATTTCACGCGGACGAAGTCGCAGGCAGACACTACTACCATATACCTATTACTTGGGAGATGTCTTTCACATCGAAACTATTTTACAATTGGTGTAAGTCTAATCTCTGCCAAGTGTTTGCGGACGTTGGACACTCATATATTAACGAACTTTCTAATATCTATGGTAACGAAGTATTTATCGATCTTGTCTTAATGAAGCCCTATAATAATAATAATAATAATCATTCATTTATTTCTGAGTATACGGTACATAAAAGATCTTAATATTTAAAAGGTCTCACATACACTACCATTGCCGGTGTAGAAATTTTTTAAAATTATTTTGAAGTTATGGATTTTTATATAATATTAAGACCAGCACAATTTTGTTATATTATATTATTATAATGGAATGAAATGTCAAACTTATTATACAATAATACTTATCACTATATCGCTCATCCAATAGAACAATGACGTAATTACGTTTTAGCTATTTTTCAGGAGAACGTTTTAAAAGTTTGAAATTGAAAATATGATATAGGTATTTCCAATGATTATGCTAAAATATTTAATATTTTTATGTATGTTACTTTACTATCAATAATAATTTGTAATAATTTCATGAGAAAACTCAAGAAAACTGTTAAAAAATTCCAAAAAAAAACAAACCTGACGTACACTTATGCCATTTTATAAATAAAATATACCAATTATTTATTAGTTTGGAAATCCTATCCTATCTAAAAGTAGCATAATCTTTAAAAAGCATAAAAACTGGTAGGAATTTATAGAGTTGGTAGATTAATCAATCATTGTGATATTATTTTATCACAATTATTGTCTATATATGTCTGATTGATAAATTGATTTAAATATTGAAAAATAGCCTTTATAATATTAGTGTGATTGCAGTCGGACTTCACCTTATGACAATGACATAAGAGTGATATGACGCGTGCTCGTATACCGCATTATCTATACGTAATAAGGACTTAAAAACAGATAAATTGATTTAAATATTGAAAAATAGCCAAATCGTCTAATCTACCAACTACCCGCACTACTGTCAATGAAGTCGATGTTTCCGTGTGACCTTTTGAAAAATACGCCAATTCCCTAAAGACAGTCACTCACTCTATCGAAAACCACCGTAACTACAATTCTGTCGTTTTTGTCATACGAGTAGATAGAACTTTCGAAACGTGAACTTATGACATTCAAAACTCATTTTCGACATTTTCGTAACTACGTCGTTGTTCTATTGGATGAGCGATATGTCAAGTGCACAAAAATATAAAAAAAAAAAAAAAAAGATAAAAATACAGGTCAGTAGGTCACACACAAAATAGACCAATTTTCCCCCCAAGGGGAAGAAAATTGATATTTCGGCTCTTGCCGTAGGCCTGACCTCTGAGATTACCTCTTCCATTTACGTTCACGTGTCGGTGTGTGTGTCTTATCTATCCTGTTCCCTCCCTAAACGACTTACCTATCGCTATCTCTTTCTGTGCTTGACGGCTAGAGCGGGACCGCGCAGAGGCCCGCTTCTTACTTCAGTACCTACCATAGATATAAGCTGGCAAGTAATTGCCCCGGTCAGGCCTACGGCAAGACCTGGAATATCAATTTTCTTCCCCTTGGGGGGAAAATTGGTCTATTTCGGCTCTGTGCCTATAGCCTGACCTCTGAAATATGTCTTTAATCTGCCGGCTTGTTAGTTATCAGCACAGCAGCGTACTGTGATAAGATTCTTGGGGGCATGTTAAATTGAATTACTGGATAGATTTTATAAGTTGAAGATCAGTAAAGAAACAATTTGTTAGATACCTACCATAGTTTTAGTCTGGAGGAACTCATACAGATAAAGATAGTTTACCTTTTAGGCTTTTTTAACATCAAGTATTATCTTAGGTGTATGAATCCCCTAAGAAATTCTAATTAAATTGAATTTAGCTCCGTCCTCTTCTATACAATAATAATACAATAAAAACAAAATAACTTTTTGATAAAAGTAACAGATAAACAAACTTCTGAGTACCTATTATATGATAATCTCGCATAGACATCATCATAGGTACAATAATTAACACTGAATATAAAATCAAGCTTAGATACACAAGCAAACATAAAACAAATGGGATCCATTTATTACAATGGCACAAAAGATTCGGTAATCATGTTCTTATTAATATTAGCCTCCCTGGTTGCAGACTTATCAATCTCTCTGTAGTAGTGTTTAAAAAAGTTGTTTTGGGCCTTGCCAATTTCCCCTCTTCAGTACTTCATCCAGTTGCAGACAATTATTGTATCTGTAAGTGGCCACTGCGGATCGGGTGCTGCCTGCACCTGCTTCAATTCCAGCTGCCAATAAGGCTGTTCGCGCCCATCCAGCTATTACAGAACGAGAGGCTGGACCTGTTTTACCTCGTGTCTTCACAAATAAATATGGAATTATTTGACTATTGGCATGTCGTCTTGGATGTGATATTTCAATATATTTTTTAACTCAGTTTACAATATCCCATAGATCCTGATCATTCTTCACTAGTTTCCATCCTGATTGTATATGGTTCAACTTATCTGTCTTCGACCCGTATTGTGGCCAGAAAATAATTTCATTTTCTGACTGTTCCAGGAAACCATTGTCTATTATAAGAAGGGTCAGGTCATGTACTCGCCTTCCAGATGATAAAAAGAGTAGTATTGCTAAATGCCTGGAGATTTGAAAACTGTTGCTCGGGTCTGGAGGGTTATGGCGTATCCAGGATAATAATTTATTCACATCCCAAATTTTTGCTCGTACGGTCTGAGGGTTTGTATTTGATATTCCTTTAAGTGTATGTTTTATTAGTGGGTTGTTAGATATTTTGTCAGAATTTAGCGGATTTGAGAATGTTGCTATTGTTGATTTGTGCAGATAGATAGTTCTATATGACATGTTTTTCTTATAATATAAGTAGCAAAGGTATTGTGCTACTTCTGTGGGATTCGGGTTATTAATTGATACTTTTTTATCCTTAGCCCACAGGCACCAGCTCTTCCATGCTGCCGAGTAAGTGCCAAGAGATGATTTGCGCCATGAAGTCTCTAGAATTTGTTTTTCTTTGGTGGACCAATCTTTCACTAAATCGGCCCACCCCGTACTTTCCATGCTTCCAAGTACAAATCTTGTGTTCTGGGAGGAGGTTGATTGGTTTGAAGATCTATCAAATGGCCGACCAAATTCCGTATTGTGAACGGTTTGTCTACGGATCTTTTCTTGAGTATTGATCGCCAGAATACATTTTCCCATCTGGGAACTATTAATATGAAGGTACTTTGGCACTGGTTGAGGTGTTGTAGGATTCTCGGTATTAACGGTGGAGGAGGGGATATCCATCCTAGTTTGTAGTTCCACGTTCTTGTAAATGCGTTTACAAATTCTGCTTGTTCGCATGGAAATCTTGTGACGTATTTTGCGACTACTGCCGACTTCTGTGTTGCGAATAGGTCTATGCATGGAGTGCCCCATTTTCTGAATATCGTTTTCTGTATCCCATTCGATAGATGCCAGTCTGGTAAACTCTTGCCCCTGGACAGATGATCTGATATTACGTTGTAGTGACCTGGAATATGTTCTGTTCGTATTTCTATTTTTTTGCGTATCGCTATGTTCAAGATGTCGCTTGCAAGTTTTAGGAGTGATACCGATTTGGTCCCACCCTGGTTCTTTATGTATGCCACCACCGTTTTGTTGTCGCATTGTATAAGGATACTTGTGTTCTGTAGTATGGTCTGATAGTTTGACAAGATTTTGTACACAATAAACATTTCTTTCTTGTTTATGTGCCATTTCTTTTGGGAGGTATTCCATAGCCCTGAGATCAGTTCGTCTTCTAACTCTGCTCCCCAACCCGTATTTGAGGCGTCAGTGACTAGATGGATTTCCGGTTCTTTCAGAATTATCTTTGATCTTTGGTCTAAGTTTACCGACCACCACTGCAACTCTTGCATGTTTTCTGACTGTATTTTGAAGTATAGTTTGGGCATAGATTCTGGTAACCTGTTCACCGCTCGTTGAATCTTTCGGCAGTGTAGCGGGGCTAGCGGTATTACGAAAGAAGCGAATTCCATTTTGCCCAATATCGACTTTGCTTGTTGACAGCTCCATTTTTGCTTCTTATGATTTTTAAGATGATTTTCTCTAGTGATTGTATTTTTTGTACAGGAAGGCTTTTTACATTCAATTCTGTATTCCAGTTTATTCCAAGAAACGTTATTTCTTTTGTTGGGTTTAGCACTGACTTTTCCCACTTTATTCTGAAGCCCAGATTTGTAAGGGTCTTTAGAACCATTGACACCTCGTTTCTTAGAAGTTGTGGGTTTTGATTCATTATCAAGAAGTCGTCGAGATACACGACCAGTCGTATGTTCTGTTTTCTGAGTAACCTGGCAACCCAGTTTATTATTTTTGCGAATATTTGAGGTGCGGAACTCAGACCGAAAGGAAGTGCCGTTAGTGCGTAGGTTGCCTTGCGGTAGTGTAGTGCTAGATAACGTCAGTGCCTTTTTGTTATTGGTCCATGAAGATATGCCTGTGATAGATCTATTTTGGCCATGTAGTCTCCTTTTTGTAGGAATTATTGTAGTTTTCAATGGTTTACCAGTCGGAACTTTTGTAACTTGACAAATTCGTTCAGCCTTTTCAAGTTGAAGACTGGTCTCCATTGTCCGTCTGACTTTGGTGTTATGAACATTTTTGAGAGGAAACCATTCTTCCAGTCTAATTTTATGATGGTCTTTTGTTGAATCATTTTTGCAATTTGTTGGTCCATCAGCGGGGAAGTTGGTGTTCGGTATTTTTCCAGTAACGATGGTGTTGAGGTTGTGATTGGTGGTTTTCCCACGAACGGAACGGTATTAGAACGGTATTACGTACCCTTTTATGATAATGGACTTTGGTGCCCCCAGATTTTTCCACGCTGTTAAGTGGTCTGCTAGTTGTCCCGTTCGAAAGCATTGGTTGTCAAAGGTAACGCCGTCTCTCCCCTCCGCCCCTTTCCTTAAAACTGTGACGTTTATGGTCCTTAGATGACTGCGGCTTCTGGGGTCGCTGTTTGAACTCTGTTTTTCTGAATTTTTTGACACCTTGATGTGGTTTTCTGAAGGAGTTATGGTCTCGGGGCGTCTTTGATTTGTTTTCCTTTTCTGTATTATGATTTGATAACATTCGACGAGGGGCCGGAGCAACTTTAGAGACACGATGTGTTTTGATTGCTTCTAATCTGTCTTCGTCCCATAAATGAGTTCCCGATGGCGGGATATCATTGAGGACCGATCGGTAAAAATTATTCTTTGGCTCATATAATTTTCGTCGAGATTCAATTACTTCGGCACGTTTGCCACAAGTGTATTGAAGCAAGTCGTCAGATATTGAGCGGAACTCACTTTCTGATGCTAGCATCTTCTTTAGGCTATCTGCGGCTTCTGGGTGTTGTTCCGCTACTTCTTTCAGGGCTTCCTGAAGTTTCAGCCGTTGTACCAAAAGTCCATGAGTTATGGTACCAAACGCGGCGTCACATTTCCCCAGCAGATCTTTGAGCTGATTGGGGTGGGAGTGTTGGAGCATAGTTCCGTTTATCCGAAGATAATGGAAAACAGGTGATGCTTGAAGTTTTTTCTGAGAGTCAGCGTAGCGAATTTTATTCCAACTTGGTTCACCAAGCCTTTGGCATTTGATCCCTTGTTGCTCCAGAATTGGATTTGCTCTGGGAATGGCAGGCTCGCTCTCTTTTGTCGAAGGCGAGAATATGTCCCAATTATTGTTGGTTGTATTAGGGTCTTCACCGGGTAAAACCAGTACCGGACTAGGAGCTCGCCAGCTCAAACTATCGGGTCTATTTTCATTCTTGTTTGTGCTTATTATTTCGTATAGGTTTTGAATCATGCCCTCCATACGGTCTAGTCTTGAGTTGGTAACATTTATGTTTGGTGAACAGGAAGGTGATGTGGTGTAGCGTCTGCGTTTGGGAGCGTTACCCTCCGATGATGAAGAATAGAAGTGTTCACTTACTGACCGTACTGAATTTTCATCTGAGGAAGTCGATAGTAGTCTTGCTCGTCTTCGCTTTTGGATATGGTTATTTTGAGTTTCAGAATTAGACCTGGAGTAGATTCTAACTCGATTTTTATGTGACTCTACGTCTGATGTCAAAGCGTCCGAGATCTGTTCCCTGGAGCAAACAGACGCTCTTATTGTCTCTACTACCCTTTTAAATATCTCTGCTTGAGCAGAAGATCCGCGCAGTTTTGCCGCTACGTGGTTCGGGTTAGTAATAAGGGCCCTGCAGATATCCCAGTGTAATAGCTTCAGTTTCATGTTTTTATAGGCCTTTTCGGCGATTGTTTTCGCTTCAGGATAGAAGGCTTTAACCAGCTCCACTGATGAGATTGCGAAACGTATTTTGTTCAGGACCTTGTGGTCCATTTTCCTGCCGAGGAGTTCTTCCTTGGACCAATCGATAACTTCCCAGTCTCGCCAACCAGTGGGAAGGCTCTCTTCGATGATGGATTTCACTTTAGCTAAAAGTTCCTCCTCTTCCTCATCGGAATTCCGCGTGACCAGTTCACCCAGTGTGATAAAATTTTGTGAAGTCGCCATCTGTCGAATAGGAAGGAAAAGAGTGCTTAGTAATTGGCGATCATCGGGAAATACACTTCAGGTTCTAGATCTGATCGGATCAACCTTTGGGCCCGGTCGGTTCAGACTCCGGACCCGGTCAGGCCAGACTTCGGGCCCGGTCGGGCCAGACTTCGGGCCCGGTCGGGCCTCATTTTCTGTCCAGTCGTATCAAAGTTCGGGGCCGGTCGGCCCAGCTTTCGTAGCGGATTGGGCCATTCACGTGAATTTATACGTGATTTGAGACTATAACCGTCTGGGCTTTAACCCAAGATCGGAGTCTACTTCGAGGTTATGTTTAGTTAAACTATAAAACTGGCTACGAACCGAGTAAAATAGTAATCTAAATACTCTGCGCTCACTCTTTATGCGTGATTTGAGACTAACCGTCTGGGTTTGACCCCGAGATCGGAATCACAATTGAAATCATGTTAAGTTAACCTATAAATCATGTTAAGTTAACCTATAAATCATGTTAAGTTAACCTATAAATCATGTTAAGTTAACCTATAAATCATGTTAAGTTAACCTATAAATCATGTTAAGTTAACCTATAAATCATGTTAAGTTAACCTATAAATCATGTTAAGTTAACCTATAAATCTGGTTACAAACCGGATAAATAGGAACCACAATATTCTCGTGCGAAACAATAATTATACCTATCTGAGAAAATAAACATTCATATTAACTAAGTACTCACTAATATTACTGTCCTTTTTTATTTTCTTCGAACGTTACTCAACGTTTTCGAATATCACATTATATTGTACACCACCATCCGCTTGCGTAAATAAAGCGTACTGAAGTGAGAAGCGGGCCTCTGCGCGGTCCCACTCTAGCCGTCAAGAACGAGATAGCGATAGGTAGGTCGTTTAGGGAGGGAACAGGATAGATAAGGGGGTACACACACCGACACGTGAACGTAAATGGAAGAGGTAATCTCAGAGGTCAGGCCATAGGCACAGAGCCGAAATATTAATAAAAATGTATTTAAAAAAAAAATCTGTTAAATGTCAGTTTAAATAATGTCAAAAAAATAATAATATATAATGTCAAAAATGATTAAGTAGAATGTCAAAATAATCATAATGCCAAAATACTAACAACAGAATATTAATTACCGTCATTACTTCGAATATTTACTATCTTTATTAATGTCAAAAACTATAATTTAAGAATTCGCTAACCGAATAAAAACACATGTCCAAAAGCCAGGCAAATATTTTACGTTTAAAATCAATTTAGGTGGTAATTTATTATAAATTTGTATTGTCACACAACTGGCATTTCTGCTATAGAGATGCAATCTCTGAGTGGGAACTAACAGTTTCCCAGCATTTTTTTTTATTCAATCTTTCTGAGACGTGTTCATTCAATGAGACAAACAAACCTCAAAAATATACAGACACGGGAGTGTGAGAATTTTTAATTCTTTAAATAATGGCCTGCAATGGTCTAAATATTCTGCTCCACTCATGGCTCGGATACACTTTTTTCGTACTTTGAACGCTCTTTCCACGTCGTTCAATGTATCCAACCGCTTATAGAGGAGCATCCTCCTCCAGGCTCCAGGCTATAGTTTATCAAAGAGGTTCCTTACGTCAGTAATTATGTTTAAGTCCCATGTAATAGGGAGTATATTCGCACATATTGTGAAAAACATACAACGTTAGAATAATAACGCATCTGTGTTTCTTTTGCTATTAGCTTATGGACAAGCGCTTCAACAAGCTATCAGAAAATAAAAATATTATATCATAATCTGAGCCTGGCTTTTCTTCTACATAAATGGATCCCAACAGAAGCGACCGTAAAAGAGCATCACACAGAATGGTACAACGTGCCGCTACATCGACAAAGTTAATTTAACACACGTTTATGGTTTCGGGTTTTCGTTTTATGAACGTAATTATTTTAATTTTACTAAGCGAAATTTTTAGTTTTCTAAAACAACATCTAAGAGAAACCTGCACTTAAAGAACTGTAGCGCAGGGGTCATTTTCCGGGGTCACGGGTCATACATAATATCGCATCAATTTAATTAAAACGAATAACGGGCAGAGAGTAGGCGAATTGAAGAAAAGAGAGAGAGAGCCCTATGTGCAGACATAGGGCTCTCTCTCTCTTTCCTCGCGGAGCGGCGCAGGCGGTAATTTTCAAATTACGAATTATTTTATGTTGTTATAATTTTTATGATTACTGGCCACTAGCCAAATAGGCGTGTGTTTTATGTTCTGTTATGGGGGTTGTGTCCCCCCTTAGTCCTTCAAGTGGGCCATTCTTTGTGCGTGGGCCATGGCGGCCGTCGGTGGTTATTCCAACCAGCCCACCTCCCTCCAGAAGTTGATTAATAGGCGTGTGGTAAATTAACATCGCCATTGTAGCAGCACGTTGTATTATGTAAGTAGCGACGCTGAACCAGGCAGCTGAAAACTTCAATAATAATAAACTTTATTTATTCAGACTACAATGAAGTCAACAATATTAGTAACAAAATAAATTATAAAATTAAAAATTAAAATTCATTTATTTCAGCAGGTTCCCATATCAGAAAAATTAGACATTACACAGGACATCACAACAATTACAAAATTCAATTAATTAAAATTCATTATTATTAAACAACTCAGTCAATTAAAATTCATTTCAGTAGTCTCCTATATGCGGCACTATATGTAACTTGTCTGTCACAGCAGTGCCGCACATAAGGACAGTCCACCCTATTAGCTATCATTTTCAGAACGGTATTGGAGCTGGCCCGCACTCTACGCACGAGTGATGCGCAGCGCTTCCGCACGGTCGCATGAAAACAGTCTGTGCGTGCCAATGCGAACATACCTGAAGCGCTGCAGTAGCGGGGCAGACCCAAAACCGCCCTGAAAGCGTTATTGAATTGGACACAAAGGGTACTGTATCGTTTCTGCGTGTAATTAGCCCACAGGCTGCATGCGTACATAGACGTGCAATATGCACGGAAAAGAGTTACTTTCACGTCATCCGAGCACCGCGCGAACCTGCGGGCCAGCATATTAGCTCTCTTAGATACAGCCCTTCGTTCCCGTTCCAAGTCAGCATGGTCCCTGAGGTCAGCCGTGACTATATGCCCTAGATATTTAAAGTGATACACCCTGTCTAATGGTACATTATTAAGGGGCACCTGTGGTACATTGTCCGAGCATCGCGCACTACTGGCCTCAAAAACCATGTACTGACTTTTCTTGACATTATATACAAGTCCATGTTTAATAGCGTAATCCTCACATATCGCTATCAACTTCCTCAAGCCACAGATCGACGCGCTCAGCAGAACCATGTCGTCAGCATAGCTTAGCTCATCCTTAACCGCTAAATAGCTTAGCGGCTAAGCTATTTAGCGGTTAAGGATGTCTTTAAAAGATCGCTCTTAGCGATAAGACCGCCCATTGTGTCACCCTTTGTAAAATTTCTATATTTATGTCTGAAATTTATATGGTGTACATAATAAAGAATATTCTATTCTATTCTATTTAATGGATTCAATTGATTATTATCGCGTCAATTTTGTTACCTCTTACGACCACAACGGCCAGAAGTCCAATGATCCTACAGTGGACTTCTGACCGTTGTGGTCGTCCGAAGGGGGGGGTCCGTGGCGTCCATATACGAGTATTTGGGCCTCAAACCCCACATTAGATGACTGATGCGCTTCCCTTAGTAACTAATTGTATGGTGCTATCAGACAAACCAGTGCAGGTGCTGAAGGCACCTACTTCTCATGTCTTTAATTGCCTTAATTAGTTTAATAATTATACAACGTGTAACGTTAAATGCGCAAAACCTGAAAATAGTTTGATCAGCATAACGAGCAGAATTAATTGAACCACTTTTTAATATAGGCCACATTTTTCAAAAAATCTTCGTTAAAAACGTTGCCGTGTCTATTTATTAATAGGTCAAGCAAGCCAATGTCAGCGCGGCGCAGCGGCCCGGTGACGACTCCTCCCTCGGTAAAGCGTCGTCGCAGACGCAAGAAACGATCAGAATGGCCAGTAAAACTAAAACAGCACATAAAACCTTTACAATTTTTTTAATGACTTATTTTCTCTGTGAAATAGGTCAATTGAATTAAAAATCAGTTGGGGTGTCTGAGGTTTTGCGCATTTAACGTTACACGTTGTATAGCACGCATAGACACAAACGCAGTTCTATCTCTCCTACTTAGAGTTACAGTAGACCGCATGACAGCGGTAACAAAACCAGTACGTATACGGGGTCAAATTAAATTAGCTAGTGAAACTCTGCAGACGTGATGGGTATCGATATCTAAACACGAAAAAATTAAAATTAAAAATATTTGGTGGTTTTTTTGTGGGTCAACGACCGCTGGTAGTGTTGTTACTTTAAGTATGCGTTGAGAAAAATAGGTTTCTTTTGTTTTATCGTGTCTAGATATTGATACTCATCGCGTTTGTGAAGTTTACATTTAAAAAGCTGATATTTCAAGTGACTACACAAGTTGCAGTCAATTGCGCCACAAAAAAAAAAAAAAACATAAAGTATATTATATTTTCTTTTGTTTTATCATGTTTAAAAAGTTTACTTGTGTTCACTCACCTGCAAAATTGCATGGATAGCTTAGTGTCTATTTTGCAGTGAACGTGTGAGTTAAAGTTTTCAAAAATAAACTAGATGGCGTTGGGTTCATCACAACTATGACTAATTTACGAAACGTAAGTAAGCAGTTAGGAAGAAACGTATTAAGTAGGATAAGTAAAGAGTTACATAGCTAATACATTTATCTAATTAACTATGTAAGCTTTAGTGTAGCATTGGCCATTGTATTTACTAGCATACGTAGCTTAAATGATAAACAAAAGAAACTGATAGGAATATATTCATTATGGTAAAGAGTGGGTATTTAATAATATTTTACTCGAGTTGGTTGTTACTTAGCAACAGGAAAAAAGAGCAGTCATCGCAGGTAAACAGGCTCACCAAACAAAAATGCACTAAGTATTAAAAAATTAAAGAGGTTTATTTCTTACAGTTTATTATTCAAATTTAACAGTCAGTTTGTTAATTATCGTATAACATTATAATATTATGTATAACTTCTTATTGAGGCTATAGCTTAAGTATTCGTTTCCAAAATCGGAAAGAGGATTGAAGCTTATGTAACCTCAATAAAAACAAACAGGAGACCAGTAGGCTTAGCCAAGTTGACAATCTACAAGCGATAACGCTAGTAGAAAACTAATCAAATGTATAGGAATGACATCATCTCAACGTTAAGTCACGTGGTCAGAACAAACGAATAGAAAATTCGTAGCCAAATTTACTCGTTCATAATTGTAGAATGAAATGTAATCGTTTCTACAACGTTGATCGCTACATCCCATACAAATGGTAGCCAAGTTACAGTTTTGACAAGCGCTAACGAAACGATATCGAAGTTTTTGAACGATAGCTTAGCGATTGCCGAGACCCAAGAGTTAACGATAAACAAATGACGCCTATTATGATACAGCTGTGTTAGTGTGTTAAGACCGAGAATTATAAATATTTATTTACCATAATTTTGGACTATATTTGCCATCTAGCATTTAAAATGCATACTTTAAATATGTTGTGGTGCGCTAATAATGAAGTGTGGCTTAGGCGCCAAAAAAGAGACATAAATCGTCAGTGCACGGAGACAATAATCCAAGGAAGAACCATGCTGAGATGTTTATTGAATAGGTTATAAGTAAAGTAAGATCATTTTAAGCTTTAGTGAAATTTTATTTACATTTCCTAGTTATAAATTAAACTTTTATGTAAGTACTCTATATTTAATTGATCATATAAATATGAATAATAAGTTATTGATAGTATTTTGAAAATGTCTAGTTAATTTTATGTTAATTTAATGTTCAATGTAATGTAATTAGATATTATATTATTAATAAAACAGCTTTATTATTACAAATAAGTTTATTATTGTTTTTATTAAAAACACTAACATTCAAGATGTGGTAGTGGCGTGCACGGTAAGAAGTAAGGATTTTTCAGTTATTCAATACTTTGTATTTACAATTCACTTAATAACTACATTTTAGGTACTTTTTGGTCACTTTACATAAAAAAACAATTACCTTCAGTTACTGTACATAAATATTGGTTTCATTCTTACATTTCAAGTGTAAATTAAAATAGGTTTTGTTTTAATATTACAAAAATATCAATTATTATACTATTAAGAGTATAATAATTTACGATTTTTGCAATTTGCAGCTCAGTGTCTGGGTGTAAGTTGATCAAAATATGATTCGCGACTGTAACAAATACGTATTTACAGAATTATAATCATTAGAATAAGTAATACAACTTTTTAAGCGCGTGGATGTGGTGGGCGACGGGCTAGCCCGATGCCGTCGCCGCTACGGAGCGGAGCCGCCCGTGACGTGGACGTGGTAGGCGACGTCGCTGACGGCGTCGGCGCGGACGCAATGCCGGGCGTCGTCGTTAGCACTGGTGGTGGGGGATGGCATGGAAGTTCCCCAGCGGGAGTAGGTGGCAGTGAAGGACAGGCGAGATGCTGGTGTTGCTGAGAATAAATAATTACAGTCATATATTAAAATGTGCCCAAATGAATTATTTAGCCAAAACATTGAATATAAAAAAAAAAAATTAAATGTACCTTGTATATAACCAGAAGGAATGAAATCCAACATAATTGCATCTGTGGCAGAAAGGGACGTGCAGGCAATATGTACAGAATCTCAGGTCGGTGGTGACAGAGAGTTTAGCTGTGATGGTGGCGCCTGAAAAATATGTGGAATTTAAATTAGAAAAAATACACTTCACACAAGCAACGAAAAAACTGACATCAAAGCCTCTCCAATTCCAGCTTGACCAATGACAGCAGTCAAACCCATTATGCCCAAAACTCTCCCTTCTGAACCAATTAGAGTTTGTCTGCTGCTTGGACTACCAATTGTACCAGAAGCCTCACAACATCTTCCCAAGGCTTTTTTCTTTCTTTTAGTTTTCCAATCTGCCCACACTTGAACATAAACATTCATGCATGTTTTCATCAATAATTTTCTAGTATATGAAGTAAACTGATTGTTGTATGTACTTCATCTTGTAGAATACTAAATGTTAATAATAGGAAACCAAATAATATTTTACAGTGGTTTGTGTGAGAGTCTTACTTTCTTCCATTTGTCCAATGGCTCTATTACTCCTCCACCAAGGGAGTTTAGTAATTCTCCCAGTTCCTACCATAGTCGGTCAGCTTTTATTCGGCCTTGGGGACCTTGCTGGGGCCTCGTTAATTCGCCATTTATTTATTTATTTTATTTATTTCTATAGCAATTGCTTGCTGCACTTACAGTCAACACCAAAGCGCGCAGAAAGCCAACAACATAACATTTAACTAAAAACAAAACTATTTCAGAGAAACAAAGGGTCTATTGATTAAATAGAGTCAAACACAATTGTTTTGTTTGTTTCTTACGTATTAGTTCATGTCGCATATCACGTCATTGTTTACGTTTCAAACTTTCAAGTATGATAAGATTATCAAATAACAAACGAAGATATTTACGAAATAACTCATAATTTACGTACCTTTCCATGAATTCCAATAAAGCTGCGAACTGTTTTGGGCTTGCTCGAGATCTAAATTCCATCCTATAAAAGTTATCACTTCATTTAAGGTATCTTTCATTCATAGGTATGCAGAATCATATCATAACATTTCGAGACACAGTAATGTTTAAAATTACATTCTAAACTGTGATATAATAATAAACCAAATATAAGAAGAACTTTACCTTATTTCGCTTACTTTCTAAACTTTATTTGCCCGCGCACTAACTAAGTACACAGTCTGACTTCGACTTAGTTTGACGTTTGTAATAACGCTCACCATAGACTAAAGTAGTGGTTTTTTCTAAAGACGTTGACGAATGAGCGTTCTACTCAGTCGTGTCAACATGGCTACCAACTTATCGTTTTCTAAGATCGCTTACGCCGAGGCGTTAACGATTGTAGAAAGAGATTCGATACGAAACGTTTGTAACTTGGCTAGGCCCTCTGATTATTTTATCACAAATGTCAAACGGATTCAATGGATTAAATAAATTAGGTAAAAACATATCAAATGATTAGTATCTGGGTAACATAAAAAACTAAAAATTATGTTGTGTTTGAACTTGAAGTGTTCATAACTTTTTAAGTTATTAAAAATACGTAAGTAATAGGTTATACACAAATAACCAGGTCTCAACGTAATATAATTATTAAGTACTAAGTAAAATAATATTAATACGGTATGCAACATGGTCTCCTCCAGCACTTCTTTATAATTTGCACTATTTGCTCGACTTGGTAGTCTGACTAGTTCTCCCGGATCGGCTGCACTCATGTATCCACACATGTTCACTGTTATATGACCAGATTGCATATTGGGCACTACGTGACCACTTGTGTATCACGTACTATTTTAACGTCACAAACATAAGCGTCCATGTTCACGGGACTTTAAAAGTTTTTCCTTCTGTAAAGATGACATTACTCCAATCGAAGTTTATGTGATCCAAAGCGAACTGTAATCTTGCCCTTTTATGGTTTTCCGTAAGCAAGGGTTTCACAGCATGCCTCTGATAATGCAGACCTTCACTATGAAACACCTTCACTATGAACACTTGTGTAAAATAAACCAGCATAGTAGTTCGTCCGCAGAAATCCATTTTCTTCGTACTCCCTTATCATGGTTTGACGCTGCAATGTGTTTATAAGTCGTGGTCTACCAGTTCTTTGACGGTGTTGCAAAGAACCCTCCTCTTCAAATCGTCGTACCCATAGAACAACTGTTTTTCTCTGCAACAATAAAACAGAAATATATGTATAATACCCAATAATTACTATAAATTATAATGTAGTACAGTAACTAAACAATAATGGAGTTTTTTATATAAAAGTGTATAAATTAAACTACTTACGTTTACACCGGACTCTGTGGTTATTTCTGACCAGTTTTTGCCTTGATTATGCAAAACAATTATTTGAGCTCTTGTAACGAAATCAATATTACAACGCGTACTCATTTTGGTAAAATAAGTAGGTAAAAATAAACTGAACAAAAGGCACTCGAACGTGTTAATCGAAATGAACTTAGCGAACGATCAATTGAGTTAAGTCATAACTCTTCGATATAAGTATTATTTATACTACCTACCAATTATTTATAAATCCAAATTCAATCTACCCTCTCAAGTTTGAAAAATGAAAACTACAACTTAGAAAATCAGATACTTATAAATTGATATTCAATTTTAACACAGTAGGTTAAAGTTGGGCACAATTTTCTTTAAAAGAATGTATTAATTATAAATGATATGAATGTTTGAAGAGACAAAAAGAAACTACAAAAATATTTTTTCAATTAAAGTAACGCCATCTAGTAACAGAATAATTACATTTTGTAAGTCTTTAACTGGTTTTAAGCTGGATGGCGTCATTTCTCGCTTCACACGATTTTTTTTCTGTACTGTGCATGCATTTTTACAGCCCGCTGTACATACACAGAAAAACTTTTACAATTAAAATTCAGCGTGCAGCTGCATCCGTCTCCGCAGCATTGGGGTATCCTACCGATCTGCACACAACAGGTAAGCTGCGCTGGCGTTCCCGCTAGGCCAACTGAAGGTCAAAATGTTGCTACTGTCACGAGACTGTACAAATTTGAGACAACTAGACGCAGACGTATTCTCTGTAAATAGATATCCAAGTAGAACTGGATCTATAAACACAGGAAGGCATCAAACCGCATATTTTTCTTGTTTCCTTATACTATGTGTAGCTATAAAGTACTCGTGTAGTTACAGATGCCAGCACATCAAGCTACCCGAAACTGTCAAATTTTCCCAATCAACCTTGAACCTAATACTTTAGCGATAAAGTTGAAAATCTATTAAAGAAATTTGACAGATTGTAGTAGCTTGATGTGCTGGCGTCTGTTCTATACCTAATTTGAAATAAAGAAATCATTTATTTGCTGATAATGTAGGTATACATATAAGTTGGAATATTATATAAATTACCTACCTATTATTATTATATTCACTAGGTGTTGTTGTAACGCGGATGCGCTTTGAAATATTTATAAGAAAATGTAGATTGTTTTTATTTATAAACATTTTTAAAATAGCGCGTTGGTCTGGAGTTTTCCTGATTAGCACTTTATATGCGAAGTTAAACTAATTGAGCTATAGTCACGTGCATGAATATATGTACAGACGCCAGCACATCAAGCTACTACAATCTGTCAATTTTTTTTAATAGATTTTCAACTTTATAGCTAAAGCATAAGGTTCAAAGTTGATTGGGAAAAATTGACAGTTCCGGGTAGCTTGATGTGCTGGCGTCTGTACATATTAAGTAACGTTGCCTGGAAGAGATCGCAGAAAGCGATAAGGCCGCCCATTGCATGTTTCGTGGTAACAATTGTATTTTATTTTGTTATGTATTTTCTGGTGTACAATAAAGTATATATAAATAAATATAAATGTTACTATGGACATTTTGGCAATAATATCCGATTTCATGCTTCATTTATAAGTGACTGTATAACGTTTCGAGCCGTTTTCTTCTATATTGCACTCATATTCCACTTTTTCGTTTTACTGTCATTCGCTATATGATTTAAAGGCAAAGGATATCTAACACCTGCCAGGGTCGCGGATTGCTCGAAAGAGTTACCGTGGCCCTTGGCACAACTGAAGGAACACGGGTGGGTTTTAGTCAGTAAAAGTCTGACACACCCTCCCGCTCCGCCCAGAGCGGGAGAAGTTATTTGATAATTTCCCACCCAAAAAAAAAAAGGATATCTAACACACCTGTCAGTAGTGTCTTGTGGATTACCTTAGGCTAGGTTGGTTTGTGGGTTTGTCCTAAAGTTAGAAACTTTAAGGCAGGTGCGTAGTGCTCACAACCGGCGGGCGCGTGTGAGCAGACTGATGTATGAACGTAAAATTAAGAAAAAAGAGTATGTAGGGATCGTAGCAGGTGACGTGTTGTAATTTCTGCCTACCCCCATGGGAAGAAGGCGTGAGTTTATGTATGTATTTTTGTTCCATACTTTCGACTCTGCTCCTAAGACGACACTGGCTTACGACTTAATAAAAACGCATAAACAAACAAACAATATAACATTACAAGCAACGTCACGCGTTCTAGGTCGGATATGTAGATCAAACAAGGATATCTTACGGCTCAAATGACCGCCTCACTATTGTACCCTCACACTCGCGGTAGCTACACGTCACAGATTCATTACACACTTACAAATTATAAACACATCTCAGTTAATAAATATTAAATAATTTATAGTGCCCGTGGAAAAACGCCAAAAAGTTTCTTAACAAATATATGTTTTTATCAGGCTGTATGTTGAATTCCCGTATAATATAATTCTGGCAGGTTGTGGTTATAATATTCGAATTTAATGAATTCGTGAAGCTTTTCATTAATAGCTTTTCAGTAACTTTATAGTTTGTAATTAGGTAAAGGCCAATCTCAGAACTAAATTAAGTTTTATTTGGAGTGCGGGTAAAAGTTTTAGTCAATATGTTTCGATTATTTCTGGTGTTATTTGTTTTCTTCGGGAGATCTGCGGCTGTTATCTACCGTTTGAATGGTAAGTTAAAAGCATAATTAATTCGTGTCACTAATAGCATTATTTTATTTACTTCTTCAGATCTCAGAATATAGATGAGACATGCCAGTCGATTCTGTAAAAATCTCACCGTGAAATCATAAGTGAAGTGAACACTTAATAGTATTAATCCCTAGCGAATGACAGCTCACTTCACCTAAGCTTTCACGGTGAGATGGTTACAGAATCGCACGGCAGAAGACGCCGATCATAATTTCATGCCACGCACTGTGTCCAAGAACAAGACAACGATCGCCCTCCTGACTCTTGTTCCAACGCGCGAAGTTTGGGAACATATTATTAGGATTTTTTTGGAAAAAGATATAAAATAGACTTAACTTAGCAAGAACTTAAAACTTGGCATTTATATAAAATTACACATGATTCCTAAAAAAGTTTTTACTGCCTCAGTTTTAGACGTTCACGTGTTCTGGTTTGTTTTTTATTATAAGCCTTAGACCAATATATATTATTTAATTTTTCCTTTCTTCTTTAATTACGTGCGTCTTTCTTTGCACATTGTGGTGTAGTGCATATTTACTTGCTCTATTACATTTTTTTCTCGATTGCTTAGGCATTCAAACAAACTCTTTCTAACTTGGCTCTAGGAAAATCACGAAAATGAATATGATTTGCAAGCTCATGATGTCATAATCGTCAATTTATGATATTAATTATTAAGCTCTGTAGTCATTTCTCCCAACGATAAATTAAAGTCAAGACCACGTGCAAAAATCATTCGCCCCGATCAAATGAAGCTGTAGCTACGTGGTGTACGCAAGACAAAAAAAAAACCGTTCAAGAGCGAGTCGGACTCGCACACTGAGGGTTCCGTACCATCATATTATATAAAATTTTCATCGGCGACTATATTCGTCAGAGAATTTTAACACGGCGGTGTAGAATATTGCAGTTTTAGATCAGGACCTTCTCTTGACCGATAGTGGAACTAATGTAATTTTTTAAGTGAAAACTTCTTTAGCATCGTTGTGATTTGAAACTCAATGAAACGAAAAAGTGACAGTAAAAAGAGATAAACACATACATCTATAGGATTTAACGTGCGAGAGAATGAGATAGAAGGCACTATAGAGTGTTTCTTATATTTGTGATCTCTTCTTTATGCGCTGTCCGTATCCTCTCCCATCTTCATACGTTCGGGAATATTCGTAAGTCTTCGTAGATTGTCGGTACTGCTCTGGTCGCCTTCAAGCAGAAACCTAATACGCTGATAGTGGTGGTACCTGCTACTAGTGATGAGCGAAATTGGTCTTGGTCTTGCAGTCTTGGTCTTGCAAAAAAGCAAGACCAAGACTATCTATACACTAGCAAGACCTACACCAAGACCGAACAAGCAAGACCAAGACTGAGTAAGCAACACCAAGACCAATACCAAGACTGTCCCAGTCTTGGTCTTGGTCTTGCTTTGCTCATCACTAGATGATGACGATGCTTATGATGACGACGACTATGATGATGACGACGACGGTGATGATGATGATGATGATGATGATGATGAGGACGACGACGATGATGATGATGATGATGATGATGATGATGATAACGACGACAATGATGATGATGATGACGGCGATGATGACAGTGATGATGACGACGATGATGACGATGATGATAATGATGATGATGATGATGACGACGATGACGATGATGATGCTGATGATAATGATGATGATGATGAGGACGACGATGATGATGATGGTGATGATGATGATGACGACGACGACAATGTTGATGACGACGACGATGATGACGAAGATGATGATGATGATAACGATGATGGTGATAACGATGATGATGATGATGGTGACGACGAGCGTTCTGCGCGCCTGCGTATTACGAAGCCTGGGTAAAAGCATCATAAGAACCGTGGTGTATTGTACACGTGTATCGTTTACATAAATATTTCTGTATTTTAATGAAGTGATTTTGCAAGTATGCTGAAAACGAATGCAGAATATTGTAAGCCCTACAATTATCCTACTCCTGAAATTCTACATTCATCTCAATATCTTGAAGTTAACATTTTTGAAGGTTTCACTTCTTTCGCGTGTGAACTGCCGTGCGATTCTGTAACCATCTCACCGTGAAAGCTTGGGTGAAGTGAGCGTGGAGTGAGCTGTCATTCGCTAGGGATTAACACTATTAAGTGCTCACTTCACTTATGATTTCACGGTGAGATATTTACAGAATCGACCGGCTGCACACGTGTTTTTTTTTGTTGTTGATTTCTGAAAAAGTATACTATTTAGAGACATCTTTTTATTTTTCCTGTAATCTTTATATAAACTCCTATCTGACAAGCAGTAGCCGACAAGATCCCAACAATGCCTCTGGAGTCATTTTTGAGCTCGGTTAAATAAAGCCACAAATCTGGGAAGAAAGATGCGTCGACCTGTAACTGTGTCATTGAAGTTACAGCCAATATATGTACGTAAAGCCCTATTATCCCAATCAAGGCTTTTTATAAACTGGATGTCCTGCCCTGTCAGAGACTTCTCTCTGGTTACCAGTTGCTACAAATGCCAACTATATGGTCATGCAGCAAAAATATGCTGAGCTGAATTCTACGTCAGGTTACTGCGGTGAAGAAGCACAACCGATGTCAGAATGTGCGAAAAAGCTGACACACCGAAATATGCAACTTGCTCACGCTTTAAAAAGCCCAATAACCACAAAACGGGAGATGTTGAGTGCCCTGCTAGGAAAATAGCGCAATACAGCACCATAATTCCATAACACACTATTACTCTTACTCGTATTTTGAATAAGATTGATTGCTCCTTAAGTTCGAACAATGTGTCTGCTCAACAACGTAAATAACGCAATGAATGTTGTTGACCTGTCAAAATGAAACCCATTGCTAGTGATAGTGTGTTACGCAATAACCCTGCAGGTATATCAACTCTATCGACTACGAGGGCGTCTAGTGCGTCTTATTCAAGGCCAGACAGACGTGTTTGATGCCTGCTGCTGACTCAACAAAACACTGCACTGGCCTGCAAACCGTCGACTTTGTTGATGTCTCAGCACATTAATTGCCCGGAACAAAAATCGAATAAACACATTGCCTCGAACATGATTTAATTTTGTGCAACAGTGACTTTAACCCACTTACCAATTTCTGCTGACGCAAAATCATATCATATGTGTTGTTTAGCTAGGTTATAAAGTGCAAGATAGTATTTTACGCAAACTAAATAAGACACGACGTATAGATATAAGACTATTTGTTATTTTATCTTTGAGTAAGGTAAATAGTATTTAAGTAAACTAGGTATAAAATAATTAATAGACAGTGAGCAAGCTTTAAAATCTCGTAATAAATTCTGGCGTTATGATAGGGAACACAATACGAGAAATTTAAACCGGAAGACAACTGTGTTTGACTTATCTTCAGACCCATTTCTATCCATGATGTCACTTAGTAGTCACCAAAAAAATAACAAGCCTTTGGTTCTACATGAAAAAGTTCTTTAGCTTTTAAAATCATCAACGGAAAATGTTCTGAATCACGAGGACTTACTTAAAGAAACTAAAGATGATGAAAATGTTATTTTACCATCTGAAGAAGTTTTAATATCTAATATATTTAATAATATATATTTCCATTTGAATAAAAGAAATAGCCGTACATAAATGCAATTTGACAACCCTCTTTCCATAGAAAAACTTTGGAAACTTTTGAAATGTAATATTTCCGAAGTCCCACTGTTAACTTATTTGCTTTTTATGTTATGTTGTTAATAACTATATTATACATGCACAGAATTAAAATCAGTTACGGAATCGATAGGAATACTGAGAAAACCGCAGTGTAGTGAAAATAGAAAAATAAAAATGATTTCTCTTTGTAATACCTAAACTTTGTACGGAGTTAGATATTGTATAGTTACTGTAATAAATAAAATGAAAATATTTATTTCAGACTAAATAATTGATTATAAGTCCATCACCTACGGTGCAATAACGTCACTTATGTAAATGATGTAATATTTCAGGAGAAGCGTTTAAAAATTCGCCATCCTATTATAATGTTCTTCTTCCTCTTCTTGACTAAAGAAATTAACTGGTAATAAACTACAACTTTGAACTTCATATTAAAGTTAAAGCGAACATCTCACAATTTTGTAATAAAATAATATAAAAGTTTAAAATTTACAAACCTCCCAAATTGCATAAGTGACGTTATTGCACCGTAGGTGCGATATGTTGTTAGTAGATGGATACTTAAAGCTAGTATGTTAGTAAAATTTAAAATAATAATTATTATTTTGGACATGAATGGACGACCAATGCCTCAGGATTTGGCCGTCCACTTCATCCAACACCACGTTCAGAAGCGTGTTGGTGCCACGCTTTACCAGAAACCACAGGGAGGCCGATCTTTTGCGAAGCATCGCCTGAAAGCCGTCCGTGCCGAGGTCGGCGAACATGCCGGAGGCACTGCACCGCCACGGAAGCCTCAACAAACTCCTGAACGCATTGTTATACTGGACGTGCAGAGCATTGGAGACCTTTCTAGTGTACCTAATTGCTCCACAGGTTGCACGTTTATAACGTTTGGTAGTAGCTTTTCAATAGTGTGACTTTAACGTCACTTGAGCATCGTGCAAACCTGCGAGAAACCATATTACCCCGTACCGACAACGGCCTGCGCTGCCTGTCCATGTCCATATCATCACTTAGGTTCTCATTGTCAGCATAATTTTAAAACTAAATAAAATAAACTCATGGTTCCTTCCCAGAAGTTTTAGTTATTCGCTGGATCTATAGGATGAAGAGATAAAATACAGGTGACCGCAATTAAAGCAAAATTCCACAGTGCCTGTGATACAGGTTTATCCTAGTACAGGCATCTAACATTATATTACCTTTGAAAATTATTTTTAAGACTTATGTTAATATTCCACTAATTTTAATACTGACCAAAATATTTATTATTATTAATTAAAATGCACAACACACGCTCCTTGTGAACAAATAAAGTACAAAAGTAATTAAGTTACTTGTATAACGATACACCTTTTGTCCGTAGATGGTTTCGTAAGTATATGTACAGTACCTACAGCAAAGCCAAACATTAGTTTGTCAAGAACGGAAGATCATAAAAACCATCATTAGCAATCTTTTCCTGGCTGATATTAGGTGCACTGGTCCTGTTAGGCTAGCGATTCCATTTAACCTGTTAGTGCGCAAACATAAGAGTGACACGCGCCAACGACAGGCATCTTCACGTTGTCGGCGACTCGGCCGCAGTCGCTGACGCATCCTCAGCTGCCGCCGACACACGTTGACGGTTGGTTGCCTCGTCGTCGACGCGTTTCGCTCGTGAGTAGTAGGTCATCAAAATGACTGCGACCGTAAACAAATGACGTTGATGTAAGGATTAAACTTCTTCCAAGTTTAGCTCATCATCATTATGCAAAATATTGTGGTTTAACTGATATTAAGTAGTGCTTCGGCATTCATCCACAGTAACTTTACATAATCCGTCCCGGATCACAAGAGCCACTTTCTGCACGTCGCACCTTGAATGCGCAGATTTGTATTCACACAAAGTAGGTAGGTACCTCATATCATGTTGCATATACCTAAAAAAGGATATAAAAGCCAATTTTACGTCAAAATATTAATATTATCAAATATTTTATTAAAATTAATAGCCCAGTATATTTTTCGCGGAGACGTACATACGTCAGAAAATAGTCCGTAAACTGAATAACATTGAACTGGAGTTCAAGTTCAAAATAAAAACCGAGTGGACAGGAAAATGTATAAAGCGTGAAGTAATTGTGAGATATTGTGACCTGAATGACGCAGCTGATGTTCAGGGCCGTGAGTTCGACCATCGAACTTGACATAGGTGCCTATGCATAAAACATGCGTGTACCGGGCCACATGTGGCATTTGTCTTTTTAGACTAAGCCTACTGGTTTAACAGTAGTATCTCCTAGAAATTATGGAGCTCTAACACGGGTGCACCGACCCCAGGAAGTTAGAATAAAGCGTACTTTGCAAAGGCAAAGGTTTTTCCAAATATACCTACAAAACCTTTTTTTGCGTTTTTGAGTTAATAATGTAATGATTAGCGTCTGCTTCACCATACATTTTTTGACATTTAAATGTCTCTCATCTTTAAGCAACGCTTGTAAGCAAAAGTAAATATATTAAATTAACTGTATTTTTACGGGTACACCTATACTAAAAATACTGCTATTCAGCTGCATCCGGTTAGACTGGAAGCCGACCACAACATAGTTGGGAAAAGGCTAGGCAGATTTTTATTCTTACGGGTGATTCTCAAACCTTTTTTTTTACTTTATAAACCTTTGTAACCGTCATTTTAATATACAAATTACCACATTAATTTTTCCCGTTACAAATACTGAGTAACGATATGTTTTATGTCCGTGTCCATTTCAACTGTTTATGTTACTTGGTATAAACCTTGTCGGTTTTATCGTCACTTTATTGAATATTAACTGCGCACACTTCAGTAGCAATGGCATTAAAAACACCAATAAAGAAGAAAATTGCTTGTATGCTTCATTCTCGGAGGTTAGGTGCGAACACACGAATTAGTCCTTGCCATGTAAAAATTGGCTCAAAGGACCTCGAAGTCTTAACACAATGTTTTAGTGTAGAACCTCGCGCGTCGTTCACCTAGTTCATAATCGGATTAAGTTTAGCCGTTGGACGTTTTTATTGGTGAAGGGAAAAGGACAGAAGTCTGAATTTCCTTCTTTCCTATTTTTGTAATTATCGTATCAAAATAGATAGATAGATATAATCCTCTTTATTATGTACAGACGCCAGCACATCAAGCTACTACAATCTGTCAGATTTATTTAGTAGATTTTCAACTTTATCACTGAAGCATAAGGTTCAAAGTTGATTGGGAAAATCAGACAGTTTCGGGTAGCTTGATGTGCTGGCGTCTGTACATAAAAAAAAAAAACAAAAAAAATGTAAATACCTAATGTATAATAAATGTAAAAAATAAAGGCGATACCAAAATAAATTGGGGGTTTTTTCGTAACCATTTATTTCACAATTACAGCATGTATGGTTTTAATTTTTTGTTATATGTTTATTGACTATTTGATTAATACTCTGGCTGAAGGAAAACGCGATTGGATTAAATTTCTTGATAGAATGTAATTTGATTTAAATTGCATTTAAAATATGCAATTAGGCAATTGAAAAATCTGGCTGAAAATATTTAAAGAGTATAGCAGGATAAGCATGGGTCAGATGCCCCTCGGGAAAGTGAGGGTGATATTTTTACAAAGAAATCACTTTCTTAAGAGAAACATTCCCCTAAATTATCAGACATTTGCGCACTTTAGTTTTTCAAATACAAGGAATAATTGAATTTTGAAAAAAAAAAAAAAAATTTTTTTTCTCTGACAAAATTATTTTTTTTGTGATCTTTTTTGGGAACGTCGATACATCAAAGAAGTATTATACAAGATATTTTTAAGTCTTCGCAGTGATATGTCGTAGTGTCATATCTCGAAATGTAGCAAATAAAAAAAAAATAAAAAAAATTGCACGTATTTTAAGACACACTAGCACGATTTTATAAATGACCCTTACTATGCTCTATAACATATATTTAAAAAAAAATTTCGCTAGGGTAGAAGAGTTAAAAAAATATATTATCATTATTTATATAGAACAGGGGGGGGGGTGCGGGGAGATAAGAAGGATGGAGAGGCAAAATGGGTCCTTTAAAAAAAAATGCTTATAATTATGTAAATTCTTTCATTCGATTTATATTTCAGCTAAGCAAGTAATACTATTCCAATTTTTTTAAATGATATCAATAATAATAATCAAAATTAATCATTATCACTGTCTTCTTCAATTGTGACCGTAATATTGTCTTTTATAAATAATTGACAGAGTTTCTCAGCTGGACGAGGAATACGGGATTGATACCGTCCAAATGATAAGTAATAAATTATCGCAGCTAAGTGGGAGCAGCATCCTACTGTACGACATCCATTCGGACATTCACAAAAGTAACGAGTGATTCCATCACAATCATTCCTTCGAGGAATATATTCTATAAAACATTTATATGACTTACGTGTTATATGCCGTGATCTCACGTGTAGTTTTAAAATGTTGGATTGGTCTTTAATAAAATCTATGCTTAGCGTATCATCAGCGTCTAATATTTCAGCCAGATAAGCAATTGCTTGGCTGTATTGATACGATCCACCAATAATAATTTTAATTGAGTCTCCCGAAGTTGTGGAAAGTCAGATAAATCATGGCTGTTCAGGTGTTGAAACAAGATTTTCTTCCTCAACCATCCTTTTTCTTCGACCAGTGTTGCTAATCTGTATCTTTAAGGCTTTTCCATTTTCATACGATCTATTATTTTCAATGATAAATGATAATGATAAATGATAAATGATTTATTTCTGTAAGTAGGTTTGTACAAACACTTTTACATGTCAATAATATAATGACAACTCACTGTGTTCAGTGACAGGTTTTCCAAACTGGTTGAGTAAAAATGCTGCGATTTTATACAAGGTTCCAATGTCATGAAGCATTTTGTTGTCAAGTGTGTGGTCTAAAAGTCGATTTTTTTGTTTTATCACACCATGGACCCACTCTACTATCCAACGAAGTTTTGTGACAAAAAAGGATTCAGTGCACTCTTTTGTAGATAGTTGTTTGCGGTTTCCTTTTAAAGCCGGCATTAATATTACATAGCCCTTAGTTTCTAAATAATTTTGCACATCTCGAAATCCTCGGTCAAGGACGAAGACATCTCCCACATTTAAAATGTTCGATAATTCATTTGTATCCATAAGCATTTTCAAGATGTTGGCATCATTCAGATTCGCTTCATATGGCCCAAATATATCAATTACATATCCGTTAGACGTACATACTGTAAAAGGTTTACAAAGTGTTTTTTTCTTTTGATCTGAATAAGATTTACGTTGATATTCATGATTTTGACTCTTCTGATGAGTAGCATAAGTCCCGTCACAAATAAGTATTAGTTTATTATAAAAGTCATCATATAATAATTTAGCAGTATCTGTTGTATACTTTTCGATAAGATTTTCGTGACTTTTAGCGTTTATTCCAAAGCATATTGGAAGCACATCCGTCTTAAAAGATTTTATTACAGACATGCAATATTCACTAACTACTTGAGGTGATGACAATTATTGTAACAATGAAGAAATCTTTTGATTGGAATTGCCAGATCTCAGTTTAAAGAGAAAAACCACCAGTGCTTGAATAATTGTTCTTGATGTACTGTCCCGCATTGATGTCATCATAGTTTGTAGTTCAATAATATTCTCCCAAGCTAAACCGGTAAGTATGCGTACTTGATTCTCTGAAAGCCCATAGTTGTTTACCTTATCAAATAAAGTAATATCACACTTAATTGTTTGCAGAATATTTGTAACATCTTTCGCTGTAATTTTTGTATTATGTGAATATATTTTAATGGACTGCAAATCCTCTTCATAGAACCGATTATTAATTATATGTGTTGAACAACAGCGGTTTCCTCTAGGAATGAAAATGGACCGTTTTAAATAACAGTATGAGCGTGCATTGTCAGGTACAGTAATTAAATCGTTAGTACGAGAACAAATGAAACAATATCTATGAGTAGATATAGTTCTTTGTATGGAGAGTTCTAAATAACCCTCTGAAGATTCGTCGGAATAATTTCGTATGTTATAGGTTATAGGTAACATCTGGGTCCAAATCTGGTGTTGGTTCAATTTCGAACTGTGCTGTAGAAGTAGTTGGTTGATTGTGATCAATTTCATCAGAATATTCTGAAGCTTTTAGCTTATACATTTTTATACGACAGGCTCCACATACTGCACTATTTGAAAAAATAGTTTTCGGTTTCTCTAACACATTCTGACATAATGTTATATCTTCCATTGAAGTTAAGATTTTTTATTGACCTTTCACTTTGAAAACGAACCTGTGACACACAACACATTTGGGATTTTTCTCATTCTGCATTTTTATTAGCTAAAATTGATTACTCAATGCACACGAAATATTATTATGTACCTATATGTAATGTCACTTCACTACAATGTCTTTGCCGTTAAATATTTATTATAATTACATACTCATTCAAAATAATAGTATGAATATTTATATAAAATCAGTGATACTGAATTGTATAACATTCAACTTCGTAATAATAGGATTCCATATAAACACAAAGAAAGATCCGTTTAGACATGAGTTCGAGACATAAACCAAATAAACAAACACGTATCAACTTGTCGCATATTACAGCGCGTGACTAGATGGTCGTAGGAAACAAATGTGTTGATAAAGCGATAACTAGAAAAACAATCATATACATATAAATTGTCCGAACTAAAAATGTGCTAAAAAAAAAAATTAAAAGAAGTTTGTCAGACGTATTCAAAACGTTTTTTAACTTTCATACTAGGTACTTGAGTACAAATACATCAAATAAATTAAAGTTAGTCATTAAGAACTAAAATAATTGTAAACATAAAAGACAAAAACACACCGCAAAATTGCGGTGTGTTTATTATTAATATTTATTCATTATAATTTATTATTAATAGTAACTATTATTAAAGTTACATTAAAAAAATCAGAACAGGATTTCTTACTTAGCTAGTCTAATAGTCAAATATAAATAATGATAATATATTTTTTTAAACTGTTCTACCCTAGCGAAAATTTTGAAAAAAATATATGTTATAGAGCATAGTAAGGGTCATTTATAAAAAAAAAAATCGTGCTAGTGTCTCTTAAAATACGTGCAATTTTTTTTTTATTTTTTTTATTTGCTCAATTTCGAGATAAATATGAATCATTGCGAAGACTTAAAAATATCTTGTATAATACTTCTGTGGTGTATCTGACGTTCCCAAAAAAGATCACAAAAAAAAATATTTTGTCATAGAAAAAAAAATTTTTTTTTTTCAAAATGCAATTGTTCCTTGTATATGAAAAGCTAAAGTACGCAAATGTCTGATAATTTAGGGAAATGTCTCTCTTAAGAAAGTGATTTCTTGGTAAAAATAGCACCCTCACTTTCCCGAGGGGCATCTGACCCATGCTTATCCTGCTATACTCTATGAAGGTAGGTAGTGCGTGTTATACGAATTTGTGGGTAAAAATTTTTTTCCAAAAAAAAAAAAGAACAACGACTGACTTCCAAAAAGGCACTACAAAATGAAAAATAAAATGGGCTTCGCAGAAAACGTAATTTAAAGTAATTAGCTAAGCTATATTTACTGCAGAATTATGGTAATATAATTGATCGTCTGTCTACATAATATAATTCGCTGCGGTGCAATTATATTTCTGACTGACTGACCCCTTGACAATTCAAACATGCCTGTAATTGGTTTATTTGAATCTAGCAGCGCCCCGTGGTTTTACCCGCAAGTTTCGATCCTGTGCGAATATCGGGATAAAAAGTATCCTATGTTATCCTAGTTATAAGCTATCTGTGTACCACATATCTAAATCCGTTCCTACTGAACGGATTTAGATATTTGGTACACACAAGTTTTTTGCGTGATTGAGTAACAAACATCCAAACATGTTCACAAACTTCCACGTTTATTATATTAGCAGGAGTAGGCTAAATGTTTTGAGTTCGAGTACATCTAATAGATATTAATTGATAAAGTCACATTGATTCTTGTCCGAATTTGAACCCACATCCTCGTAATCACAGTACATGATGTTTAATTGTTGATTATTTGTTCTCAGCCAGTGAATACAACAAAATGCCGGCTCTGTACGGGCTGGATGACTTCGACGCATGTATGACGGAGCCAGGAGGCACGTACTGTATCGTGGACGTCAACTTACACGCGGGTACCAACGCTGACCTCATGCGGATGATACAGGTATCTATCTGCTACCTTCCTATTGATTAGCAGTAAGGGTACACTTGGATAAGGGATGCAGTACAGGGGGCTGATTGGGCAAAATATGTTCTGGAGTGGCGACCGCGTGCCGGAAGGTAATGCTTGGGGAGACTTATGTCCAGCAGTGGACGTATTTTGGCTGAAATAATGAATCTGACAACCAGTCTTACCAAGGGGTATCGTATTACCCAGTAACTGGGTTGTGGAGGTCAGATAGGCAGTCGCGCCATGTAAAATACTGGTATTCAGCTGCATCCGGTTAGGCTGGAAGCCGACCCCAACATAGTTGGGAAAAGGCTAGGCAGATGATGGCAATGAACGACTAGGTACTGCCTGATTTTCATCGGTGAAGAGGAAACGCGGGGAAAAACTTTCAAAAATACAGAATGTCGATTCTGTAAAAATCTCACCGTGAAAACTTGCGTGGAGTGAGCTGTCAGTGTCATCCCACTGATGCTAGGGATTTACTAAGCAAACATTTACAATCATAATCGAGATTTTAATAATATTTTTTATGCTAATTCTATTGATCATTTTATATAATTTCAGAACTAGTATTTTAGTTGTCAGAATATTACTATTTTGTGGAGGTACCAGCCACCCTGAGTAGAGTGGGCGGTAGTCGCTCCGCCAAGCTTGAGGCAAAGTATAAAGAGGGGAAGTAAGTTATCTTCATACAAACGCACCGCGCGCGGCTTGTATGTGTGCGCCAAAGTATCTATGCGTCGCCGCACGCACACTTAAACAAAATCTCGACCCGTTTCTCACAGCGCCAGCCGGGGCTTAGCGGTTTGGGCGACAACCGAATCTGACGAAGAGCGGACAGTCGCGCCCCCACCGCCCCGCCGGCGCCGCGTGCCGGTTTATTTTATCCCTTTTTTTATAAATAATACTGCTCTGAATCTTGAATACATTTCTGTATTTGTTTTACATTTCTGTGTTGGTTTGCACTGAATTAAAATTTTCCTAAAAGTGACAACCCTAAGACAGTAGGCAATTATATCGCGGATTGGGCCGGAGATAGCCTACTTCCCCTCTTTATACTATGCTTGAGGGTGTCCTACTACCTTACGTTTGCTGATTCGCTGCCTCCACGTCTTAAGAACACATCTACCCCAACGGTCATCAGTTCCACGACTAATATAGCCGGCCCATTGCCACTTCAGTTTGCTTATTCTGTGAGCTATTTTAATTGTACCTACAGAATGCGCAGATGACGCAGGCTATGATTTACGACGTAGTGCCTTAAAGGTTGCTAATATAATTGTTCCTTGTAACTAATTAGAGTCGTTTACGTGTCAATTTCCACCATTATCATCGGGAATGGGAAAACCAACGTGCTAACATTTCTGCAAAGGTTGTTTGTAATTATAACACGTGTGTTTACTGACAACAAGTCTGTCCATATGCGCATAGCATACAAAATGAGTCTCTGGAGACAGAATGAACGAAATATTTTTTTACTTTTCTATAAAATATTTTGACTGTTTCCGTGACCTATTTTGGGAGACATGTTGATCGGGATAGATACTTGCTGCCACTTATTCGATAACGTCAATCAGTGGTTTATTTCGTTGTCTTTATCAGCAATAGGGATAGAACTTCTTTAGACCCAGAACATAGGGGTATAAAGAACCAACTATTTACACGGACTACATACTCGTACTTTCCTCGAATTAGATTTATGGTCAATTTTAATTCCAAAATAATATTTACATAATTTAAAAGCTAACAGTTTTAAAACAATAATAATATGTAAGTACAAGTAGGTATACAATGCGTCCGGTCATGGACTAGCGATATTCTAGGTACTTATATGACAACTATTCTAGTACACGACTACATTATACACTAGGGTCCAAGCCACAAAAATATGAATGTTAATTTAATGTTGTATTGTAGCTTAGCTCAAAATATTTCGATCTAAGAGAAAAATGAAAAGGGTCATAGGGGTTATTTTTGCAGTATTTTCAATAATTTGTTGATTGGCATAAAATTTTGATATTTTTTTGTAGTTTAATTTTTTTTTTCAGTGACGAAAATGTGAGCCCATTGGATCGTAATGTGAACGACAGACAATATTGTTGCCCTCCGAATAAGCCTACTTTTATCTCGGTAGGACCAACTTTGAGAGATATGACTTTTTTTGATTACACGTAGAAAATATTTCAACAACAAAAGGAACATGGCTGCCAAATTGCGGGGAAGTGGATTGGAATTCACTATAGACTAGGGTAGTCAATTTGTGTATTAGAATAGTTGCTATATAAGTACCTAGAATATCGCTAGTCCATGACCGGACACATTGTATAAAATAAGGAGGGGAAAGAATCATACGGCGTCAAAAAATCGTCCGAATCGCTGTCAACAGGAAACGTGCCCAAAAGGCTGGTAGCATTGCCACGTTGTATGGCAAAATTCGAATGAGATAAATCACGTCTTTATTATCTTCCTAATGAATGTAATGATAGTGTGTTAGAACACTACCGATAAGTAATGAACAGTTGGTTTATTCAAGTTTTATAGTGCTTAATAATACGTTGTAACCTTATACAGGCAACAGATCAACAGGCGAAGGGCTGGCAGTCTGTCGATACCAATAGAATGTTCAAGTTCACATCATAAAATGCAATAAACATCGAGTCGTATTACAATTAACTATTTACAGTAGATGATTAATTAATTAAATAACAAACTAACTATACATTATACAAAAACAAAAGGACACTAAAGCCTGTTTTACACAGGGCAATTTAATTGCCTGTGGCATACCTAAGTGGAAGCAAAAATAAAAGTTGCACCGTCTAAACAGAACATCGTCATCGTCGTTTAGACGATGCAAGTCCTTTGTTACCAACTTCAGTTTTATTGTATGCCCACATTCTCTTAGCTGCCATGGCTTATTTTAATATTTATAATTTTGGAATTGTTTTTCTTTTATCTTTTTAGTACCGGCGCTTTTACCGTTCTGCATCGTTCTCACATGTATAATTTGAACATGAATGATGTTATCAATATTTTGTAACCTTATTTTGATTTAAAATAGTATCCGCAGAGTTTCTTGCTTTTTCCATAGGTACCTACGCTTTGGAATGGGTAACTGTCTTCATCTCTCTGACTGACCAACCCCTTAACAATTTAAAAGTCCCTATGATTAGTGTATTTGAAATATTTGCTTTGAGTTGAGTATAAAGTTTGAAGACAAACCATAAAAATCTGTGCAGGCATATCCTAGCGTGTGTGTATCCTATCAGCAGCTATAATACAAGTTGCAACTATTTCTTTGTTACTAATTGTAGCTCTAAATACCATGACGTTTGCATATAACATATCTGCTAGATCCGTAACAAGATAAGATATTTCAAAACATAAGATCATCATAATCTACATAATAACACCAGTCACGGCTGTCACAGTAATGACTTCTGATTATAATTCTCTAACTTATATTCTAGACTTATATCGCAAAGATATATTGAATAAAAAAATTTGCTTCACTACATAGTATAAAACAAAGTCGCTTCCCTGTCTGTCTGTCCCTATATATGCTTAGATCTTTAAAACTACGCAACGGATTTTGATGCGGTTTCTTTTAATAGATAGAGTGATTCAAGAGGAAGGATTATATGTATAATACATGCATAATATAGTAGACAAACACTGATAATTTTAGAGGTTTCTAATGTGATGTCGTAAATAAACACATTTTTTTGAGCTTACATTGTAAACGCTGGCTGAACCCGTCGAGATAGATCAAAATAATGTACTTACAGTATTGTACACCTTAAAAAGGTCTACAAAAAAGTCCGCGATGGTATATATCTATCTCTTAGGGATAACCCACAATAACCATTTTTATCCTATACTTTTTACGAAAAAAATTATCAGTTTTTCTCCATTGCACCCGTGCGAAGCCGGGGCGGGTCGCTAGTGTGTAATAAAACGGCTTGAGAGTACTGATTTATGATTATTAGTGTTATTACAGCTATTTCTGCAATATTATTTCTAAAAGTTAGTCGATATTACAATATTCATCTAAAATCAATTTATTAATTTAAACAATGCGGATTTCTTTCATTGTATCCAACTTTGTAGGAAGAACAATATTATTAGCAAGTTTTGTTTTACAAATTTGTACTCGATGAAGGTCACACACGTTACGATATACTTGCGCAAAGTTGGACTTGCACAAGTATACATTAATGTGTGTGGGATGAATTAGCACAAGTAATGAATTAGCACAGACTAGTGCAAGTCTATACTTGCGCAAGTATATCGTAATGTGTACTTTTACTTAAGTAAAAGTACACATAGTACTTTTTACTTTTATTTAAGTAGTAAGAAACTTTCTCCAGTACAGCAAATTTCCTACACATTTCAATACATTTCCTTCTTTTTATCCTCAATTTTTTATTTTATTTCAGGGATATTCAGACCACAAACTGAAGCACTTCAATCATACACAAATACACCGAGGAGTGTGTGTAACTAGTACATGCAAATACTTCACAAGACTTCTCAAAGCAAACGAAACAGCACATGGCCTAAGAGAGACCCTTGAGGGATGCCTAAATAATTCTCTTTATTCTCAATATGGACTTGAAGGGAGCATAGCTAATATTCAGTATTGTAACAAGGAAGGGGACAGGGTGACATTAGATAACAGTGATATAGTAATGGCTGTGGTTTATTTAGTTTTAATTTTGCTCAACATTGCTGGAAGCTTATACGATATCCTTTTCTGCAAGAAGGAGGACAAAACAGGTATGAAATGAAATTATGTTCCGATAATTTTAAAGTCATTAAAATTAAAGTCATTTCGAAAATAAATTGTAAAGAAACATGTTATTTTCAGGGAATCCGTATTTACTGTCGTTTTCAATACGCAGAAATTGGGACAGACTGGTAGCGCCAAGTAATAGTGGGCAGGAGCCCCGACTCGAAAGACTGAAATTATTTTATGGATTAAGGTAACTAGTTCCAGATAAGGTTTAGCATGACTGTTTAAATCTTCTTCTGAAAATTAATGTTACAAAGTGTTGTGACGTTTTCATTGGAATTCCACAATTTTTAAATGAATTACCTAATCATCAATTTTTTTAATGTCTTCAGGACCATGACAATGTTTTGTGTGATCTTTTCACACACAACCCTGACAATGTCGTATTCTTATGTGGATAACCCACTTTATATCGAAACGGTAAGTTGTATCTTGTTTCTATTTTTTTAATTAACTTTCTTATTGATATTATAAGCCAATTATCATTAGTCACAATATCCGGATCGGCACTATTTATTAAATAAATAGTTAAATGGAACAGAATATACATGAAATTGTCTACATAACAGTAGGTTTAAGTTAACCGGAGCTTATCATGAGATGGTAAAACCAAACAAAAACAATGCTAACTTCTTCGCTTTGCTTTGTTAAAATTAATACCATAATACTCGTAATAAGTTAATAAAATAATAATCGATGAAGCGATTAAAAAGTATTATATAATGAAAACAGATTATAATTGTGTGCATAGATAAAGATAGGTTGTTAACCTATAATTATGTATGCACAATAGGGGACCTTGGACCTAACGAACATCTTAGCGTTATTATTATTGTTTTTCTTTTTTATTTCTGAGTAGCACTTGTCTTTTAATTTAATATTGTATCGTAAAGACAAAGACAAAGACATTTATTCGTTGGATATGGTAGGTACAAAGTTGGTTGGTATATATGGATAAGTTCAGGACACATCCGCCGCTAATAGCGGCATACGAATATTCACAATGTGAACCTAACGTACACGTGGATATAAAAACCTAACTATTCTACTTATACTCTAATAAACAATACAAAACACTTATAATATGGACATTGTACTCTAATATACTATATAAAATAAAAACACACTAATAACATTTCTATTAAACAACTAAATAAATCTACCTTATTAAAAAATGTATATATTTATATTATTTACTTGTATTCAAAAAATTCTTTTAGCGTATAAAAATTATTTTGGAGAAGCCAATTTTTTAGATTTTTTTTGTAAAAATGAAATGGTAGCTCTCTTATTACCTTTGGAATATGGTTATAAATTTTAATGGACATAAGGTAGCTGTTTCTGTAGTGGAGAGTGCTATTACAAAATTGGTTTTTTAACTTGGTGGGGTCCCTTTTTGCAAACCTATTGTTTTCGGCTACTGTGGAGAAGAAGTGAGAGTTTTTCTTGACAAATATGGCTATTTCTAAAATGTAAGTAGAAGATAGAGTTAGAACCTTTAGCTTTTTAAAAATTGGTCTACAGCTCTCGTATGGAGGCGTCCCAGTTACTGCTCGCAAGCATTTTTTTTGCGCTATGAAAGCTCTTTGTATGTGTGATGAGTTACCCCATAGGAGTAAGCCGTACCTCAACACAGACGCTACGTAGCCGTGATAGGCGTTGAGTGCAGCTTCTTCATTCGCTGTTTTGCGTAGTTCTTTTAGTGCGTATACAAATCTGTTTATTTTTTTACATATGTTGTCAATGTGTATTCCCCAATTACAATTTTCATCTAGTGTTAGACCTAAGAACTTTATAGTATTTTCTTTATTAATTATTTGGTTATTATGATTTAAAATAATTTTTGCGGGGTTTTGTTTGTAGTTTGCAAATTGAATGAATTTTGTTTTAGATAAATTTATTTTTAAGTTGTTTTCGTTTAGCCAATTAATTATAACTTTGATAGTTTCATTTACTTCTTGTTCATGTAATTTTTTGTTATTTTCCGGTATTATTACTGACACGTCATCTGCAAATAGTACGCACTTATGATTTGTTATATTTGGCAAGTCGTTAATATATAAAAGGAAGAGAAGAGGCCCAAGGATGCTTCCTTGGGGCACTCCGGACCCATTGTGTCTAAATAAAGATTTATATACCATTGCAACAAGTTTATCATCAATGCGGGATACTTCAACACACTGTTGTCTATGGCTGAGATAACTTTTCAGCCATTCTAACGCTGGACCTCTGATACCGTAGCGCTCACATTTATCTAGGAGTGTATTGTGGTTAACAAGATCAAAAGCCTTGCTCATATCTAGAAAGATTACTGAAACAGAGCGTTTTTTATCTATATTATCTGTTATGGACCTTACTAACGAGAACGCTGCTAGAGTTGTTGACTTACCTTTTTGAAACCCATTTTGTTCTTCATTAATAAGTTTATGTTTATTTATATATTGAAATAGACGATTATGCATTATTTTCTCATAAATTTTTGAGAATATTGAAATGAGAGTGATAGGTCTATAATTATTTTTATCTAGTGTACTCTTGCTTTTATGAAGGGGCTTAACTATCGAAAATTTTAATCTATCAGGAAAGGTTCCCTCGGATAGAGATAAATTAATTGTGTGGCACAGTATTGGAGATATGATTTCAGCACATAATTTGAGTATGTGTGTAGAGATCTCATCATACCCTACCGACTTTTTATTGTTTAGAGATACTATTATACGAAACACTTCGGTGTCAGAACATGGGTTCAAAAATATGCTGGAACTGTTCCTATTGGGCTGAGATGAATAGGTATTTCTTGTAGGTTGAGGTTTTATATTAGCAGTATCAATAAAAAAATTATTAAAAGCATTAGCTATTTGACTGGGATTGTTTAAAATACAGCCATCGTGATTTATTGCATTTATTTCATGAAATTTTTTATGAGTGTCTGTTCTATTTTTGATGACATCCCATGTAGCTCTGTTTTTATTTTTAGATTTTAGTATGTAGTTAAGGTTTGAACATTTTTTTGAGCGTAGGACGCAGCATTTTAGTATTTTATTATATTTTAAATATCTAGACCGTAGATCATTATTTTTATTTTTTAAGTAATACATTTTTTTAAGCTGTCTTTTATAAGTGCAAGATTTTCTTATACCTTTAGTAATCCATTTGGGTGATGTATTATTAACGTAAACTTTAGTTTTTCTTAGGGGAAAACATAGCTTATAGAATAGTGAGAAGTTTTCATGAAATATATTAAAGCTATCGTTAGCGTCAGTGTTCACGAGAACATCAATCCATGACAAATTCCCAATAGCTTCCACAAATTTTTTGATGTTATCATCTGAGTAATCCCTGTTTACATTATACCAATATTTTAGGGCAGGTTTCCTCTCTTCAACTGGGAATGTTAATGTTTGGCAAGTGTTGTGATCTGATAGGAATACTTCGTGAGTGTTTCCAGTTGAATTTTCTATGTTACTTATAATATTATCTAAGCAAGAAAGCTGACGTGTTGGTTTATTTATATGTAATATTAAGCCATAGTTAGATATAAGATCTTTAAGTTTATTTGTATCGTTGCTTTCTTTTAATGTATCTATATTTAGGTCTCCTGTAACGATAATGCGTTTTTTCCGTTTGAGTAATTTGTGCAATAGTAGGTCTAATTTTTCAAAAAATAGATATGAGTTTGAATTTGGAATTCTGTAAATACGAATAACAATACATTTTAAAGAAGGTATCTCTACTCCACAACATTCAAATATTTTTTCAGTACATAAATCCTTAGGTAATTCTGTGTTCTTAAAATCAAACATTTTATTTATCAGAATACAAACACCTCCACGCTTTTCTCTTTTTCTTGAGAACGAGCATGCAAGATTAAAATTTTTAAAATTAATATTTAATTCATCGCCTGCTCTTACAAACGTCTCAGAGAAACATAGAATATCCACGTTAATATTTTTATCTACTAATTCATTTAAGCAAAGTTGGACAGAGTCAATTTTATTGAGCAAGCCAGCGATATTTTGGTGCAAAAGAGTAGAAGTATAATCACAGTAATTGAAATCAGTATTTTTATTGATCACGAAAAAGATTATTATCTATTTTATAATCTGGTTTTTGCTGTGTATAAGTAGAACTTCGTTGAGTGTTTACTGAGAAGTAAAACGGAATAGTGCCCCTTTTTGGAGGCGGATTTGAGGCAATTTTAATTACTTCAGGTTCAGTATTAGGACAATGTCTTATAGCTAACTTACCATAGTCATTTCTGTCTATCAAATAGTTAATACGGTTGCTAGTGTCATATAGGAAGGCTTTCTTATATTTTGTGACATTTGATAGTGATAGGAAGTTACATTGCTTAAAATTAATACAAATACCTTTTAATAGATTATTGAGTTTCCATTCATTTAAGTATGGGTTGTGTGTAACACTTAAAATTATAATGTTTATAAACTGTAGCTTACTTAGTAACGCAGCCAAATCCATGGTAATTTTTGTAGGATTTTTATCGTTCTGTGCAACACTCAGGATAATGTAGTTTTCTGGTGTATCTTCAATATAGTTGTAACAGTTATTGATAATATCTGGAGTTTGAGCATATGGTTTTACTGTAGAGGATATTTTATAGCGTTCGAATTTTGTATTCAGTCTTGTACGCACCAGTATGTCTCCTAATCCAGCACATTGTTGACCCCCAAATATGTATATTTTTCGGCATTTGTTGAACTCGGAGCTAATACCTCCATCTATCGTATTTTTTTTAATCGAAATTGACTGATCTTTGGTCGATCGATTGCATGCAGCGGCAACGCCATCTGTTGTTAACTCCTCGCAACTATTACTGGCATTGAATTGACTTTTTTTGTCATTTTTTTTGGTTAGCTTGCATGTGGCGCCATCTATTAGCGTGTTGTTGAATACGGGTGTTTTTTGAATTTCACATGTCTTTGGAGGGTTCTGGTTTTCGGATTCCTCTGCGTCGATGATATTGCTTTTTGTTCTTTTATTATGACGACGACGACGTCCTGGTTCGGGTGTGCTAGTTGAAGAGGAAGAGTATGTTGTCAAACATGAAATTTTCCGCTCCTGTTCTTCAATTTTACCTTCCAAAGATTTTTTTTCTAATAATAAATTATCAATTTGTTTTTGAGCATTTTCTAATTTTGCCTTCAAATCAAAAACTGTTTCTTGAAGTTCTACAGTTTCTTGGCAATTCCATGTAGATAAATCGGGCAGACTTTTATGAAAGTTGTTTGAGTCTGTTGACAAAAATGACAGGTCATCTATTGACGATTTATTGGAATTGTTTGTTTTTTGTTTTTTGAGTGCCATTTTCGTTGAATATCGAGTTTCCATTTTTGTTTGTTGTGAGTTTTTATTTTTTTATTAAGAAATTAACAAACAAAATAAATATCGTAGAGTGCGAGGTTCGAAGACACGGCCAATTAGCTGTAGTTTTAGCCGATATTTTGTTTCCAAGCAATTTTCAATATTCCAAAAAGAAAAGCGTAATCCACGGTGCGAACTCGCTTCTGCTCGGATAAACGTATATAGTGCATACACAATGAGCCACGAATACTGCTGGGTACTTGGTTGAAATAGGTCTTCTATTTACTGTAAAAATATAAAAAGTTCGTTAGGACGCTAGTTTTAAAAACAAATGTGTATGCGCGCGCACTGTTTAAAATTTATCTGCACTGTTTTTTTTTTATTTTGTTTTGTCAATTCACATGAAAGTTCACTTAGTTTTTGTTATTTATATATGCTGTATGTTTCAGAATTTATGTTTAGGACGTACTTTGTTCAATGTTTATTGAAACGTTTTAATATCACTTCGTTTGTTTATATTCACTTAGCATTCAATTGTTTAGGTCGGAAGATATGATAGGTGGTAAAGATAATTATTGACTACACTTGTGCTAGGTCACTGCTTCTAGTTTATAGCATTTAGCATAACAAATTCATAAAAGTAAGCTTCAAACTATTTTTAATTATTTTTTTTACGCGGAGTCGAGCTGTACGTGACGGCAGCGCCATCTCCACACGTAATGATGTAATTAGTAGTTATGAACATCTTGTTATGCAAAAAAAAGTTTTTCTGGTTTTTACTCGACAATTTATTATTGATTAACTAATTAAGTACTACTTTGACCTCTTACGTGCAATCTAAAAGTTCTTGTTCGTCTATATTTAATGTCTTTTTATTTCAAGTTCTAAAACACGTTGCGTCTTTTTGTACATTTTTTCTTACTTTAATATCTCTTTCTTTTTCTTACATATTAGTTTGAAATTAATCAGTTCCAATTATTTGTGTGTATGTTTCAGTCGTACGAAGATCCTATCAAACAGATTCTGTTTAACGGCAGCCTGGTCACACACACTTTCTTCGTGATGTCCAGCTTCCTCCTCGCGTTTAACTTCCAGATTTACACTGAGAAGCACAAAGTCAGCTGGTTGCAGTTACCAAAAGGCATCCTTCTAAGATGGCTGAGGTGGTTTTCCTCTATTGTTTAGTACATTTCAATTTATTTTAATATTATAATAATAAGTTAGTTGTAACAGTGAGCTATTCTGCTTTAGGTCTCGTTTCGAGGGAACGACTAGTATGACTGCTAATTGATCTTTCTCAGCACTCAGTATACCACCATAACTTTTTAAAGCAATTAAATTGGCAAAATCCTACTTTTCAGGAATTCATTATATTTTATGACACAAATCCCCTTTCGTTTCACCTCAAGTAACTAAACTAGCTGTAGCTACTTATTAAAAATAAAATATGATAATACGGACGATGTTATTGTCTGCCTCTCTTTTAAAGTCAAATTATCGATCTGACAGAAAAGAGAGACACCACTCGGTGTATACGCATTACTGAAGTGAATATAATCTGTGTTTCTTAAAGATTCTTTCCGAAAAATCAGTACAGCTAATACGTGTTACTTCTCTTCCAGACTAACCCCAACATATGCCCTCATCCTGTTCTCCATATCAACATGGATGCGCCACGCGTTCCGCGGTCCGCTGTGGCAGCTGGTAGTCACCACCGAGGCGGACGCATGCCGGCAGTACTGGTGGGCACAGCTGCTGTACATCAATAACTACGTGTATGACGACGCCTGGTGCCAACCGCAGACCTGGTGAAATATTATATCAATTACCTACTCATAAAATGCTCATCATTGTCTGACTAGCCCTTTTCCAGCTACCCTTCGCTTCGGTTTTTCCTAGTACTCGTATACAAAGATAAAGAAAACATTTACACATTTGATCTCTTGACGAAGTATTCGCTAGATTAATTGGTCGTGGGTCCCACTCAGGACCAATTATCTGCATCATATCACAATCGCTAGATTACCTCGTTTAGGAACAGCTTTATTGATTTTGGGGCTTATCATTATAAGTGTATTATGTAATCAAAGTTTTAGTTTGGAACTTTCATAGTTAGAATAATTGTTTTTCCGTTTATACCATAGTCTTCCATTACATGTAACGCTAATAATTCTAACACCGCAGGTACCTAGCAGCCGACACGCAACTTTTCTGCCTAGGTTTACTAGTATGCCTGTTGGCACGCAAGTGTAAGACCCGTGCCATTCTACTGTCGGTCCTGTTTGTGGCCTCTCTGGTCATCGTCGCAGGACACACGTACTTCCAGGACTTGGATGCAGTGGTTATACAGTCGCCCGAGTAAGTTATTGTTGAATTTTGTCTATACAAATTACTTTAAAATACTGTTTAAACTTTGAAACCTTTAACTCACAACTCAACTACCTAGTAATGTGTATCCTGTGACAGGTAATCGTGTCACTAGATTTGCCAGAGTTTAATTGCCAGACCTACATTTTTAGTTATTCCGTCTGCTTGTGCATTTGGCGTGCAATTTTTTGTATCAATAATCTATGAACACCTATAATATTTACACTTGGCAAATGGACTTTGTTCAATTATTAGGAGGATGTCGTTCCATCTTTTTGACGTCATTATTTTCTCATGAAAATATTTTAAATAGCAATAAAATCTTCATTTATAAAATTAACTATTTGCATGGTTTTGCAGATCATACCGCAATCTATACGCAACCGACGATACCTTCCGTCTCCTGTACATACGCGGTCACACCAACATGTCCACCTACATCATCGGGCTGGCGGGAGGCTTCCTCACCTACCACCTGCAGGATGGCAAAGACCTGAGCAAGTACAAGGTACACTGCTTTTGGTGGTCATACCACCTATACATCTACTTCAAAGAGACTACCTTAATCGCAACAAAGATGGTTTCTTTTTTAAAGGCTAGTATCTTTTTTTTTAATGATTGTTTAATTTAGCACGTTCGTGGACGATCTCAGTTTAAATTGTGTTCTAGAATGACACAGTAAATTGTCATACAAATATATTTGGCGTTTAGAAGTTCACGTGACAGTAAAGTTTTGAGTTTTCGATATGTTGTGACTCAAGGAACAATATAACGAATTTTTGGGTTAAAATTCACCGGATATCAACGTCGTGCCTTAAACAATATTCTGTTTTTGAACGTCACCATACGTTGTGCCGTATCAAAATCTCAAATTATGACGTACAATGTTCTAAAATATCAAAAACTCAAATTAAGACGAACAAAACGTTCTGTCCGCGAAAGCGTTAAAATTGTTTATTATTTGGTATTTTTACTTTGATAACTTTTACTACTTACGAAATTATCGTGACCGAGTTTCATTTTCTGAATATAGGTACACCACATGTTTCACCAGCTACCGATTCATCCTATGCAACGTTAATTTTGTTTTTGTGTAAGATTCAACTGAAACTGTCTCAAAATTAAACGTCTAAAATCTTGCCGTGGGCGTAACTTATGTACCATCTCGCTCTACAGAAGTACCGCTGGGTGATGTGGCTCGCCTTTCCACTGGGCGTGGCGGTGATACTGTCGGGCGGCCTGTTCTACTCCGACCACGGCCGCGCGCCCGCCGCGCTGCGCGTGCTGTACGCGACCCTCTACAGACCGGTGTTTCAGCTGCTGGTCATCACCATCATACTGGGCAGCGTCTTCAAGTTTGAAAGTAAGTGCGCGTTAGGTAAATTTCTCGAACCAGAGGTCTGGTTAGTTCTTTGGCCAAAAAATTTGCATTGCCATTCAACGTGGGAATGCTGCCAGTCTTCTGGGCGTTTCCGGGTGACAGCGATGCGGACGAGTACTTCGATGCCTAAGTGTCCTTTTGTTTTTATATTTATTTGTATAAGTAAGTTGGTGCTGTTCTATATATATGGAGTATCTGTACGGCTATTGGGTCTAGCAAGTCTTCAACTGCTGGATTATTTATTTGTTAAGTTCGTATTTAACAAGTTTTGTGCGTGAAGCGAGCAGTGGTGGCCCAGTAGTAACGGCCGTGACTTACGAGCAAGTCTTAGGTTCGAACCCAGACAGGCGCTTTACCATAGATATCCGAGAGATATGAATTCACTTTATATTTGTTCAAATTTAAATGCCGCCACCTTTTTCCCACTCCTGAAACCCCCACAAAAACAAAAGAAATAGAGATACGGTACACATGATGCTGTTTTCTCAAGAAAATATAGGTACGTAACACTTTGTGCTATCGTCTTGTACACATGCTCAGGTATAGATACAGTCACTGAATGCACACATGCAACTCTAGCCTCAACTAGGGAAGAGGGGTTGGCATAAATATTTGATCGATAAAAATATCGATGAAAAACGACTGCAGACAAGAGAAGTGTCTTTTGGGCGAAGTTTGTATTGTTTATTTTTTCTGCTTTTCGATGTTTTCGATGTAGTGCCTATATTATAAACACCGATAAAACCAAATTAGGTAAAAATATAATATATTTTTACCCGACTGCCAAGGAAAAAAAAATTATGAGAGAAAAAAAATCACCGGAATAAACTGATATAACAAAAATAATTGAAAACTAGCTATAGACAAATAACGATTGTAACGTTTGTAACAATAATTATTGGTTTAAATAGAATAAGATAAGTTCACCAGTATAATTATTATTTCACAAGAGTTCTTCATAAAATAATCTGATTTTTCGCATAGAGTATCATTGGAAACGAACGAGTGCGAACGAGTCTCATACGGTCCGATATCGTTGCAATATAGATAATAAAATAATAATAATACATTTTATTTCATAAAAAGGAGATTGTAGTATATGAGGCATACACAGAGTTATACATATAGGTTTGTACAATGTCAATCACAATCACCAGATTGTGAAGGGTGAAGTTCTGTTTTCCTAGCTAGGTTACAGAATAACCTGTATTAAGTATTAACAGTATAAAAAGTTAAAAAAAACTAATACAATATTTTTTCTTTTATACTACAATATTTTTTTAATAATTGAACGCGTGCAGGTGTGTGTGTGTGATTGTGTGTGTGTGTGTGATTGTGTGTGTGTGTGTAAGTGGTATGTGCGTGTGTGTGAGTGTGTATGTAATGTAGTGAAATACAGAGTTTATTTATCTTATTTGATCTGTCACTGACACCTAGTGAGATAATTTTCTGTTTTGTCATAGCTTTTATTTTGAAGAAAAGAACGTAGGATTTTTTTACATTTAAAGTAAGATAGTCCGTAGATTAAGCAGAATTTGTTAAATTTATTGTACAGAGTTGGGCCTAAGCAGTTGCAAAATCTACGTGCAAATGATGTGCGTACTTGTGGAAGAGTGCAAATTAAGTCTTTCCTACGCTTAGTTACTATTTTATAAGGGGTTTTACGGTGCTGTAGGAGAACTGTTTGAAGGATGAAATGTTGTCGGACGTTAAGAACATTACAACTACGATACAATAGATCAGTAGGAAACATGAAGGGTCTTGAAGTAGCTACTTTCAGTATCGCTCTGTGTGCATTCTCGAGTGGTTTTAGTACAGTTTTCGCAGCACCACCCCAGCAGGTGATACAGTACGTAACAATAGATAAGCACAGGGAAAAATAAACTGCACGTATAACATTTGGGTTCGCAATACTTCGGAGGGTTTTAAATATATAAATTAACTTGCGGACTCTACTGGTACGTTGATTAATTTGAGTTTTAAAATTAAGGTTTTTGTCTATATATACTCCCAAATATTTGATATGATCGACTACATTTAGGGATGGGCAGAGGCAAGAGGCATTTCCTTGTAGACAACTGTATTTGTGGGCTTTAATAGATAATGGAAATCTTGGCTGAGTGGCGGGACTTATTGAGTACGTGATAAAGTTAGTTTTGGAGGTGTTGAGTGTTAGTGAGTGAGAATAGAGCCAATTTAGGGTTTTGTTGAAACAAGACTGTGCAATGTGCTCAAGTTCCGACCAGGTGTCAGCAACAAAGGTTATAGCAGTGTCATCCGCAAAAGTTACTATCTTAGCATTTGTAATGTTCAGGTTGCATAGGTCGTTTATAAAAACTAGAAAAAGTGTCGGACCCAAAATGCTTCCTTGGGGTACTCCGTAATAGATGGGAAGCTCTTCGCTTTTATGGGTATCTATACTAACCATTTGAGTGCGATCCGAGAGATAGTTTCGGAAAAGATCCAATTGCAAGCCCCTGACACAAATCCCCTCCAGTTTTAGTAAGAGCATAGAAATTGGAACGGTGTTAACATCCTTTTGTTTTTGTCTAAGTTATGCACGAAAATAGTTGAAATTGGTAGTTTGTTTATATGTTACCATGTGTATCATCACAAGTGGTTGAGTAACAATTTTTAAAATGTTCCCTTGAAATAAAATGTTAACAACTGATATTTCTAAATTCTGTAGAATCAGAACTTCAATTACCAATCATTATTTAACTTGCCGCTCATCATCTGCCTAGCCTTTTCCCAACTATGCTGGGGTCGGCTTCCAGTCAAACCGGATGCAGCTGAATACCAGTATTTTACATGGAGCGACTGCCTATCTGACCTCCACAACCCAGTTACTGGGTAATACGATACCCCTAGGTAAGACTGGTTGTCAGACTTTCGGGCTTCTGACTACCCGTAACGACTGTCAAAGATCTACGAATGACAGCCGGGACCAACGGCTTAACGTGCTTTCCGAGGCACGGAGGGGTCTCGGTATGTAAAGATGGTCACCCATCCACAGACCAACCGCGGTGAGCGTAGCTTAACCTGATCGATCGATCTGTGCGGCTGTTATTATTTAGCCACGGGCCCCTCATTTGCCGCTCATTGGGTAAAAATTGGCTATTTTTATACTCCCTCCTTTAAACTGAAGTCGAAATAAAAGAAAAATAATAATTTAAAAGTACGAAAATACGGTTCCTACCATAACCTAAATCTTGGAATGCCTATCTATTGTTTTAATTATCAAATGAACATGCCGCAGATGCAATAAAATTGTAAAACAATAAAATAAAACCCATGATATATTTTCGGAAAATGAAGACAATTGGTTTGCCTAATACTTTACACATGTGCACATGGCTGTACTATTATAATAATGTTAACTTACGGTTTAAAATATGTACCTTAATTTAAGTGGATGATGATGATGTCTCCATTATATGATTTAAAGATTATTATGATAAATGATAAATTATTTATTTTCTGTAAGTAGGTTTGTACAAACACTTTTACATGTCAATCATATTTTTTTTTATTTATACCCATTTTCGTGTTAATGGAAGCAAGCAGTAAAATCCACCTCTTAAACTTTATTTCCCTTTTCCACCCCGTATGAGACGATTAAAAAAAAACCCTTAAAACACATACTTTTTATTTTTTGTTTTAAATATTAGTACCGAGTTTCGAGTTAATCCGACAGCGGGTTATTTTTTTTTCTTACCTATTAATTTTGTCACCCCTAAATCCTCTGTGAGGGATTTTTTTTAACTAAAAGTGACAATCTTCATTATTTACTGAGGCAAATATGGCTAAGTTTCAAGAATAAGAATAGAATAGAGAAGAATAGAATACTCTTTATTATGTACAAAATATAAAATACAGACATAAATATAGAAATTTTACAAAGGGTGACGCAATGGGCGGTCTTATCGCTAAGAGCGATCTTTTAAAGACAACCTTTGGACGGATTGAAAAGGGAAGGAGAGACAAATAGGGGGGTAGTCTGTGGGTGTGTGTAAGATTTTTCATAATTATTTATTTTTTATCCCGTCTTTTAACCCCACAGGGGTAGAATTAAAAAAACAAATAGATTGGGATATTTCCATAATTTGACTCAAACATTATTTACACTAGTTTTTGAGTTAAGCAAGTCACGCTGTAAAATGCTCATCTTAAAAAACTAATTACCCCTTTTTGCCCCGTTAGGGGTCGATTTTCAAAAGACCCAAGATCATCGTTTCTTTTCTGTCAAAAGTATTAATACTAAGTTTCAAGTTAATCGGTTCGCGCCTTTATATTCTTATGTAAGTATTTCAATTCGTGTGATATTTCAAGCTTATGAACCAAATGAATAAGATTTTTCATATAAACTGTTTATTACAAAATTCTTCCCCTGTGGGGTTAAAAAGGGGATCCATTTTCACCCCCACAGGGCAAGAATTTTGAAAAATCGGATGTGTTCATATAATTTCTTATTTAGAACAATTATCGATAACCATATCCCTGCGCTGCGCACTGGTCAGTGTGGCCGCATGGACGCCATGTGCCACGCCTCCAAGACATATCCCTCAATATCCGTGCGCTTTACTTTGTGTAAATAATGTTATCACCACTGCTGCCAAAACGGTACAGGAAAATATCATGAAGAAACCAGCATGGACTTGCCACATGTCACCACACAGTTGTTGTGTGTCATGTCACATGTCTTCGAATTTTTGATTCTAGGACTAGAACCAAAAATTCGAAGACATGTGACATCTACCAACCCGCACTGGGCCCGCGTGGTGAATGACAGCCCACTTCCTCTCACAGAGAGGAGGCCTCTGTCACAGCAGTGGGAACATTATAGGCCGATTATGTTTGCCCGTACAGTTACTGCTCTGTCTTGATTTTCTCCAAAAAAATTGTTCTCATCGTCCGTTAAAAATGTAGGATACAAATAATTTGAAGTAAGCTTTAGTTTTGCATACAAATTACAGTTTCAATAATCTGTTCAATTCAATTTAAAAAGCCTATGATCCAACTCAAACTCAAAGCATTTATTTCAAGTAAACCAATTACAGGCACTTTTGAATTGTCGAGGGGTCGCCGGGTCGGTCACTCAAAACAAGCTAGTTGCCCATTCCAAAGCGCAGTAGGTACCTATGGACGAAAAGCAACAATTTATTTAGGAACATTTGGGACCTAAACTAATCTTCATCTTCCTAATTACAGCGATCTACCGCGGCATCATGGAATGGCGTGGTTGGACTTGGTCGGGTCGGGTGTCGTATAGTGCCTTTCTACTACACACGTTGTTCCAGAGGGGACTCATTGGGGCAAAGACGCAAACCATACACATGACGGATTATTACGTGGTATGTAGTATTGTTAATTAGAAGTATGGTGGCTCAAGACCACAAAGAAAGCTTTTTATTGAAACCTTTTCAACCCATGCCTAAGAACTGATTTTTCAATCGTCTTTATGTTTTTATCTTTTCTTTATTTTCTTTATCTTTTCTTTACTTTATGCGAGATTTAATAATAATAATAATAAATCATTTAATTCAGATTCATGCTGAGATTACATCCATATTTGTTAGTAAAATTGCAAATGCAATAAAATTGCAATGTTAATAAAATAATGGCAAATAAAAAAAATAAAAAAAAATAGTGAAAATAGTGGCAGGTCCGGGTGGACTTCCCGATGATGGTGGCAAATCACTAAACGACTGCGTACAGCCGTATCCAGCGAGCCCGTATCGGAGAGTCCGACCGGTCCGCCAGCGCGCGCAGGATGAATCTGAACAACGGAACTGTAATTTTTTCTTCACAAAATCTAGTAAAAACTTTCAAGGCTCAACTTTATTCAGCCTTGCATAATATACATTTCTCTTTGTCAGTTTTCAGTTCTATCGGCGACCATCTTCCTGACATACTTGTGCGCGTGCGTCCTGTTCGTGTGCGTGGAGGCCCCCGCCGCCCAACTCGTTCGCGCGGCGCTCGCGCGGGGGAAGGAGGGGGAAACTACTAAAGTGTAAATAACATAAGCATTTGACATTTATTTTTGTTTTATTGACAAAAAAAACTTAAGGGGATGCCGTAAGGGTTGCACGCGAAATTATTTTCTTACGTTTTTTGCATTTTTTGATACAATACAACCTGACACAGCCTTGCAAATTGCAAAACGTAAAAAAATAATTTCGCGGCCCACTTTAGCGCCCCCCCCCCCCCATCCCATCCTCAGTACGATACTGCAAGATAGCCCGCGAAATTCTACAAAAAATTGTAACTCAAAATAGCTACTTTACTTTTGTGGAGGATCAATGAACATTTATTATTAAAAAAAAAAAAATCTCAATTACCTGCATTCCGAAATAAGAAATAAATCAACACTAAGATTTCTTAATTAGAAATGGGTTTGTCTCTCAGCCGAAATATCTCTCGTAGATTTTGCATTCTAACAATTTTTACAATTGCATTTTTCTGAGCTTCATTTAAGTCTTATTTAACATTTTCCTCCTTTATACTGTTTTGTTTTTCTTCTTCAACTTTTCCTTGTTTTTCTCCGGTTTGGTGATGTAAGTACCTACTCTCTGATTAAGTTGCCTACTGGAGCTTCCACCATCAGCCAGAGCGGTATCGCAGTTAAAAACAATACGGATGAATACTTGATTGTTGAGAAAAAAAAAAACTAATTTTTGAGTCAGTCAGCATAATGTGGGCACGGCTTATACACGTGATGCGCGAGAGCAGTCTGTACGCAAACACGGCACAGGCACGCTCTCTAGCGCGACTGAGCGCAGACTGACGGACCAACGAGGCTCACACGGCCGCGCCGCGCGCCGTTTCTGGCGGTACATGCGGGGCCGGAGGCCTAACAGTATCTAATGTAACTATGATTTTTGATTTTTCGGGATATTAGAAGAAAAAATTTGAAAAAAATAATGTCATAAGACTGTGTCAAAGCCTTTGAGACAATTTCTATTCCTACTCTTTTGTCGAAGTTGGAAGCCACAGGCATTCGGGGAACAGCGCATGACCTTTTCAAGAGCTACCTCCATAACAGGAAACTCCGTGTCAAGATTGATTCATACTCTAGTGATGAAGAAATCATCACATACGGAGTTCCGCAAGTCAGTGTGATGGGGCCAACACTCTTCCTAATATATATAAATGACCTTTGCAGATTGGTGCTCCCCAACACCAAGATTTTCACATATGCTGATGATAGTGTGATCGTAGTTTATGGAGATACATGGACTGACGTAAAGTATTTTGCAGAACAATCCCTACAAACAGTCATGAGGTGGCTTCAAAATAACCTTCTATCACTTAATTAAGACGGCACGGTTAGCGCAGTGGTTAAGCGATTGACTGCTGCGCAGCGTGTCGCGGGTTCGATTCCCGCATGGAACAAATATTTGTATGACCTACAAGTAGTTGTTAATTACGGTAGCTGCAGGCGGAGGATTCAAAAAAAAACCAATTTACTTATAATGAATTTAATTAAAAAAGAAATTACAATTATTGATTATTGCTAACGATTATGACTACGTTCGAGGTTGGAACCGAAGTGCGCGTTTCCGATGCCCGGGAACTGGTGGCGCGATGGTTGTCACGTTGCGAGAAGTCAGCATCTCGTGGCCCGTCCTCGTGTCCGTGGCTGATGCAATATGTTGTTCGGTAAAAATGGGGTTAACGCATCGTCAGCGATCTGCCTTTGGTACCATGGTATAACACCTCCCGCCGTAGTTCAGCAATTATTTGAGTACTTTCGTCGAAAATAATGTTGAATAGTGATCTGGCGTGTCAGATTGACGCATATTTGAAGTTTCAGCATTGATGTCTTGAGATGTGGTTTGCTTCATTTCAGTTTCTGATGATTCGTTAGTTCGGCGTTTTGCTAGGAGTCTTCGGATGATGATGTAACTACCTAGTGCAGTTGCACTTAATAGGATGGCGTACATTGGTATTGTAGTATGATATAAGGTTGTATCTTGAGGCTTCTTTATATTGATCGGCGACTGTAGCGTTATCTTAGTATTGCTTGCGTGTAGATTTTCCAGGTTAATTGAATTTAGGGTTAGGACTGGTTGCGATGACGATTTCAGATTTGAATTTCGTGGAGGTAAGTCTGTGATCTTGATAACCTGTCCCGTTGCATGGTCATTGTTATTGATGATGGTGAACTCAGGAGTCCGCAGGAAACAGTTATGAGGTAAGACAACTAAGAAGCTCCCTTGCAGATTGGTATATTCATTTCTTCCACAGGACGTCTGGACCTTAGTAGGTTTCGGGAACGTGACGATATAATGCCTGTCGTCTAGTTGCTCCAGTGCCCCTCTGGTGAGTATAACAGGGGTAAGGTTGCATGTAGAGTCTATTTTCTGCGTTGTGATCAGCTGTTGAATGCAGTCCACTTGATCTCGAGGTCTGAAGCTAACTTTTATCTCGCAGAGATACCAAGTGCTTGCCTTCGGACATTCTGTCTCCATGTACATGAATTCGTCCTCATGTATTGCAATATAGGGAGAGGATGGTATTAGGATTTCGTGATTTTTATTGGGTACAATAGAAAGTTTGTATAGGTCATAGGTGCTGGGCAAGGCAATCGGTACTTTGAACACTATAACTAAGTTATTACTACTATAATATGAACCCAATTTAATTATATCAAAATATTCCCTTATACTTATGTCTAATATTTCTTCCTTATTATATAAACTACGCACTGTATCTATCATACTTCTTAACGCATTTAGACTAAGCATTGAATGATGCGTACATGCGTGCATGAATAAAAGCTAGAAGATTCTCTATCCTGACTAATTCTTCTGATAAATTTTCTATATTATCTTCCAAAATTAAGAATAACTGTGCCAGATGGGCGTAATTAAGAAGATCTATATTAGTAACTTCAGTGGTATTAATCATTACATTAACTATGTGGGATATATTCTGCTGGTTTTCAATAATGCTTTTTAATACTTTTGAATGCTGTGATATCCAATCCTTGGTTAAACTTATATGCTGATTAAATTGCGACGTAATTTCTTGTTCGTTATCCCGAAGAACTTTAATGGCATTCTCATAACGTACAGCGTCTGTATAATCTAAGTTACCAGAGATGCTTTTAATTACTGAGCCTAGACCGTCTATAAGGCCTCTTTTAACGCGATTGGAATCGAATGTCTGCAATTGACCTGTAATCTTATCTAACTTACTTTTAAGGTGTGCGATATGCGGTTCGTACAGGGACCGAGTTTTATTATTTAACTGGGGCTGAATATAATTCAATTGAGTTTTAACTATTGTTACCTTCGATTTAATTTCATCTATATTGATAGTCTGTAAAAAGGAATGATGCTGGGTTATGATCCTTGCAGAACCTAGCTTAAAAGGGAGAAGTCCTGGTCCATTGTCGAGGCTCTCAAGTGTTATCTCTTGAGCAGCTACCGCTTGAAAGTGTACATGAGTAGTATTCTGTAACAATTGTGCACTGTTAGGCACTCTCTTTAAACGGGATTTGGCGATTGGACCGCGTTTTTTCTTTGTATAGATATGTATTGGGAGATCTGCCAATACTGTATCTTGTGTATACCGGGGTGCTAATTTTTGACGACTAGCCTTGGGATTCTTTATAAATATCTGCTGCTCGGGATTATAACTTTGCTCGGGCTCACGACTCTTATTCAAGTTATTAATAATATCAGTTCTATCGTTTAAAGTACTTTCGCTTATTAATTCATAGACTTTATTCATTCTAATCCTATGGTTCTGAATATACTGTTGCATTACGTGCTCTGTCGCGTCCATGTCTAATGGATCACGAGGATCAAAGTGTCCGCTTATAAGTTCTAACGGTCTACACTTGGTAAAACTGTGTATGCTGCTGTTATACGCTAGTAAAGCATAAGGCATTAAATTTATAACTGATTCACTACGGTTTTGTAATTTTAGTATTCTTAGGTGTTCTAGTAAAGTAGAATGGAGACGCTCAACCATCCCATTTTCATTGGGTGTGTGTGCTAATATTTTGTGATGGTTTATTTTATGAACTCTTGTAAATTCTGAGAATAACTGGTTTGTGAATTCTGTGCCACGGTCAGTTACTAATGTTAATGGTACTCCGTGGTGAGTACAAAATATTAACAAAGCTTGAACGACACTTATTGCAGTTCCGTCCCTTAAATGGTATGCTTGGGCATACTTTGAAAAGGAATCGATGAATGTGAGGAATTTTTCAGTTTCAGCTGTGAACAGATCGAGATGGATAACTTCAAATGGTTTCGCCGGTGGGGGAACTATGTGCAATTGTTGGTTTATTGGATGACGATCGTATTTACCCTGACCACAGATGGTACACTCATTAATGTACTTCGCGATGTGTTCTTTCATCTTAGGCCAGAAGTATCGCCGGGACAATGCAAGGTAGCATTCGTTAATACCGCGATGGTTGGTTTTACCTTCGTGATATTTCTGAATTACTTCTTGCTGGCGTAAGTATTCCTTCACATTCTCTAGCTCAATTTTTGTAAGAACAAGATTCATGGATGAGCTCTTGAAATGGTTTTGGATTATTGGGATGATGGAATACATTTCTAAAGGTGGGTTAATTAATATTCCTGTCTTTACTTTAGGATTAACAAATTCTTTGATCACGTTCACAACGTCTGTTTCGAGGTTAGACTTAGATAATTGTATGGCTGTACGGGTATGGGTGTCAAAAGGTTTTGTTACAACTGTTCTACCTTTGAAGTCACCTACAATCGTGAAATGAATTTGTCTATTGAATTTATTGAGTGGATCGTCTGATATCGGTACTTCTAAAATAGGTTTTTACGCATCAGTATGAGCTGTAAGGGTCCTAGATTCGTCTAACGTGGGCGGATTAACAGTGGGGTTAGCTATTACGGAACTTGTTTCCTCGTTGCATATTTCTATCCTAGATAAAGCATCAGCGTTAGTGTTTGACTTGCCTTGTTTATAGATTACTGTAAAATTGTACTCGCTTAATTTTAATCGCCATCTCGTTAATCGGGAATTTGGCTCTTTAAGATTCATGACCCATTGGAGAGGCTTATGGTCCGTGATGATTTTAAACTTGCGGCCAAATAAATAAGGGCGGAAATACTTAGTGGCCCATACTACGGCGAGCAACTCTTTTTCAATCGTGCTGTAATTTATCTCACTGGAATTTAATGTACGTGAGGCGTAAGCTATGGGTTTGTCCTGTCCTATCGGACCTTGGGAAAGTACGGCACCGATTGCTAAATTGGATGCATCTGTCGTCAGAACAAATTCCTTATTAAAATCGGGATATTGAAGTATAGGGTCGTTAGTTAAAAGGGTTTTACATTTTTCGAAGCAGTTTACATAATTTGTATCGAGAGTGATTTTTGATCCCTTTTTAAGACACTGAGTAAGAGGTTTTGCTAGTCGAGCGAAATCGGGAATAAACTTGCGATAGTACCCGAGTAAACCAAGAAAGCGTTTTATTTCGGTAGCGGTTTTCGGTAATGGATAGTTTTGTATAGCTGATATCTTATCGGGGTTAGGTTTGATGCCGTTTTTAATAATAATGTCCTAAATAAGCTGTCTCTAACTTTAAAAATTCGCTTTTATCTAATTGGATTTTAAAATTTGACTCCCGTAGCCTTTGGAACACTTTTTCGAGATTGTTTATTTATTTATTTATTTATTTTATTATTTATGTACACACAGTAAAAAACATATGGATATGACATTTTAAAAATTTGAGTACAAAGGTACTGCTCATGTGTTCTTGTAACGAAGTGCTAAATACAACTACGTCATCAAGATAAACCAGACATATTACATTTTGTAGGCCTCTCAGCACATTGTCCATGACTCTCTGAAATGTAGACGGCGAGTTCTTAAGACCCATAGGCATTCTTAAGAATTCGAAGTGTCCGTGCTCAACATTGAACGCTGTTTTCGGTGTATCCTCTGTTTTCATCTCGACTTGGTAAAACCCGCTTGCGAGATCTAGGGTGGTGAAGTACTGGCAGTTGCCCAACTTATCTAATATATCCGCAATGTTTGGTATCGGATATTTATCATCGATAGTCTTTTCGTTCAATTTTCGAAAGTCTACGACAATTCGCCACTTTGTTTTACCGGAGGCGTCTGTCTTTTTAGGCACTACCCAAATGGGAGAGCTCCAAGCTGATTGTGAAGGCCTAATTATACCCTGTTCTAACATTTTTCCGATTTGGTTCCTAACTTCCTCTCTATGCACATATGGATACCGATAGCTCTTCGTGTATACGGGTACTTCATCTGTAGTGTTTATGGAATGTTTAATTTGGTTGGTAAATGATAACGGTTCGCCTTCTATATAGAATACGTCCGCATATTGTGCGCACAATGATTCGAGATTTGCGCGTTCTTCTGGGTTTAAATGGCTAGTACGTAGTTTGGAAAGAACGTCTTGAGCGCGTGGCGATAGCTGTTTAGTGCGAGCGCACTCAGCATTATATACTTCGGCACTAACTTGACGATCGACAGAGAATATTAAATCGTTTTGAGTTGTGTTTGTAACTTCTAAAATACCTCGACTATTACTAACCGACGTAATACATTCACCTATGGTACAGTTACAAATGACCTGTTCCGGTATATAGGCATTTCCATCGTGTATATTTATTGGTAATTTAATTAATTTAGAGGAACGAGCGGGTATTATATCTTCATAAAGATTGACGTTGCGAGAATCATATACCTGAATCGGATTAGTGGCGTGTCTGGTATTTAAGCGCATATTTTTATAGTCTATGGTTGATTCCCATTTACTTAATAAATCTGATCCTATTAAACCGTCAAAATAATTATGAAACTTATATACGAATAATTTGATATTATCGGACTCATTGAATTCTGAAAAGCACGGTAATGTGATCGAGTTATTGTTTCTGCTAGTCGCGTGGACGTTTACGACTTCAAACGGTTCATAGTTTAGCGGCGTAAGCGGAAAATATTTCTGTATAGCCCCAGGGCTAATAAATGACTGATTAGCACCTGTGTCTATCAGTAATTTTAAAGGGTGGTTTGAAATTTGTATAAACGGAAGCTGTCTTTGTGTCTGAATGTTAATCTCTATTTTGGCTTGCCGGACTTCGAATCCGTCCGAAAATCCTCCTTGCTGGTGGATGGCTTAGATTCAGTTATAGGTTCGCTAGTGGCTAACTCATCAACAACAATTAATTGACCATTATTATAATTATCATCGGCACACACAAAGTTATCATTATACTCCGGCTCGATGTAATAGTACTCCGAGCAATCGTAGTAGGGGCCGTATGCATAGTACGGACATACGTTAAAATTTAACTCGCGAGCCTTAAAGTGATTGCTTGGTGGTGGGTTGTCTGATTTGGTCCAGTCGTGTCCTCTAGCAGGCATGGGTTTGCTGACAAAATGACTTACACCACTCATAGGTGTAGGCTTCTGTGGACCGGGTCCACTTTTCGTATTCACGGGTGCGTTATGCGGAATCATTCTAAATACATTACTCCGATCATTATAATTTGGTGGTAAAGCCCTAAATATCTGCTGAGTACGTGTTGGCCCTCGGTTAGGCTGAGATGGATTATTATTATTGTTAGGTCTCCATGGCTCAACCGCCAGGAATATTAATTAACCCACCTTTAGAAATGTATTCCATCATCCCAATAATCCAAAACCATTTCAAGAGCTCATACCGTTACCGAAACTAAAACTTCCATAATCAGCCTATAATGTCCCACTGCTGGGACACAGGCCTCCTCTCTCTGAGAGGGAGTGGGCCGCCACCACGCGGGCCCAGTGCGGGTTGGTAGATGTCACATGTCTTCCAATTTTTGGTTCTAGGACATGCCGGTTTCCTCACGGTGTTTTCCTTCACCGTTTTGAGAGCAGTGATGATGAAATTAGTTACACAAAGTAAAGTGTCTGTCTGGATTCGAACCCACGACTCGTAAATCGGGGCCGTTGCCGCTGGCCACTACTGCTCTGTAATCATTATTATTAATTAGTTAAAATGTAATAAGAAGATTTAAAAGAAAATGTTCATTTTACAATATATAAATTACAGAATTATTAATTAAAACTTAGATTATAAAAAAATTACATAACATTTATTTTTTCTTCACTCATTTTTTGTCGTAAAACGTTCTCAGCATTTTATTTTCATGGTCCCAACCCGGTTACGTTCATTCAGCTTCGCTCAAATCTGCAACTATCCTAGAGTAACTTAGTATAGCATTGGATTTTATTAGAAAATGTTCTGTGAATCATAGTTCTATGTGACAACAAAATGTTTACAAAATTACTATTATTTGTTTTGTTTCATAGTTCTTCAGCAGTTATATACGAGCTCAGTGGTATGTGTGGATAATAACGTAGATATTCTAAAGTTTAGTTAACCTGTAAAGTGCGGCCAGCTGAATTTTACGGTTATTCCGTGTAACCACCCCAAAAAGTCAACCCTAATGTACGAAACGGACATGTTCCCCAACGTTTTTAATTATTTTCCTACTTCTATTGCCATTGACGCATTGGTTCATTCTAGCTATCTTTGATCGTAAATCATTAAATTTTCGTTCTAGTCGTGTCTCCCAGTTAGGATTATATTCTTTTTTGCCCTTTGGATGACTTCTCTTGGTTGGAGGGTAATCTTTGCTCCATTTTTTTTAGCCGCGGTCCATGCTGCACAATATATAGTAGTCTGTAAAGTATAGAAGTCAGTTTATTTACTATCGTCGTCAGGTAAAATTATTTTGTTTAGGTAGTTAACTATACGGGCTCTCTATCTAGGTTCACTTGTTGGTTGGGTAGAATTTCTTCAATGTTAATTTCAGTATGATCTAAAGTAATTGTAGATTCTTGTGTGGAGTTGATGTCAATGATGTATATAAATTGAGTGTCAGAATGACTGATGTGGTTTGGGTTTACTATCGTCGTTTCGCTTGTTACGTTGCTAAAGTTACGAGTATCAAGTCGTAATTCTTCAGATGAAGTATCTGAAAGTTTTATTGAATTTAATCTATCACTAGTGACGTATTTATTGTTTATAATTGCTCTCCTCTGGTCCGCTATTCGTTGTTCGTTTGGATGAGGAAGTACAGGAAAGCTGTTGATAAAATCATCATGCATGCGTCTTCTATATACTGTTTTGTTTCTAACTAAATCTGTAACTCGGTGATAAGATCGCATTATAGCTACGTTTTGTTCATTGGCCCATCTCATTCGAGTATGTATTCTACTTTTATTACTATTTGTTTCTGGGGTTCTAGGTTGCAATTGGTTTTTCAATTGGGTAGACTTTGTGGGTGTAAATATTTGTTGTATATGGTCGATAGAGTTTTGTGACTGTTGGGTGGAATGATTAAATTGTAGATGATCTAACTCTTCTTTTACGTCGTTACGAATCTCCTCTATAGTTTTATGTGGTAGTAATTAATTGTTTATTATGGCTCTGCATTGATCTCCATTTCTCTGCCTACTAACCTGCATGTTCGGGTATTTTTCAATAAATTTTAGGTGAAGCGGTTCGAGATAAGTTTTTCTGTCTGTAGTGCGGTCAATTGATGATAAGTGCGCAGTATGAACTTATTAATTTCGGGTGTCCATCTTCTGCGCGTACTTGGAGCGTTTGTAGTGGGTGCAAGCTCAGAGTCAAGGTTGACTTCCTTCACAACACTATCAAGCGTGCTGGTGGTGGACAAGCTAGCTGTTCTTCTTGTCATGTAGGAAGGGCGAGTCGAAGGGATGGATGAAAATAATGAAATAGTATCATCACCCGTGGAATCGGCTGTGGCTTCTGCGTAGTGAGCCCTCCTGTTCAGCTCACTACGACCAGCTGTAACAATGATGTCGGTAGGAGCCCGCTTGCTCAGCTCCTTAACGCCGATGGTTCGCATACTGTGGCATCTAGCATCGGCTCCTGATGTACCCCGGGGCACCCCGCGAAGTGACCGTCAATTATAAACACTCTTATTACTCATCTCCATAAAGGGTTACTTTTCCTTGTTAGCCGCGTAAGTTTTTTGTACAGTTGTACAATACGCGCGTCCGCTCCCCACGTGGTTCAGCTGGGACGTAAGGTAGGATTTTAGGGGGCTTATTATTATTATTAATTCTTCATTGGTCTTCATGAAGCTTTGATGTGAATTAATGTAGGAAACCCTGACCCTGGCCTGACGAAATTAACATAATTTAACAATTTAACTCATTATTTCTAGAACAATGGGTAGGTACATATTATATACACACGCCTAAACATCAAGCTATATACATTTCCAGTTTTAGCTGACCTCGCATTGTATAGGTTTTTCGTACAGTGAGAAGTCGGCTTATATTGGTTATGTATATCTTAATATGTAGCCGTGTGTACGTATAATAATTCAAATTCAGAATTTAGTGACGTAAAAGACTTACATTACTGACGTAATCGACACATAATCTTTATAGTCGTAAAAAATATAATAATGGAGTTATTCATAAAAAAATAGATTTTAAGGATATGAGAACACATTATATTCACGTGTCATTTAGAGCTAGGTATTATGTATTTATTTTATTTCGTATTTTGTTAATTTAATCTTATCGTACGCTGCACCGGTTGATGCTGAAAACCAGCGCTCTGTCTCGCATAGGGTTGTGGTATTATGCTGAGCGATGGCTGTTTTGTGTGGATGTGACGCATGTTTTCTCCCAACTTGTTCTTTTTCTGTTTGTGTTTTTTTTTTGGTCATGTTTACCGCAAATAAACGTATTTTCTTTATTTTATTTATGAAAAGGTTACGTATTTTTTCCGTATAATTCGTATTACACGCGAATACACACCACCTACATTATATTATTATAGCCTCGGTAGTCATGGTGGCAATACTTGCTCAGTTTTTTTTTACCCCTTCTCGTGGGTTTATTGCAAAAAAGAACATTTTAGCATATCTATGTTAATTTTTAGGTTCATGATTTTCTGGGCATGTAGACTATAGATGCCCGGAAAATCATGACTTTAACACGCAATGGGTCGTGGGTCGTAAAATGGTGATCTATTTGCAAATTGCGCAAGATGACCTAAAGATCAGCAACCATTTACCTCGAAAACCTTAATATTTACCTAAACAGGAGTAGTGTAGGTACTTACGTTACACCTTTTCTTATACCATGTTTTGTACGCGAAAATGTTTTGCTACGTTCTACAGAAGATACAAACCAGCAGGGTAGTTGCGTAACACACAATCAGTAGCAATGGGTTTAATTTTGACAGTTCAACATTATCATTGCTTTATTTACGTTGTTGAGCAGACACATTTTTCAAACATATGGAGCAATGGATTAGCAATATGTTTCAAAATGATTGAAATTGAGAGTAATAGTGCGTTACGCAATCAGGGTGCAGATAGATAAAACAATCAAGGGCCCGAATTCACTATGACCACTCAATGATCCCTTACTTTGAAACCACGTCAATTCCTTAGCAAATCCCGCCAATCTCGCTTTGAATTTGCGCGGTTTCGTTCATTGTGTCACAGAGAATTACGGCCAAGTTCTTATGATCCTTATCTTCATAATCTTTTTTAAAAATCGAGGTTATTATAAAATACATTACGGAGGATCCTAAAAAGAGAAAGAAATATGAAAAGAAGCAGTTAACTTTGTAGTTAAACGTAATTAATAGGTACACGTCAATAACCGTGTGATGCTGTTAAAACGTTTAAAATAATTCGTTGATACATTCTAATAACATCTGCTAATGATTGGGTAGAAACCTAAACTACATTACTTAAAAAGACATCACAAAAAATAAAAAGAAAACAAAAGTGTTTCCAGGGGGTTGTCTATTATTTACCCGAAGATTATATACCATAATCATCATATTCCCGAATTTCATTTACCCGAATTTCTTTTGCCCGAATGTTTTGTTTGCCCTAAAAGACATATGACATACTTTTAATTGCCCGAAACTTAGATACCATAAGATACGAGTGCCATACGTATTGTTTTTCATATTTTTAATTGCCATAATAATGATTAGACATAATATTTAAACGCCATAATGATTATTAGACATAATATGTAAATGCCATAATAATTATTAGACAAATATTTAAGAAAGAAGAATATACAAAAGAAGAATTTTTGCGTGCTTTAGCATCAAATTTGTATTTGCACTAAAAAAGAAATTGTACAGACGCCAGCACATCAAGCTACCCGAAACTTTCAGATTTTCCCAATCAACTTTGAACCTTATGCTTTAGTGCTTAAGTTGAAAATCTATTAAAGAAATCTGACAGATTGTAGTAGCTTGATGTGCTGGCGTCTGTACTAATTATAATTATATAGTATGATTATTAAACTTGTTTTTAGTTCTAATACCTACCTACTTATTAGCTTTCTGGCTGTCGATGTCGATGGGTGTGTAATGTTTGGTATAATAAGAATAAGAATTAATTTATTTATTCTTCTCTTTTAAGTTTAATGGTCACAGTTCTAACCTAACTGAAATGGCACCTAACCAAAACCTTAAAATATTCTATGCATGGTCGAGGGTGGGCTTGGTCGACGGAGCCCCGATACGCGGGGCTCCTACTTCTGGGTGGTTTATAAAAAAATAACCACGAAGGGGATGACGGGGTCTATTCGCTCGCTTCGCTCGCTCAAACGACCCCGCCATCCCCTTCTAACCTAACCTATCCGAGTCGGGGTGCCTTAAAGTCCCGATTGCATCCAGTTTCTCCTAATATAACAATCGTTACACACCCAATGTCGATGGCAAATGATGTTATGGCATATGATAATTACGGCATGTGATAATTAGGGCACGTGATAATTAGGGCTTACAATGATTATGACAAATGATGTTATGGTAAGTGATTTCATGGGAAACAAAGCTTCTAGCACGTGACTAATATAGCAAATAAGAGTAGGGCAAATTAATATTACGTCATATAATATTATGGCTGTTGACTATTATAGCAAATGATATTAGGGCAAATAAAATTCGGGAAAACGGCGGTATACCTTTCCAGGGGTGTCCCAGTGGAGAGAGCCGCGACTGGAGGTCGTAGGTTGGAACCCAGACAGACACTTCATGTACAGACGCCAGCACATCAAGGTACCCGAAACTGTCAGATTTTCCCAATCAACTTTGAACCTTACGTTTTAGCGATAAAGTTGAAAATCTATTAAAGAAATCTGACAGATTGTAGTAGCTTGATGTGCTGGCGTCTGTACAATATTTCACCACTACTGCTCTCAAAACCGTGAACGAAAATGTCATGAGAAAACATGTCCTAGATGCATGTCCTAGAATCAAAAATTCGAAGACATGTGACATCCACCAACCCGCACTGGGCCCTCGTGGTGGATTACGGCCCACTATACATACCTCTCACAGAGAGGAGGCCTGTGTCCCAGCAGTGGGAACATTTTAGCCTGATTATGAATAGTAAAATGCGGAATCTTGCCTCGTGCAATTGACTGAAGAGAAACCTTTTGTTAATACTGATTGTGAGTGTATATTTCACCTTAATACCTAATGTTGTAGTGTTCAGTAACATTATATTAAGAACCAACACCTCCGGGGTGATTGCGTAACACACGAACAGTAGCAATGACTTTCGTTTTGAGAGTTCAACAACATTCATTGCGTTATTTACGTGTTGAGCAGACTTTTACAAACATATGAAGCAACGGACTAGTAATATCCTTCCAAATGACTCAGATTGTGATGGAAAGTGTATGTATGGGTGTCCAGGTCAGCGTTAGTTCTAAATATGTATTTCACAACCTCCTGAAACTTATCCAGCAAAAAGTTCCATGCAAATTATATTCCATTTGCATATGGCTGTTGTTGTAGTTTGCAACATTGCTGCCCACCATGCACGCACCTAGGTGTATAGTACCATAAAGATGACCATAGAATTTCAATAGTTTTGCTAAGGGCCGGTTTTTTGATCCGTAGTTAAGTCCACCAATTGTTAAAAATAGTAAGTTATGGTTAAATTTTGGCAAAAGGTGTTTTTTGATCAATTGTTACTTTATCCAATGATCAAATAAAAAAAATGATTATGTAGTTTAAAAAATCAACCACCCGAAGTTGGAGAGTTAATAATATGGCGGATGGTCAACTCAATCACGACAGCTGTTTGTCGTAGGTATTTCTCAAATATTCTTTGTATGTTTTTCATGGATTTAAACATAGTTAGATATTATGATGTGTCGGAAAGTTCTTCAGACGATGCTCTTTTTGCGGAGTACGTGTTAATGTGAAGGTCGGAAATTTTTAGACCACGTAATCCATATTGCTAGTGTTGTCATATAGAAAAATATAACCCCCAAAAACTTAACTATTTTTAGGAAATGATTTCTCATTACACTGGTAATATAATAGCCAATGGTTAAGCTTGACTATACTTAAAATAGATATTGCAAAACGAAATAGCCCTTTAACTATTAGGTAGTTGACCAGTTGTATATAGTTAATCTAACAAATTGTTATACGGTGTTTGACTACGGATCCAGAAACAGGCCCTAAGTTACGACTACGTAAATTTTTACGACAGCATCGGAAGCGGAAGGTGTGACCTACAATTGAATTTACTACATGGGCGATAATTGTGCATGATGTCAGTCATGCTTTGTCTCCTTTTCCTTTGATAAAGGAAAAGGAGTGTTTATGGATCGTAGCTCGAGGCATCCCATAGTTTCTACTTACTTACCGATGTATAATTTACAAAATTGTCTTCATTTGTAAAAATGTCCAAATGCTTAGTAAGAAATTGACCACTTGATCAATGTTATTTTTCAATTAATCATTTTTTAAATGACACTACAATTTAGGTGTAATATTTGACATTGTATTTCCTTTTTATTGGAAGGCTTGGTATAAATTCTATCGTTTTTTTTTTGTCAGTTTGGATTTGACTGACGGTTTTTTTTTAAATAATTATTTATTAAAAAATACTTTCAATGTTTGCATGCCATAATTAAGATAGATTGTACAGGGATCAAAAAGTTTTGTGAACATCTTTATTTTATGTGGCTAATTTCTAAGCAAATAAACTATTATGTATGACTATAGATGCGGACTACGAGCTTATGCCTCCGATGTTCCAATTGGACAACTACGAGGAATGTTTCGAAGATCCTGAGGGTCTGTACTGCACTGCAGACTTAGCCATGGTCTCAGATCAACCTAGCCCGCTCTTGACTATGATGCAGGTGAGTTTTGAGCCTCATCCATAATCTTTGCCAATCCTAGGAACTTCTGTGCTATCATCATCATATCAGTCGAAAGACGTCTACTGCAGCGAATCTTTTCTGTAAAAAAATCACCGAGAAAAGTTATGTGAAGTGAGCTGTTATTCCACCTGATGCTAGGAGTTGACAGTATTGACAGCTCACTTGAAGCTCATTTCACCTAAGTTTTCACGGTGAGATTGTTACAGAATAGACCGGCTGGTCACATAAACCTTTCCTTTTTTTGTTTTTTTGGTGTCGGGTTGGAAAATCCTCATGGAGTCCTCCGGCCTTGGGGAAGGGCGAAGGGGACTGTCAGACTCTTACTGACTAAAAACCAACCCGTGCTCCTCATTTACCCGTGTGTCGGAGGGGCGGGTATCGCCGAAGCATTCGTCGCTACCCCCCGACGGGTATTGGCCCGCCAGATGGTCAGGCAGGCCCCATCACCCACTGCGGCCGTCACCCCGGCCGCAGGACTCCACTATGAGGCGCGCGCGGAACACGACGCCGCCGCCTCGAGGCCTGCTGCTGGTCGGACGACAAGACGCCCCAAGTCTGCCGTCCGCAGGCCGCGCCCTAGGGTAGCCGGAAGTCGGCCCCCCTACGACGCCCAGTGCGTCTGCTGCGGGAGGGGAGAGAGGAGGCAGCCTCTCTCTCCCTTTCCGCCGCCTCCTTTGCGAGCATAACGGCCTCGCAAAATGTGGCTACGGCACTCCACCCTGACTCGCTTCCGACCATGGTTGACACAACAGCCGGAAGCGAGAGGTTTCCCGCAGCACCTACGGCCGCGACCAAGTCACGGCGCTGCTCGGCCCAACGGCGCTGCTCGGCCCAAACCTTTCCTAAGCGGCCCCACATCGACCGCTTCTGTGCTTCTCGCATCCAGGGGATTCCTGCGAGCTCCACCATTCTTTGTTATGATTTGCTCAAATATATTTTATTGTTTGTTAATGAGTAAACCTATTTTAAGCGAAAATTTTAATATTCAGGTTATTGTTCCTAATAATTTACTGTGTGTACTTTATACAATTAGGCGTAGACAATTGCAGTCATCAATTTTAAAAGCACTTAAAAGGTTTGATCTCAAACTCCAAGATCAAGAGATTGATTGGCATTGCTATAAACGATGACGACACAATAATGAACAAGTGTAGCAAATCTATATCTATATAAATGAATAATATTGAAGTATCTGTGTATAATGTCAAAGTAACAGCTTTTCACTAAATGCATATGAAAGTATATACAGTAAAAACGATATTTATAATTTTTGACTGTCTGTCTCTCTGTTTGTTCCGATTAGTCTCTGAAATGGCTGGAGCGATTTTGATGAAATTTTGTTATGAGGATACTTTGAACCCTTGAGAAGAACATAGGCTACTTTGTATTGACATCTAGTAAACAATATATTTGCACGCTCTAAACAATTTGCATACCATATTACTCGTATAAGTTTAGGTACAGTTATGACAAAGTAAACTAAAGAAAATGACGTATCTACTGCCAGTGCCAACTAGCTAGCTACATTAGCTTTCCCATTTACTATAATGTACAATTTAGCATGTTTTATGTACGTTTTCTACAGGAGTATTCTGCACATTTCCCTACACACTACAATCATACGCTACTACGTCGTGGTTTGTGCATCACTCTAACATGCAAAAAGTTCTACGAAGCTTCAGAAGGGGACCTAGGATCGGCCCTTGAGGCATGCGCCAACGAAACCTTTTATAACAATTACAAGCTAAAAGCGAGAGTGTCAAGTGACTTTGTTTGTTCCAAACGCGAAAAGAACCAGCCAATAGATTATGTGGATATAGCTGTGGGTGTGATCTGCGTCGCAATATTGGTCACAAACATTGTCGCAAGCATTTGCGATTATTTTTTTGAAAAAGAAAAAGGTATTGGAGGTTTGTTTTTTTCTATAATTTATATTTAGATGGTTTTAGAATTTATATTTAATTTTAAAAACATATTTTTGGCATCAGACTCGTTCCCACACCTCGTAGCAATTACTTTTTTTCAAAAATATTCAATGTACAGTTAGACTTCGTTACTATTTTATTATATGTATAGATTTCCCATATATTATCAGTTCGTAAACGTTTACAATTCAACTTTGATTTCCTATCCCTTAATTATAACACTCGGGTGGTTTTGGCCATCCTCTGAGAACAAAATCAAAGTGTCTGAAACTTTACCCAATATCTTTCTTTTATTTTTAAGTAACTCATTCCTCAAGTCGTCATCAATCATTTTCAGGTCTCAGGTATCTGTACTGTTTCTCAATATTTCGTAATTGGGGCAAAATGGTGGCACCTCCAGCAGATAGTAGAGAACCTCGTCTGCGAGGATTGAGAGGACTTCATGGTATCAGGTAATGTGTATCTACAACTGTACCTAATCTACAGGGTACTGCTACTAAAGCCATGTCTCTGCCGGGCATGGATTTAGTACATGTTTCTCGACGCCCCTGCGGTGAAACTTCCCGTCGGTTATTAAAAAAAAAAATTCTGCAGTTTCCTACAAAAATGCATACCTATGCGGTCAAATGTAAGGAACAGCCAAATCTATTTCTGTTCCTAGTAAATCTCTCTGTTTTGTGATATCTCTGGCGATGTTGGCCCCGCAACCATGATCAGCTTCGCCACGGTCTACTTCGTGGGCGATGTCCTCCCTCAAGGTGAGTAACGATATTTTTTTAATAAATAGTATTTATTTGTTGCAGGACATTGACTATGGTTCTCGTCATTGTAGGACACTCATTAGTAATCAGCGTCCTTTATATTGAAAACTCTAAGTTTATAGAAAACGTAAGTTATACTTAACCAAATATCTAGAAGAATTTTTTAAACTCTTAAAGACCTTTTCATTGAGCAATATAATAGAAAAAATGCTTTGTTTTTAAAATAAGAAAAGAAAGAATTTGAAAATTGCCTGATTCATATGTATAGTGTGTTTTAATTTCAGATCTTCATTGCTGAGCCCATGCACATATTGCTGAACGGGACACTGATAATGCAGACATTCCTGTTGATCTCGTCCTTTTTACTAGTGTATAAGTGGCTGATACATTCAGAGAAACATGAACCTTCGTGGAAGATGCTGCCGAAGCTATTCATCATGAGGTGGTTGAGGTGAGCCACACCATCTTTTACGAAACATATCTAAGTCAGTTTGAGACTGTTGCTGTGAACATGTATCAAAGACAAACAAACATACTTACTTGCTTTTTCCCATCTATGTTAGGTCGGCTTCCAGTTAACCAGATTCAGCTAAATACTACTGGTATATAGCTGAATCTGGTTGGACTGTCTGGGTGGTCTGGAGCGACTGCCTATCGTGTCTGAACAGTGGCAGTGGTCATGAGTTCGAACCCGGGCAGGCAATTTACTTAGTGTCTTTCAGCACTGCTCTCAAAGCGGAAAAGGAAACCATCCTAAAGAAACCGACATGTCCTAGAACCAAAAATTTGAAGACTTGTGACATCCACCAACTTGCACCGGGCCCGCGTGCTAGTAGTGATAGCCGGACCAAAAGCTTTATGCGCTTTCTGAGGCAAGGAGGATCTCGATATATAATGGATTGTAACCCATCTATGAACCGACAGCGTCAAGGGTAGCTTAACTTATAATTTAAATTGCGAACACAGGATAATTTGTATCGCTTTACTGAGGATTCGGAAGATGAATGTCTAATAAATGTTAACAATAAATGTTTGTTGCAGATTGACTCCATCGTACGCCGTTATCTTGGCCTTGACAGCTACTTGGCTTGGGAGACTGACATCAGGACCTTACTGGAAGGTGAGCTTTTTTCACTTAACAACTATTCAAATGGTGGTACACCTTGCGTTGTCATCTGACATTATGCTGAGCTGAGGCCTTTTTAGCATTATCATCTTTGTTTTCTGTTTTTAAGTTTTAAGGTGCATCTTTTTTTCTGTAATGCCAATAAACGCATTATTGTTTACAGTAGATAACTGAGTGGCGATGGGATGTAAATTATCTTAGATTATGAATATTGCCACAGCTATAGGGACTAAACTATTGGATATTTCTTATTGATTGAATTTTCGTGTGCAGACTGGGAACGATATTACATAAATGCAGTTTGATTTACTGTCGTATCGTCGTCCCCGCAATGTATAGCTTTAACAGAACACTTTCATGTTCTGAGTTTCTATAATTTTTTTCAAGTCAAGTCACTAATTCCTTTATAGGCAGCAGTTGGGAACGAGTTGAGTGATTGCCGCCGCGATTGGTGGAAGCATCTCCTCTACATCAACAATTACTTTGACAACTCTGAATGTATGATACAGTCCTGGTCAGTATTTAAATACGATTTTATTCTCCCTTAAAATAAGGCTAGGGTAGGCCGTGATTTATTTTTTGCGAAAATTGGTTTTTCATGAAATAGTCATTCAATAGGGTTATATAAACGGAGAGGGTTGTATTGATAATTATGATTCTGTAAATACATACTTATTACGGTCCCGAATCATATTTTGTCCAACATACAACCTGGCACTGACCTAAAGTGGCGAAAAACGTAAGATAATTTGAATTTTGCGAGTTGAATAAATTACTTCTGTGTACGAATCGTTTATTTCTGCCGCCAAGGAACACAACGTTTCAGTTGAAGTCAGGGAAATTATTTTTTTATCAAATTGACTACCAACTTAAATTGTCCGTATATTCAAATCTCAACTGTCATTCTTTGACATGAAATGGCTATAGCGCGGCAAATTGACGTAGGGTAATCCTAATGTGGGGTTCAGGGTATTTGTAAAAATCTAGCACCTAAGTCTCCTATGTAATCTATCTGTAATGTGCTTAAAGTTGTGCAAAACACTAAACGCATTTAATAGATGTGCTAACTTCTTTTGTGTCTCGTTTAACGTCACTCTGTGTATTCAAAACTGACTCTTTCATTCCCTGAGATCGTACGTACCACGTGTCTAAGCTCTATTTGCATAATCAGCCTATACTTTTCCCACTACTGGGACACAGGCTTCCTCTCTGTGAGAGGAAGTGTGCCATAACCCACCAAGCGGGCCCAGTGAGGGTTGGTACGAGCTGATGTCACATGTCTTCTAATGTTTGGTTGTAGGACATGCCAGTTTCCTCACGATGATTTTCTTCACCGTTTTGAGAGCAGTGGTGATGAAATTATATACCCAAAGCAAAGTGCCTGCGTGGGGTCGAGCTCACGACTTACATACAACTCGTAAGTCGTGGTCGATACCACGACCACCACTGCTCTATATATACTTCTATTAATAATGACCCAGTGGTTAAGGCCTCGCCTAAATAATGGGCCCGTGGCTAAATAATAACAGCCGCACAGGTCGATCGGTCTGGTTAAGCTACGCTTGCCGCGGTTGGTCTGTGGATGGGTGAACATCTTTACATACTATAACCTCTCCGTGCCTCGCAAAGCACGTTAAGCCGTTGGTCCCTGCTGTTATTCGTAGATGTTTGACAGTCGTTATGGGTAGTCAGAAGCCCGAAAGTCTGACAACCAATCTTACCTAGGGGTATCGTATTACACAGTAACTGGGTAGTGGAGGTCAGATAGGCAGTCGCTCCACGTAAAATACTGGTATTCAGCTGCATCCGGTTAGACTGGAAGCCGACCCCAACATAGTTGGTAAAAGGCTAGGCAGATAATAATAATAATAATAAAGTACGTACTTTGTAAGTTTATCTTGGACATCATGGACATTGGTGAACAAAACATCGTGAGGAAACGTGGACTTAGAATTAATATAATCCATAAATCACTTAATCTGCGAAGAGGCTTTTCCCCTGCAGTGGGACAATAATAGGATAGTATTATTAAAATGGTGCATGTGGATGGATCATTTAGCTCCCTTCAAAATTGAACTGTATTAATCCATGCGTTATGTTCGTGAACGGGCGCTGTCAGTAGGGACTGGTCATCTCTTAGATGCCATGGCTTATTTTAATTTAATATTTTAATGTTTTTTTTATTACAGACGTTTTAAACGTTCTGCAACGTTCTCACATGCATAATTTTAGCATGTATGATGTAGCCAATATTTCGTAACAATATTATTTTCATTTAAAAGAGTGTCCGTGGAGTTTCTGGCCCGTTCTTCACCATAGGTACCTACTATGCTTTGGAATGGGCAACTAGCTTCATCTTCCTGACTGACTGACCCCTTGACAATTCAAAAGTGCCTGTAATTCGTTTATTTGAAATAAATGCTTTGAGTTTGATTTTGAATAATAAAAGAATGAAATGTCTCCTCTTTTCTCCAGGTACCTAGCAGCAGATACCCAGCTCTACTACATGGCTGTCACTCTCTTCGTCCTGTGCAGAACAACTGGCAGTAGGAAGGTTATACTGAGCCTCCTCTTCGTCCTAGGAGTGATTGTTCCCACACTACATACTTACTACCAAAACCTCGACGGTGTTCTAATGGTTTTTCCTGAGTAAGTTGGTCAAATAATATAATATATTATATAAAAGATCATCATCATCATCATTTCAACCGAAAGACGTCCACTGCTGGACATAGGCGCCCCCAAGCACCTCCACTTCGACTGGTTCTGTGCTTCTCGCATCCAGCAGGTTCCTGCGGCCTTCTCAAGGACGTCAGTCCACCTTGTGGGAGGCCCTCCAACACTACGTCTTTCGGTACATGGTCACCACTCCAGAACCTTTCAGCCTCATCGGCCGTCTGTTCTGCGAGCGATGTGCCCTGCCCACTGCGACGGCCTACCTCAGATTGCGAAAATTAAATGGTTTGAAAACATACAGGTTTCAAGGTAAGGACTTCAAGCGACAGCTATGTCAACAGAACCCAGCATTGCATAAATATGTAAGCCGTCACGCCCTTTACATCTGGAGGCTTTTATTTAATTTTGATTTATTATTTTTTTGCTTAAGTACGTATAGTTTTTTATTGTATTTGTTGGTATATTGGCGTAGCTAGCTGACATATGGCAAATAATTTAATTAAGTGTTCTGTATCTTGTAATGTTAATTACTTTGCGTATTCAATCAAATATTTTCTAACTGAACAGACAGCTGTGCTGCTGGGGAGTTTGTTGCGCCACTTTTTCTTCCCAGCGAAAGTACTAGGAAGTGGTGAAGGGCGGGTGTTTTGGGGGACTGTCTTTTGTAATTTTGCTCATTCTCAGCGCGTTCGTATTTTACAAGAGTCTGTATTGTCTCACTGCAGGGCAAAGGCCCCTCTACTCCACTTCTCTCCACCTCTCTTGATGTAAGGCGACCAACTAGCAACAACAGTATTTGTTGAAGGCCCGTAGCTAGAAGTACAATTAAAGATAATTTATTTTTATAATTCCAGGTCTGCAATGACTTTTTTTAAGAATTCTCCCACGTTCGACAAGGTCTACAAGAGAGGGCACACCAACCTGACTGGTTACGTCATCGGCATGGCAATGGGTTACTGGGTCTATGAGTGGCAGAAATCTGGTGGTGATCCAAAATCCTTCCGGGTAACTACACATAAATCAGTCTATAATTTTCCACTGCTGGGACCAAGCCTCCTCTCGTCGAGAGAGAGTGGGCCAAAATCCACCACGCGGGCCCAGTGCGAGTTAGTACTCGTACATGTCACAAGTCTTCGAATTTTTGGTTCTTAGATCTCTCATGATGTTTTCATTCACCGTTTTAAGAGCAATGGTAATGAAATAACGGAAAAAGAAAAAAAAACCGGCCAAGTGCGTGACGGAACACGCACAATGAAGGGTTCCGTAGCTGGAGCGAATTTATCCTAAGAACAAACTTAACATTGTAGTCGAAAATTATGTTCTCTCATACATTCCAACAGCAAATGTAAGTTGGTACGCACAATATTGAGTGATTTACCATGTTATTTTTCATATCATGGACTTTTTATAGGTTTTCCCATAATCTATAAGTAGAAAACTAATTTCTGTATTTTTTTCAAAATTTTAGGTTCAGTAGTTTCGGAGATTAGGGGGGGGGGGGGGGGATGGTCAATTTTCGTCTATTTTCTTGAATAACTTGGAAACTATTTATTTTAAAATTACCAAAAAATATATATTTGAGATCCTCACAATAAGCCCTTTCATATGATATGTCACACAATGCAGTTTGCAAATATTTTTTTTTTTAATTTTCCATCTTGACCCCAAAAGTGACCCCCATATACAGATTTCGTCTATTTACGTCACACCTCTGCGTGTGGGTCACAGAAATTGATATGTGTACCAAATTTCAACTTAATCGGTCTAGTAGATTCGGAGATAATTGACTGTGACGGACGGACAGACGGACACACGAGTGATCCTATAAGGGTTCCGTTTTTTTATTCGGACGTACGGAAAGAAAAAGAACATTCAACAGTAGCAGCCATTTCATCTACGCCTATGAAGAATGACAGTAGTAATTCAAATTGTTGGTCAAGATGAAGTGTACAAGGTCAAATCAAATTAGCTAGCAAAACTCCGTATACCTGTTGAGTGTCGATGTCTAAATATATTATGATGTCAAAGATCATATACACTACCTGTGGTTTTTGACATTAATTTGAAATATCAGTTTAAAATATCCGTGTAAATATCAGTATAAAGAATCCATTTCCCTGGCTTTCCTTTTCCTAGATCACAGTTCCGTTAACGTCGGGTATTAATTGCTAAAATTCCCGTTTCTAACAATTCTCCAGAAATACCGCTTCCTCTACTGGACTCTGTTCCCGTTGGGGTGTCTCTGCTGCTACAGCGGCACTATCTTCTACACCTACTCTCCGCAGCCGTCGCTCATCGTCAACCTGCTATACGCTGCTTTCATAAAGCCGGTGTTTGCCATCATCACCGTCACTGCTATGGTTGGAACCATTATTCAGTTTGAAGGTAAGTACTATTAGCTATTAATGTCCCACTGCAAGCAAAGGCCTCCCTAGTCTCTTTCCACCTCTCTGTAAAGAGCTGCAAAGGTCCAATGTTTATTAAAGGAGTCCAGCTCATCCCGCGCATCAAGCGGAACTTTGTTCACATTTCTTTTACTTAATTTTGTTTACCATCTGTTCACTCATACATCCGGCATGACAAATCGTATTTTTTTTAACGGTTTGTCATTTTTCCTGTAGTTTTTATTCTTTTCTGTTCTTTGTCCTAAATATGATGACGAACCGTTATCATGGATGTATGTGTAAACAAGCCTATACGTTTAATCGGAGTAGCGTTTGAACTCTGCCTTATTGAAACTACTATTTTATGCGTTATAATCATTGATATTACAAGCGGTAGATACGGCACTTGAACACAGCGCGTGGTCCTTCTGAATTAGTTCCATAGACAAGACACACTTGCACTTAGTCACACGCAAGCAGCGCATATGGATACAGCTCAATATATTTTTTTTATATAAATTCGGATCAAAATGTCTTTATGTATATTTAATACGTGTTTTAATAATTAAAGAAACAAAAATAAGACACGGGTTTACTTTTCACTCCTAAATGCAGCCAAAAATATTAGTGTTTTGAAATTATAATTTTATTCATGTTTGTTTCGCCATTTTTGTGAGAACAATATAGATAGGTATAGCATACAAAACAGCGTGAGAGACGATGCCACGCATCGCGCGTTACGTAGGTAGTATCAAAGTTCTCTGCATCACCCAAAGGTTGACTGGTAGAAAATGCCTATGGCATTAAGTCCGCCTCTGTACATCTATATACTTGAAGTATTAAATAAATAAATAATCGTAAGCATTCGGCGGCTAACAGGATTGCGCTCGCACGACTGTGTCGGGTCCTACCTCTGTCCTTGTCTATAGGTAACTGTAAGTATGCAACTGTGATCACAGATGTGTGAGTTTCATTGCATGTAGTTGTGTACCGAGCCCCTGGTTTAGTGATTGCGATGATAAGTAATGCAACTAAACTGCGGTAATGTCACAGTGACACATGTCACAATGACCCATGACACAATGACACATGTCACAATGACACATGACACAATGACACATGTCACAATGACACATAACACAATGACACATGTCACAATGACACATGTTAGAATGTGAGAGTTTACCTTATCTACCGATTCCTAATATCAATCGTTGTAATCGTATTTTTGTTCCTTTCTTTAAAAAAGCTTGAATCAGATGATTATGATCATCTATTTGCCCACCAGGTGTCTACCGGACGGTCCTGGAATGGCCCGTGTGGACGGTTCCAAGCCGGCTATCGTTCAGCGCGTATCTGCTGCACACCGCCTGCTTGAGGAACTACATGGCGTCGCAGACCAGCACCTACAGAGCCTCTGCCATGGTGCTTGTTAGTATACATACGGACTTTATGTTATAATTTATAATTTTAGTCTTTTGCATGTTTTTAGTCTTAAATCTCCTTACCTATAACGTTAGATTGTAATATATTTTTTTAAGTAAATCGTTCTGTTCTTCCGTGGGGTCATGGGGTGGGGACCTGGTGATTCGTAATACAGGCATTTTACGCCTAACTCAGATACCAGCTCCTCACGTTGCTAAAAAACAAATAACTTGTGAAACCTAGAATAATTGGTTATTGTGAGGAGAAATAAAGAAAATTATTATAATTTTTAATTCGTAAAACACGTATTCTTTAGTAGTCGGCGTCTACAGTCCTTGCACAATAATTTTACCTCCGATTTTGAATCACAGTGATCTTTAATGTAGTTGTTATAAGGTTGCTGTCAGATGTAAAATAAGTGACAGTTTTTAAGAACGCATTCTCAAATTATTCATGATATAAGAGCGTGGGAGTCACTTCATATCGTCAACTTATGTCACAAAAAAGAAACTATCAAACTTTGTTAGCTCTGTCCTAGTCTGATTCTCATTTATGTTTTTTATTTAGTCTGTAACGTCCCTCTCCTGGTCAAAAACAACCCCATTCCTTCATTACTATTCTCTATTATGAGTGTCTTGTCTGTGGTGACCAACCCGCACTGCGCCCGCATGGTAGATTACGGCTCACTCCCTCTAACAGAGAGGAGGCCTGTGTCGCAGCAGTGGGAACATTGTAGACCATAGATTATTCTTATGCTTATGATTCTCTTCCGTCGAGCAAATAGAAAAGAAGAGGAGCTATAACATTATTATTTCTTCATTTCCGCAGGTAACAAGAGGCAACATGGTAATCGTCAGCGCTTTCACAGCCGCCTTCTTTTTTTGGATACTGGTAGAAGCTCCTTTTGGAAACGTCATCCGAGAATGTTTCATAAAGCCTGAACCAATCGGAGAAACCAAGGACGTGGATAAAGGTCCTAAGAAAAAAGGAGATGCTAAAAAAGATTAATGTTCAAAAAGAAAAAAGTAGCCAAGGAAGCTGAGAAGCGTGCTAGTGAACATTAAGAGTAAAAAACTTTTTTAAAAACAAGCTTATGTTTAAATGCGCTAAAAAGAATAAAATAAACTTTTTCTTTAAAACTGTTACTACTAACTCATAACGTCATTACACAATTCATTTGATATAAAAGCTTGTCGCGTTTTCTCTGTAATATAAGTAAAGACAAAGAGTAGGGCTCTTTGTTTTTACTATAATACAGATAAAACTAATGAATGAATGAATGAATTCATGATGATTAAATTTTATTTATTAAAATACAAGTAAACATTTTTAATATAAAAACATTTTGGAATTAACAACTTATATCTATTTTTGTATCCTAGCAAAAGTACAGACGTCGATGCGCAACCTGGGTACACGGGTGACTATAGTCGGCTGTCTAAAAGGCAGTTCGGCTACGCCGCAGGGGTGACTAAAATCACAAGTTCCAAAGTTATAACTTTGGGTTTTGACGTTTGTCGTGCGGCGACTGGTCGCATGTGGCGGGTGACTAAAATCGACCGTGAAAATGCTCAGTCACAGGCGATCACCCGTCTCATGAAGGACGACATTTTGATGCAACTAGTCACCTGCGATGTTTATCGATCTTGTAAATGGGGTGCCGATTCAGCTTGGGAGGCGATTTAGTAAGCGGCCAGCCGCACGGCGAAAGTCGACCTAATGTGAATCCACCATTACCATGACTTCAGTAGGTACATGACTCTGAACCTCCATGACCTGAAAGTTTTCGTCGGTTATCAAAAAAAAAAAATTGCTGTTCCATACACTTTGACCGCGTAGGTGATAACCGCCGATAAATTATTACGCTAGGGCTCTAGAATCATGTGTTCACATCATGGTTACAGTTTGTGCGTCGATTTCCCTACCACCTTGTGTAAGCACGAGTATTATCTATCACACTGTTATTATCAACGGTAACTATTTAAATACCACAGTCATCATCAGACAGTATTTATACGTATCACCTGTCGTAAAACCGTTATAACTTTGGGAAAGACGGACTTCCCCAAAGTTATTGGATTATCATCAAAGCTGGAGATCTTGCCTCGATTTCTCGACGCATCTGTCTTTCATCTCCAACTTTCTTAAAATCCAGTCTAATAAAGTTCTCTTACTTCAAAATTAATAATTCTTAATGCTACTACAACAACCGTTGCTATTTACAACAACCATAACAGCCAAATCTTCAGCTATAGCCTCAAGCCTCATTCCTCCTCCTCCCCTGTGAGACCAGATCAAGTTTCCCAGGAGACTCCTCTGGTATCGAAGGTCTTCTCTCGGGACCGTCGGAGTCAGTGACAGCCTTCCACAGCTGAATGAGAGGCAGTTCTACCAGGAGGCAGAGTGGCACTGATGCGATGTAGCTCAGAACTGATGATGTTATTAGGAGGGATAGCTGGAACGAAAGAATTAAAGCTAAATTACCGATCGGAGAATCCCAAAGTAACTAGTCTTAGGAAATGAGTAGTCAAAGTCGTTATTTGAACTTTCACACTTTGTCAGAGTGTCGGGCGATTAAACAATGAGTTGTGAGATTCAAGCATACATAATTATATACTACATTAGGTGGTTCTCATAGCATTAAAGAGCAAGAGATTGAGAGGGATAGAGAGAGAGGCAGGTGACTCTACGCAGACGAAGGTAAATGAAAAATAAACTTACCATGGACAGAAGAGAGGCATGTCCCAGCTGCGTGTTACCAGCCAACGTGATTCGCAGCACGATAAAGTGTATCAAGAAAACGCAGTAAGACAGTCTGCCAAGAACGTGGAAGCCCCGCCATTCCAGAGAGTCACGGATGAGAGCTGTAACGATAGTATTCATAATTGCCTGTTCAAATAAAAGTTAAAAAATATAAATATACTGGTGGCGATATGATCGCTTCGACAAGGCATAATTTTTACTTACTCTTTATAAAAATAACTCTGACAAAAATATATCTATTGAGTCCCCGTGATGAGATGTTAGAATTATGACGTTAGTTAAGGGGCTGAGTATAGTATCCAAGCCCAGCCTTATAGAACTATCAATAGAAAAGAGGACAGGAGGCAATCAACTTCATGGAATTAAAATATCATCTCCTAAAAAAACAAAGCTGATCAATGTATGCTGCAACCCCGTATTTAAACTCACTCAAATTCAAAATGCATTGTCACTTAGGAAAAGTCTGAAGCACGGTTTTAATTGGTCGTTTCTTATAGAGAAGAGCTGGCAAGAATATCTATGGTTACTATTTAAAAAATAATTCACAACCTTTAATAAGCCGAAAAACTTATACTGATACTCACACCAACACCTAGAGAAACAGCCCAGCATGAAGATACTAAAGAACACGGCGACCAGCGGCCTGTCGAGTGCGGAGTACAAGGCGGAGGCCCACAGCGGCAGCGGGGAGTCTTGGAGGAACACCGTGCCCGCCAGAAGCACCGCACTGCCCAGGAACAGGGAAGCGTGGAAGAGCATGTTGAACCACTTTGGAAGAGACAATTATATTGAGCGAGGGTTAGAAAATATAATTTTAAGCGATGGCATAACAAATGCAAAGCCATTGGTCATCTAAGGCACGATCGTACACACTGATGATGAATATTATTGCATCCTAATTCCTAACATTCATCCGGCGGGCTCTCACGACTAAATATTCGTAAGACGAAAACTTAAGCAAACTAGCGTTAATTAATCGCCTTTGTGGGTAACTTTCCTGCAGTTCTACATATTTGATTACTCATAGACCGCTGAATACGTCTCATGAGAAAAAAATAAAAATCTTCTAACAACCTTTTGGAAACGTCATCCGAGAATGTTTCACAAAGCATGAACCATTTGGAGAATCCAAGGAGCTAGATAAAGGTTCTAAGAAAAAAGAAGATCATGTTACAAAAGATTAATGTCTAAAAAAGAAATAAGTAGCTGATAAGGTTGTTAGTAAAAAACCTAGTTGATAAAAATCCTAACAAAACTATTGAAAAGAAACTATAGGATATTATAATATTACGTTGTAAGTAGTAGAAAAACCACTAACAAAAGTAGATGAAATTTGAAGTGAGACTCTCTAGAAGGACAAATACAGACATTATTGGTGATGTTTTTTGGAAAGGTCAGATGCGTAGTACACCGTGCGTGTATGACCAGGATACAGGTAAGGATCGTAGCAGGTGGCGTTCTGTAGTTGCTGCCTACCATGGCAAGAAAGCATGAGTTTATGTCTGTGTAATAGTAAATACTGATTGGTCTCACTTTGCTGTCTTTAAGTTTGATCTCTCCCTTGATATTATTGTGATACAAGATGAAGGCGGTTGCGATGCCTCCGATGTATCCTGGCAGGTTCATCCAGAACGGAAGGTACACCAGCGACAGGATCTTGGAGCCGGCGAACATGTTGCGGAGAACCCTGAAGATTAGGAATAGGAAAACATCATAATATCAGGAGCACGACATTACACTACTATGCTCAACGTTAATATGTGACAGACAGAAGATAGACAGTCAGAAGAGGCAGAGGCAGTTTTGTCGAAGCGACGCTCTTCAAAGTATAATAAAACTTTTTCTCAAAGTCCACCTTCTTTTCATGTCGATGGTATTTCTTGTAATGGTCGTCTTCGTTGTTTTCTTTTTTTATATAGTTTGAGCATCCGCCTCCCGGGCGTGACCTGCAGTGGCCTGTATGAAAAGCTTTCAATCGATTGCGTACCCAAGTAGGCCGCTGCAGACACAATTTATTCGAAGTGGGAGATTACTGATACGTCCAACACCTAGTGCGAGACCGGTGCTTCTGATCAGACCCTGCCCGATTTGCTGGAGTGTCCTAAGTGCCCGTTTACCTACAACCCAAAGAATGCTACTGATGCCGCTATCAACGTGGTCAGCACAAGTCAATGCGCCATATTAAAGGCATATTACTATACTTGATGTAACTTTTACCTTTTTGCAGTTAGAAAACAGCTGATTGTTACTTGTAAATGCTAAGTCAACTTCAAACAAATGAAGAACTTAAAAAATGGATGATTGTCAAGAAATACAAGTTATATCCAGTATCCTTCACTAATACTTACTCTGGAGTCTGAGCCGTGACGATAGGCGCTAGATCGTAGAAGTAGACCACGAGCCCGGCGGTCAGTGACGACGCGACCACGACCGCCGAGAGCAGGGGGATGGTGGCGCGTTTGTATCTCATGAGAATGAGGAGCAGGAACACTCCGATGATGTGGAGCTGCATGTCAGCGGCTAAGTACCTGAACATATACACATAGACATTGCGTTTAGTAAGAAATTAAAATGTAAGTGATACCAGCATTAATAGTAGCCAGAGGGCTCACCTACCTGTGTGAGTATATTATACAGGCTGTAAAAAGACCCATATCCTAGCCGCTAACTACGCACCCTGTACATCGAACTAAGTAATATTACACACAAATAATTGCTGGGAAACGACTTTTAGTTTTGATGTGAAAATTTACTGTTTGCGGTAGTGCGCGATGTAACACACGCTAATCATTGTGCTTATGGGTGCAAGCAACGGTACAGGGGGCGTGGGGGTATTTAAAGTTGTGTTTTAACGTAAAAACTCGTTTTCGTAAAAAAAAAAGGTCAGTAAAAGTTGTAATTTTGACCTTCAATATCTCCGTAAACAGAAGGTAACAAAAAAAAATTTACAAATTAGAATTTATTATTTTATCATTGATTATTATTTATTAGAAATTATAAAAACACACTACACTAAAATACTAAGAAAACTATGGATACTGTAGTCCGAAATAAAGTTTTATTATTATTATTAGGTAACACGGGCTGGTGTCCGCAACTCCACGTCAATGCGCCTATTTTGCGTACTTTATTATTATTATTATTATTACAATGACGAGGAGTACAAGTGACTCTTTGCTACGTTAAGTGTCCTTTTACACGCGTTATTTACCTTTAGAAGTTTACACTACGCTATTAGAGTTGTATGGAAGAAGAAGGCATGCTGCGGTGGGGTTGTGATAAAGGCAAAAGGGTAGTCAAACCAGGATTAACTTCATCTCAAAGAACCATAGCTATCAGTAATATCTCCCCAAAATGGAAATACAAATACAAATACAATCTCCTAAGGTACAGGTTTCCCCTAGTTTAGGAGGCAGGGTTTCCACCGTTCCAGACACCTTTTTACAATCAATTGATTTTGCTACCTACATGTACTACTTATTGTAACGAAGGTTTTTAGTGTCAATACAGTTATTATTATTATTAAAACCTTGGAAAGAACATCAAAAACACAGTCATGCCGTCGATTACCAAGAATTATAAAAAACTCACCAAGTATGTCCCATACAGAACTTGCCGGTGGGCAGATGGTTGTGCACATACAGTACATGGTACCACCATCTCTCGGAGCAGTCGTGAGCTTCACGTTCTACCAGCCACGACCACTGCGGGCCACTGCCCAGCAATGGGAACCATGCCACCGTGAACCACAGTGCAAATACAGCTAGTGGAGTAAGTCTGGAATTTTTAAATTGTTTGTAGAAGTTAAGTTAGTCCAAACACTTCCATTTTTAATTTTTATTCAAGAGGAACACCAACAGCCACAATATAAAATATAGAAATAAGAAATACGCAAAACATATAGAAGATATTGCAGCCCACAACGCTGTTCACAGATCATTGACGATAAGATATACAGTGAAAATAAACGCTAGGCTTACTGATACAATTTTTTTTTTTTCAACTTTTGTGTTTTAGAGGTAATGTACAGACGCCAGCACATCAAGTTACTACAATCTGTCAAATTTCTTTAATAGATTTTCAACTTTATCGCCAAACCATAAGTTTAAAAGTTGATTGGGAAAATTTGCCAGTTTCGGGTAGCTTGATGTGCTGGCCTCTGTACATAATAATGTATACATAATGTAATGTATATATATATATGAATATAATACTCAATAAATGACACAAAAAGATAAATATAACATTCAAGAAAGCTCCTTGAGTATAAGACTTTTGAACCTACAGGGAGCACATGCAAAAATGTCTATATGTTCAAAAGTCCTATTGTAGGAATCGACCATTCTGCGAACAGGCGAACGCAAGCCAGAGTTGGACTTGCAAGTACCCACTGAAAATAATCTACCAGCGCCGCACCTATTGCTTGAGGACTGTGCTAGGAACTGCATAGCATATCATATCTTCAAAACATTGTACTTTGAGCAAAAGTAGATCTCTGAAAGGGCTTTCTTTATTTCTTTCTTCTTCCTATGACTGACATCAAGCAGCAGAGAAAAAACAGGCATTAAACTTTGGTGTCGCAGATGTCTTTTGGCGATAGCCACTTTCCACCATGTGAATGCAGGGGTTGTAATGCCATACGTCTGTAATTTCACATTTTGGAACCAAAAATTCGAAGACATGGGACATCTACCAACTGCACTGGACATGGTGGAATACGGCCCACTTCCGCGCATATACAGGAGACCTGTGTCCCAGCAGTGAGAACTTCATAGGCTGATCATGTTGTATTATGTAAGCACTGTCCCCGATGAGCCATTGACCTATTCGCCAACCTACCTGATCCACCTATTGAGGATGGACATCAAGCACTTGAAGAACGTGATGGGCTTCGTGGGGGAGGAGATTAGGGTGGCGTACGCGGTGAGGAAGCCCGACATCGCGAAAAAGGCCTGCAGCCACAGCGGGGAGTTCAGGACTGCTTGCCAGGTGAAGTGGTCGTACATCTAGAAGACGAAAGAGGTTTGTGTTATGTGTTAATCATCTTAGGCTCAATGTGCTTTGTTTTGTGTTTTTTTTTTTAGCTTGCCATCATTAGAGGCAACAGACAAACGCGAGCCTATTATAGTTATGAAGATTTTAAAATATGGCTTTTATGATCGTTTTTACTCCTCTTCAATCGTTTCAAAATCAAAAACTGTATGATTTTGGGAAATACTGAAGCAATCACTTGAGTAAAACATAAGAATAAACACTAACGGTATTAAAATAAAAACAATGACATACCTTTTCTACAAACTGGGGATTGTCGATATACGAGTAGATGTAGATCAACATGACGTGAGAGAAAATCACGCACTGCATTCCTAAGAACCTGGAAATTTTCAATATTTTGAACTGGTAATACCACATTAGCTCAAAATAACAAACATTACCAGCGGTAGCGGCTATCTCTGAAGTATAATAATAATCTTTATTTCAGACATACGTCCATACATTTTTAACAAGTGAAAAGTTAGTAAGGTTGTTAGTAGAACACATAAAAATACAAATAACAGGGTGTTAGTAATTTGTTAGTACAGAATCAAGATCAGTATATTACGAATACATTATATTGCAGTCTATTTCCTATTTCTAAGTAAGTGAACACTCGCCCAGTAAACAGTAAACGGACCGTTTATTTTGCACGTTGTATAAACAAATAATTCCGTTTGGTGTCAGCTATAGGCTTTTTGGTCAGTTGGATGAGGGTAGCGCAGGATCGGAGCAATAGACGCCTTTCGGGTGAGGTGATGATGATGATCACAGATGATTGTTATTATGAACATTTACCTGATTCCTTCTATACACGCCACATCTCTCATCCGGTCATCAGTCCTGGGCTTGCTCCGGTCGTACGTCAGAATGTCAAAGTTGCGCTTCAAAGAAAATGCCAGCAAGTACCTGTTGCCTACGATAATAACAGAAAAATGATGATTAGCAATATAGTATTTTTATCACATTTCAATGAAGATGAATTCACCTTCATATTCAAACAAAAACCACTTGAACAGTTTTTGTTTTAATATTGTACAGACGCCAGCACATCAAGCTACCTGAAACTGTCAAATTTTCCCAATCAACTTTGAACCTTATGCTTTAGCGATAAAGTTGCAAATCTGTTAAAATAAATTTGACAGATTGCAGTAGCCTGATGTGCTGGCGTCTGTACGTGAACCCGTTTATTTAATTGAAAAACATTCTGGTTATTATGTGTCCTTAGTTCATATAGCAGTCAACATGTCCCCAGGCTAGTAAGATTCCGGAGAAACACGAACATTTCATGAAAGATTCCACAAGGAGAATACGTCAACTGCATTGACAAGCTAGTACTGTATTATGGCTCATGCTGTTTTCGTAGAATTCATGCCGTTATGAGAGGACGAATCTCATCAGTTATCAGTAGATTGTTAACAAAAACAAAAACAACAGTATGTTTACACTCAGCCTTAGCGCATCTGTCGCCGAGCACGTGCACGCCAGTGGCCAGACAGGCCAGCGCGACCAACATCGTGCAGATGACAGCCAGCGACCGCGCCGGCCCCGAGTTGTCAGGTGGAGAGTCCACCGACATGCACCAGTCCACGGAGAGGACTTCAGCCTGAAATGAGATACAGGCGAGAAATTAAAAGGACAAATCTATTTGGACTTATAATTTTACAAGCTTTGTGCCTTTGTGTTGATGGGATATCCCATCGGCAAGAATGATGAAATTCCATACAGACTTAACCCCCCCCCCCCCCCCCTTTCAACTATTTAGCCCTTTTATGAATTTTAAAAATCCTTCCTTAGTGTTTTTGTTATATATAAAACTCTTGCGCAAAACTTTCATACTTCTAGACCCAGCGGTTTAAGCTGTGCGTTGTCTGTCAGTAAATTTAATATTTTTATTATGTGGAATAAATTCAGAGAGACTGCTTTTCGAGATTTGGCAATATTTCATAATCAGGTTCGTATCATACACAATATTAGAAGCACGGCTTATTGGACCAAAGGTAGAGAGATTGCGTCGATCCATAACAAAAACAAACATTTTATTTTATCTTGTAATGACTGTGGTTTGCTTTAAGTTAAGCGATGTTGATGCTGATAATGGTTTTGGCATTCTTGTGTAGCAAGTAATTCAATTTCTTCATGAATATTTGTCTTTTTTTTACATATTTTATAGCTTTGTAGCTTAATAATTAGCGTTCTGTATGTACCTTCACTGTACCTCATTTGTGCTATCCGTGGAAACTTAGCAGATAGTACAGTAACCCTTCTTTAAGTACTGTTTGATACTGTTGTATGTGTACTGTACAAATATTTATTTTGCCAATTAAAAAATCCGGGCCAATTGCCTGTCGGACCACGCACAATGTAGGTTTCCGTAGTTGGGATGAATTTATCCCAAGGGCAGACTTAACTTTGTCGTTGAAAAAACGTTCTCCCATACATCGAAATACGTCACGGTCAATTCTCCAACTGCAAAGGCGAAGTTTGTAATCGCAAAAAAATGTGATAAGACTACAAATTAACAATTTTCGGACTTTTTCCTTTACTTGTGGTGCGAGTGCGAGACCTTACTTCTTGCCAAATTTAATGATTCTAGATCAACGAGCCTTCAAGGAGCGTAGACCTACGTCTTCGATGTTAATTTCAACTTGATACTTCCTCGCGTTCCTGAGAAAAAGGGTCTTGACAGTCAGACAAACAGACGGACGGACAACGAAGTGCTCCTATGATGGGTCCCTATGGAAAGAACACGGATTACGGAATCCTAAAGATGGTACAGCTGAATGTCATCCGGCTAAAATGAAACAAGAGGAGGGTATCTTGTCCTCACCTGCAGTCCATAGTGCGCCACACTGTTGGAGATGCATCCCTGCGCTGCATCCTGCCAGCCCGCCGTCTGGTTCTGTCGGCCACAGCGGGACACACACACTCCTCTGTGGATCAGGGTTCTGTTGTAGTGCTTTAACGACTGCTTGGAGTAGTCCTGGAAAGAAATTATAAAACATTACATTACACACTATTTCATATCAATAAGTTTATGTATATAAATAAATAAAATGTGTAATAATGTGTGTGTGTTGACATAGATCACCAGCAAAATGTTTTGGCAAATGCTTTTTCGACAATAAATTGGCCACTATCTCATCAGTCGGTTAAAACGACTGATAAATAGGTATGTAATTTATAATACCTTTATCATTTTCTAAAACCTAATGAAATGCTGCGATAATCACACCGATTGCCAAAGCATACGGTGACTAAATATATATTTTATGGGCAATATTTCCTTGCAAGTTGCTAATTCGAAAAATCCATGTTTCACACTATTTTTTTTTTAATATTACAGGAAAAGTTACTCTGCAGCAAAGCTTTCGCACCTTTTCCTCTGTGCGGTGTATAGTATCTTAGGGCGAATTCCATCAAATCAATGTTATCCTGAGAATAAATTTTGTATATTTTTTACAGTTTTTCCATAAAAAAAATGTCAGATGTCAATTTAATTCCATGGATAAAAGATAACTGACTGTGGTAAAATCAGCCCTGAATCAGTTATCATTACTCCACTTAATAATAACCTTTAAATTATTTATTGAGAGTAACCATAAGTCTCATACAGTGTTAGTTACAATACTCGTAAAATAAACTAACAACTGTGTTAGTGATACAATTACAACAACAATTACACAAACATCATGTCATAGTTAAACAAATATAACTAATTAAATTATTCACTGACACATTCTACACTAACTTTATATCAACACAACTTGTTGTGACCTTGGGTTACCAGAGCTACGACACTAGACCGGTGAACCCAAATAACTCAAGCTTATGCTTACTTTCTCAAGAAGAAGGACATGTTTACGAAATAAGATAACCTTTATAAATATAATAATAACTATGTCGTTGGTAATTGACATAGAAGTAAAAGAACTAACAAGAAATATAACCTTCTTAGAACTGCAGTAAGTAGAGTGCACGAAGTAATTTTATCTGGCTTATTAGTCTATTCACACGAATTTGTCGCCCGAAACAGGCGAATCGTTACAAGATAAGATAAGATAAGATTTATTTGCCCAAACATGTGTATACATACAATAATAATAAGTTAATTACAAAAATAATATTATTTTTTCTATAGGCGACCCACACGTCGTTAATTTATTTGGCACATGCAGAATGTTATGCAATAAAGTATAGAAAAAAAGGGACACTAGCGCACAGAAGTGATAAGAGTTAAATGTTATTCTCGTAGAATAGAATAGAATAGAATACTGTTTATTATGTAAATTCAAAATGTGCCAATTGCCTAATACGATATTTCTGGAGCTGTCGACTCGCCCACGAATAAATTAACATCGTGCGAATCACCTGTAGAAAAAAAAAATATTTAAAGTGACGTTTCGCCCGTTTTGGGCAAGTAAATTCGTGCGTATCGACTAATAAGCCTTTTATTTTAGTTATAAATAGGGTTACATACCAACACGCCATCCAGCGCTACAAACCAATCACGTTTATCTATCATCATCATCATCATAGACATACAGAAGGTATCCATTGCTATACCTCCATGGGGCAATGACCTTATAAAAGGTCACAATACTATTCTGAAGGATGGGTGATCGCAAGTTGTTGTTATTAGCAGACTAGAATTTGTTACTACCCCTAAGTAGCTTTTACAACCCCTGCAGATGGTGTAATGCAAGCTTGGTAAAATAAAACTTAACACCCTCTCCTAGGGCTAGAATGCAGTCTGAAGCAGTAGCAATCGATGTTGCAGTAGTTGGGAAAAACAGTCAACGCTAAAATTAAATTTGACTGTACGGTTGGCGCAGTGGTTAAGCGAATGACTGCTGCGCTGCGCGTCGCGGGTTCGATTCCCGCACGAAACAAATATTTGTATGACCTACAAGTAGTTGTTCCGGGTCTGGCTGTTTGTGTATGTGAGTTTAAATGTTTGTAAACGCACCCACAATATAGGAGAAATTCCTAGTGTGGGGTAAAGTTATTTACAAATAATAATAAATTTAATTTAATAAAAACATTTACAAAAAGTGTACATGTAGCCAACAGTAATGATGGATCGGAATTAGAGTGTTAAGTAGCGTAGCGACCCGCCCGATCCAGGTTTATTCAAACCTGTGTTTCAGGCCATCACTTTATATTTCAATTACATTGGGACATTAAAATTTTAAGTACAACTGATATAAATATAATCTTTTAACAACTATTAGAAAAAGAATATTGTTACATTAATACCTAAAACTAGCTTATAATGTAAATAAACAGTATATTCCGTGTTGTTTATACACGTAGTAGTATCGTCATGACAAATTCATTACTCGTGTAATTGTTGTTTAATTCATTCATTCTTAATATTTTTATGATAAGCCAAATAACATAACATCATGTTTCTATTCCCAGAAGGGCTGAGCAGAGGTGTATATTAGCACCCACATTGCGCCAGGGAGCCTATTACCATAAACCGGGCACGAATCCAGACTCCAGACTGCTACTGGGAAAATTCAATTTGAGAAACCCAAAAAAACTTTGCTCTACTTGGGATTTTAACCTAGGACCTCACGCTCAGCAGTTGCGTTTGCGAACACTAAACCAACGAGGCATAAACAAGTAACATTTTTGACAATATAACTTATTGAAGGAATATTATCAATAATCGTAGTGCGTACGCATGGACGTTTCAACTATTGCCAGACCTATTCGTAGAACGTTGTGAACTTATTAAAATAGCAAAAGGCATTTGTTGTGATAGATCAGGTTTAATTGCTACACCATCCACTGAATGAAACGGCCAGAAACAGCCGGTTCAGTGTGTACACAATCGTGACCTTTACTACATATACATTTGTCGATACGAGCTGCGAAACGTTTCGTCAGTTAATTCTAACATAAGTTCGTCACTTCGGCACGGTTGCATCGTGCGTGTGTTTGCAGATGTGCGTATGTATCTCTGTCAGGGCTATGAACTGTGCTCGTGCCTGCATCACTATACAATAGTAACTGAAGGCCGATCACCTAACATTTTACAGCACCGGAACGATATTGGAAATTATACATTTGACTTTACAATCCAGTCCAACATCGAATAGGATCTAGAGCTAGATTTTCTTTTATAGGTTAGTCGCTAATTGGTCAAATATCGATACAGTGCTATGGGATTCCAGCGCTGGATTGAAACACTAGATCAAATAAATATTTCAGCCTCTTTGTCGATAAAAATAACAGTCAAAGGGGACGGTAAGGGAGCTAAATGCCTGACAGAATGAATCGAATGTGTTTTAGGGTGGTCACTTGTGGATGATTTGATGCATCTATGCTTACAATAAATAACATTGGATTTCAGAATAAATAAATAAAAATTAAAATATAGTAAATATTTATTAAAAGTAAAATTTGGTAAAGTAGGTACAAATCTTAATCAAATCTCAATAATTTAGGTATTACAAAGTATGATTCCTCTCCTAAGTTAATCCTGTATGGCTGTATCATAAGGTCACGGGCGCATGAGTTCTTACAATTACTATCATCACAACAGATTTCTTAACAATATTTAACATAAGTTTTTAAAATAGTGACCTAGTAAGTTTTTATTATGAAATTTATTCAGGTCTACAGTACTTCAAAATAGTAGAGATTCTTTATTTATTAAATGGACAAACATCTAATACTAAATAAACTAACAAACTATTAAAATAAAAATATTATCCTAGTATCCTAACCCAACTATGATACATATTATTCAATTGTATTTGGTTAATTTACTCTGCGATAAGAATCCATAGTGGTTCATGTCTGATCAAACCTTCTATAAAATAAATAAAGATTAAAAAAAAATTATCCATAGTAAAGAATCTCTTCAAGGACATAATTATGACCAAATCTGAACTAGATAATGTCATGTCACATTTTTCTCGAAAAATTACATTCACACACGAGTTTGGTGACCGCGTGCTATAACATCGGTTGCGCACAGAGGATGCTTCTACCCATATTTAATGGATGTTTAACCACTGTTTGGAGCCAAGAACCTCAATAGGTTATATCACCAAGCACTGCGGACTAAAGGTGGGTTAGTATTACATAAATTGTATAATTCTTGCAAGTCTCGCGCGTCGGTGTGCAGGGAATACCTTATATAATTATACCTATTGCAATGTATCTAGGAAGCATCACTCGGCTGTGAACCCGCATTGACTACTGTAGTCATACATATGTAAAGATGTGCAGCGACTGATTTAGACTATGAGATGAACGATGCATCTAGCATAATGCATTTTCGTTCTATTTAAACGGACTGGTAAATTCTATTTCCGTAAACAATTGACAAGCTGAACTAGGCTTTTACGAGTAACAGTTGGTCGATTCTGTGAGCTTGAAGTGAGCAGTGTCAATAGTGTTAATCCCTAATGACAGCTCACTTCCCGCTCACTTCACCTAAGTTCTCACGGTGAGATGGTTACAGAATCGCACGGCAGTTATTACTATTATTGTTTCTACTGTATTTTTCTTATCAGTCGTTTCTCTGCTTCATTCAGAGCTCAAAAAGAGATTTGAGGTGTGACGGAACAAAAGACATCAACGCGCTCCCTGAATCTTTCCTTAAATATTTTTTACATTTCCATCAACGTTCGTCTTTTTTATAGTTTTAATTGTTATCGGCCGAACTCGTCACGCAAATGCACCCGGAGAGAAGGGCAAAGATCGTCACTCACTGGACGCCTGATGGAGGACATCGCCATCGAGAGATTCTTCCCAGCGAAAGCACTAGGAAGTGGTGAAGGGCGAGCGTTTTGAGGGACTGTCTTTTGTAATTTTGACGTTCGAAAAGTGCTGATTCTCAGCCTAGTTTGAATTAATGACTTTTGATTTTGATTTTGATAGACCACGGCGAAGGTGGTGTGACGATTTAACAAGGTTTGCAGGGCCAACATGGCCAGAGATCGCTCAAGACAGGGAGAGGTTTGGCAGGAAAAAGGGGGGGCCCACTAAAGACACAATATTGGCTATAAAAAAAAATGTTATTGTTTGAATTGATTTGATTATGTGACGAGCTTTAATACAATTTCTTAATGCATGAAAATGTTTTTTAGTTTGTTTTAAACTTAGGTTTTTAATTTATTGTTTTATAGTCCACTTAAAGTTCTAATTCAAATTACTTAAGGTGCTTGCATACGCAAAGTACTATTTGAATTAACAATTCTCAAGGTAAGTGCTAGAAAATAAGTTCCTAATGCAAATATAATGTTTCTAGCCCTCAGCTAGTTAGATAAATAAATATTATTATTTTATGTGTCCATGTTCAACAATGATACACGTAGTTATAATAATTAATATAACAAACCATAGATCGAAGTGTTGAGGCCAAGGTGTTATATCAAAAGGTTAGTTTGCAATAATATAAAATAATTAATCTTAGTCGCTGGCAAAAGTATATGACGTATGAAACAGGTGTACACAAAGGTAAGTAGGTACTCGTATAGGACATAGTATAGGGCAGTAGGCGCGTTTAAAAGCCGATGTTCCCTTCTGTGGAAATCGGTTTTGCAAATGCACATTTAAGACTTATTTTTTTTAAGCGTTGCCTGTATTGTGGGTGCGTTTACAAACATTTAAAATCACATACACAAACAGCAAGTAAATTAAAAGACTAACTAACTAACTGTATAAATAAAAACAAAAGGGGATTTAGGCGTCGAAGTCCTCGTCCACATCGCTGTCATCCGGAACCGTTAGAAAAAACGTAAAAAAACATTAGGGCTCTTTCCCACAGCAAGATCCCGTTTTTTGCAGGTACAGTTTTTTACAGGATCCCATTTAGTGGTGTACGTGTACCGAACCGAACCGAACCGAAACCGAACCTGCAAAAAACGGATATTGCCGTGGGATTTTAAAGTTTCGTCTCGATTCATCCCTGCATTTCCTATTCACCCCGCTTGACAGTATCTGTGAATACACTAAAAGAAAAAAAATCTAAAGAAAAAAAAATCTAAGTAATACTATTGTGTTATTACTTAGAAAAAAAATTTTTTTTTCTTTTTATTTCTATCTCCCAACTAGCCACACGTTGCGGAAATAAAGATTAGAGTTAGAGAGAGACAGAGCTTAAGTAGTTGTGCTACCAATCCAGCAATGTGTAAACAGATGGTAAAGAGAATCGATATAAAAAGAATAGACTAGATAGTACGTGTATAAATAAATCTATTAACACTAAAACAGGAGTTCGTTGAGTCCCCGCGCTCGAATCCTGCCAACGACTCTACTTTACTCCCTATACCTACATGTAGTTAACTATTAGGATTTTGAAATCCTATTTCGCAGACCTCTCTTCACAAGGCAAATATAATAATGCCTACATGGTTATGTAAAGATACGCATAAACCTAGTAAAACTATAAATATAATATATACCTAATTAAACATAAATATAAGCACAAATAAATATACATAAATACATGAATATACTAAAAAAAAATTATGACAAACAATGAGAAAACATTGCCATTGTGATGAAACTTCCAGCTTCTTGCGAATGTGCTCGCGAACTTTTAAAACTAGATTAGAATTTTAAATCGTAACGTGGCATCACATCTGAAATGGAAAAGTGTGAACTAACTTTTGGAGAGCCCTGTATCTACGTAGGTATTATATTTCATACACAGAAGTCAACAACACTTAAGGGCTAGGAGGCTAGGCTAGCTTGCTAAGTATGTATTATTACAAAATTATTGTTTAACTCTCGTCTCGAGCAACCTTAACGATTACTGTTTTACCACTTGTTCTATTTATAATACTCATTATTGTGTGTCAACATACGTTCATTTAGAATTAAATAAAAATGTTTATTTAAATTGCAAAGGGCATTTCGATACATGTTATTGGAGAGAGCCTTGTAAGCAAGGAATTGCTTGTGTTAGGAGACTCCACGCTTACACTTTTTATTATCTTATGCAATTGAAATGTAGACAATGTAAACATGCAAACCTAAAAATAAAAGAGTTAAAATTATACAAACAGCACTGTAAATGAATGAGCGTTATCAAAATCAAAATCAAAAGTCATTTATTCAAACTAGGCTGACAATCAGCACTTTTCGAACGTCAAAATTACAAAAGACAGTCCCCCAAAATGCCCGCCCTTCACCACTTCCTAGTGATTTCGCTGGGAAGAAGCTATGCATAGAAAAGGGCCAAATCGCGCGTATACGTGTGATATATTGTATGTGTTGTTTATAGGCTTAGAGGGATCATACGGGAGGGATGTATGTGTTTTTAGTATGAGTAGGTATAAAGTTTTCTTACAGACAAAAGATCAGATAATAGGTAGAGGTTTTGGGTAGGGAATCTATAGGGCTTAAAGAACACGACATAAAGCAAAGTTCTCTGCGCCCTCTCAAGTTCTAAAAAAATATTTTTGCTGGCCCTCCCCAGCGAGACAAATAGTACTAGAGGGCCGAATGGGCCAGTCATGCTTCAGAAGTTGCTTTGAAGCCGCATGTTGCAGAGTTTTAAAAGTCCATATAATTTTGCTAACTCTTTTCACAATAAGTTCTGTGTGCATGTGCCAGGACAGGCGCTGGTCAATCACACTAGATATTTAGTATGCTGTAACCTGTCTATTTTTACACATGAGCAGTCGGGGGTTACGGGGTTGGGACAGTTGTGGATTTTTATTTGGAATTATTTTGACAGAATGGCATCATATTCTAGCTTGCCTTGAGACATTATACACTGGACCTACTTTCTTAGACTTTTTGCAAGTCTAGCACAAGGTGAACTTAGACTAATCAATAGTCTAAACACAACTTTCAACATATCGATTTACTGACCTTAGAGATAAAGAGAAAAACGTATCAAATGACTGTAATTTCACCGGCACCGAAGCCATCCAAACGGCAATACTGCTTGATAGAATAGGTATCCTAGTAGCTTAGATACTGGAGTTTCTTGCCCGTTCCTCTCCATAGATACCCACTACTTTGAAATGGGCAACTAGCTTTATATTTCTGAGTGACCGACCCCTTGACAATTCATAAAAGCCATTATTATTGTTTTTTTTTTTTAAATAAATGCTTGAATTTGAGTTTGAGTTTGTAGACGTTTTAACCTAGAGGGATTTCTCATACAACCTTCTCGAATGTTTGAGAAGTCAATGGCATAAACATTGGATATATACAACGTGTAACGTTAAATGCGCAAAACCTGAAAATAGTTTGATCGGAATAAGGAGCAGAATTGATTGAACCACTTTTTAATATCGGTCACATTTTTCAAAAAATCTTCATTTAAAACGTTGCCGTGTCTATTTATTAATAGGTCAAGCAAGCCAATGTCAGCGCGGCGCAGCGGCCCGGTGACGACTCTTCCCTCGATAAAGCGTCGTCGCAGACGCAAGAAAAAGTACATAAAACCTTTACAAATTTTTTAATGACTTATTTTCTCTCTGAAATAGGTCAATTGAATTAAAAATCAGTTGGGGTGTCTGAGGTTTTGCGCATTTACCATCACCATCTTTACATACCAAGACCCCTCCGTGTCTCGGAAAGCACGTTAAGCCGTTGGTCCCGGCTGTCATTCGTGGATCTTTGACAGTCGTTACGGGTCGTCAGTAGCCCGAAAGTCTGACAACCAGTCTTACCAAGGGGTATCGTATTACCCAGTAACTGGGTTGTGGAGGTCAGATAGGCAGTCGCTCCATGTAAAATACTGGTATTCAGCTGCATCCGGCTAGACTGGAAGCTGACCCCAACATAGTTGGGAAAAGGCTAGGCAGCAGCAGCACATTTAACGTTACACGTTGTATATACAGGCACTGGTTAATAAAATGCTCAATAAGTTGTGTGAGGTAGGAGGGTTGTTGATGGAATGTTACTAACTATGTATAATGTACTAGCAGCGCCCTGCGGTTTCACCCGCATAAGTTTCGATCCCGTGGGAATATCGAAATGAAAAGTATGATGTGTTAATCTGAATAAATTCGCTATCTGAGATATCAGGAGTCAGCCAGGTCTCGGTGAAAACAATAATGTCGTAAGCATTCGCCAAAATATTCAAATACAATGTGTTCAGCTTCATCCTGATCCCCCGGCAGTGTTGGTAATATATATATGATTATTAGTCATTAATTAAATGGGTAAATTTAATAGTATTAAATAAAAGCAATATTGGTAAGATTATAAAACAACGGCACATTATAAATCGGGCATCTGTAAAGGCAATAAAGGCATAGATATAATTATAGTAATACAGCAATAATTTATGGATTAGCACCATAAAATAATTAGCGGACAATTTTTTTGCATAGGTGGACTGTGTTTAATAATAGTGATACTTTTATATAATTACGTACGAGACAAATAAAATAAAGAAAAGGTGAACCTGCAGAAGACAGAATATTTAGATTAATGATAAAAACAGAAAATGCTTCCTTTTTTGCTTTTCTTTCTTTCTTTGGAGGGCCATGTGCTTAATCTTTGTCGACAGCGACTTCTGACGTTTGTTTGAAAGTTTAACTCACTTGATACACTTATCTCACAATACACGTAATTGAACAAAAACTTTATTTCCTCGGCAGGAGTTATGTTAAACGCGTACCAGCCAGTCGATTCTGTAAAAATCTCACCGTGAAATCATAAGTGAAGTGAGCACTTAATAGTGTTAGTCCCTAGCGAATGACAGCTCACTCCACGCTCCACTTCACCCAAGCTTTCACGGTGAGATGGTTACAGAATCGCACGGCTGTAGCACAGTTGCGTTCGACTGGAGATCCATTAGCCAGACAGCAGTAACTATGGCTGCCATAAATCAGTCATATACAACTTCTAAGATATCTTCGAGGACATCCACTGGTACATACCTGTAACAGCATCATAGACGGCGAGGGCTCCCGGGAGTAGAGCGCCGCGTCCACGATGCAGTACACGTCCCCAGGACGCCGGCACTGGCCCCAGTCGTCCAGCCCGTACAACGGCGGGAGGGACGCGAACACCGTGTCTGGAATGGAACAGAAGATAGTGAGAAGCAGAGACGGATATTCCATCAGCACTTTCAACTTGCGCTTGCGGCTACCAATATCTTAGCTCAGTACATTATGGAGCGATGACGGCTAATTAAAAATAAATATTCTTAATTCAAATTATTTACATATTTGCTAGACATTATTATACCCACAGGTATACAAATAATGTCGTGAAGAATTAAAGTTGAACCATACATTCTGTCCAATATTGGACATGCAAAATTTAAATGAATGAATACGATGCTACTGGCAGATAAAAATTCAATACAATTGAAATCATTTCAGTCAAAATGCAATTATTAATAGTCAAAATAAGATCAAAATACCAAAATAAGATATAAATGTCAAAATACTATTCAAAATGTTAAACTACTATTAAATTGTCAAAATACAATTAATATAAATGAAACAAAATACAATGAATTTTAGTCGATATAATTAAAATATTCAAAATAAAAAAAAATTAACGAATGAATAATCGGTCATTTTGGAAAATCTTTAATGGAGTATGGAGGCTTTTCTAGTGGGAAATATAATAAATAATAAATCCCTGGACATTTGTAAAATGTCCACTATGGACATTTTTCCACTAGAAAAGCCTTATGTTTGAAATATGTCATTTTTAAATATTCCGGTAATTTATTAAAAATGATTGGTCCCATACAAAGTACTTTTTTTAATAGTAAAGTTTTATAGCCACCGACATTTATAAGGTTTTATGTTGGCTTCTCATTGGGCCTTTTCTGGTATCCGAGACCTTAGTGAATAAGTTCGCATTTGTTCAACAAATATTGCCAACAACCATAAAACTGAAAATAGAAATAGTAATGCAAACAACCATAAAACTTCTGAATGAAGAAATAAATATTTTCTGGTTAATTCGGACTCAACGTTGTTTTTGGCTTAACATGTTAACGCTATGAAATCAGTAGAAAGAGGCGGGATTATTAAACGACCTAGGGCGGCCGAGACAGCACCCTAATTGCGTAACACACTATTACTGTCAATTTGAATCATTTTGAAGCATATTGCTAATCCATTGCTCTATAAGTTTGAAAAAGTGGTCTGCTCAACAACGTAAATAACACAGTGAATGTTGTTGAACTGTCAAAATGAAAACCATTGCTACTGATAGTGTGTTACACAATTACCCTGCTGGTAGCAGCCTCTTCTGGTAAGGCGAGTTCTGTAGATATCGAGGAAGCGTCTAGAAAACAATGAGGCTTTAACTGTGTTTGTTTTTCAGCCACAGCTACGAGTATTGGTACTGTTTCTATGTTCATGAGGGTCAACTCCTTCCATAATATTCTTCTTTTTCCTTTCTTGTGTTAGTACAAGTGATACCTACGCGAATAAGTTAATGATTTTGTGAACTCATTAGCCAGCTAGAGTCAATTGTCGAGGCTTACCACGCCAGGTATCACCGGACGTAGGAACTATTGTAGTATTGTTACTGTTAGAAGCTTTGGAAGCCTTTTGAATGCAAATACATACCTAGTGTACTCCTATAAGGGGCGTAGCGCGGTAAGTGGCTATGATAGGTATTTCTATAGGCGTTCAGATAGTTATGAAGATAGTGTTGATTGTAATCGTAAGTGCTATCACACATTCAACTCACGTGCGTGAAGATCCTAACTGGAAAGAATTAGGTACTTGTAGGCCGACATTTTTAATTGCTGCGTCCTTGACCACCAGAAAGGACTACTCGGTGGTCAGAGTTCACAGCTATGTTGTTAGGTAGTTATTTAATTAATAAGAGGACAAGCAGATAAACGACAAATGATTTTATCTGTAAGTAGGTTTGTATGTAAACACGCTTTTACACGTCAATCATATTTTAAAAACTAGATGAGGTTGGCGTTTCCTACCTGACTACTCTGAGAAGAAAGGCCGAAACAAACTCAGAGGTCACAGTCTCTTTTAAAATCCAGTCATAATCTTGGTCAGATCACGTAAAGACCATATACTCGTACCATCATGTGTTTGGTCTTTTGAGTAAAGAACCACACAGATGGCGTGGTCCTGTCCAATCAGTGACGCATTTGACAGCAGCCCGTCGATTCTGTAAAAATCTCACCATGAATTCATGAGTGAAGTGAGCTTGAACTGAGCAGTGTCAATAGTGTTAATCCCTAATGACAGCTCACTTCCCGCTCACTCCACCTAAGTTTTCACGGTGAGATTTTTACAGAATAGCACTGCAGCTCTACTCAGAACTGAAGGAGCTCAATAATATCGCTAGTCTCTTTACTATAGGTTATAGGTTTGCAAAAGGGTACCTACATCTACAGGAATCCCGTCAAACAAAAGGCGGTCACTCATAATTCGAACCCCTCTAGGAGTTTTAAATGAGATACAAGGATTGCGACTTTTTTCTAATGCCTAAATCAAACTTGCAGTCGGCAATGTAGGGTGATTATGAATTTCTCTGACCCTATTTGTCTGTCTTGGGACTTTAACCCAAGACCTTAGTTAGGCAGCCACCGCTGCGACCAATAAACTAGGTATTGAAATAATTATGCGGATTCATTATTATCATAATTGTGATTGCATACACCTAGGAGTTGGAGAATTTAAAACTTCCAACTTCCTATTTATAATTTTTTCTAAAATTAAAATTAAAAAAAACGCTTCTATCCGTTTTTATTTTTTATTTTTAGTTAAATTAATTTAAGAATATTAATTGCGTGTTTTTAATTTTATATTTATTTTTAAGATAATCTACATATTTTGCACTATTTCATCATGAAAATAGAATTCGATAAATTTTCCATGTTTTAAATTTAACTATAAACATCCACTTAACTTACCATTGATATCAATAACACTGCCGAGCGCGGAACAAAAGCACGCAACGAACCACAGGTGCCACATATCGATCAACAGACCGTGCGCGGGCGCAGACTCGAGCCAACTCGCGAACACTTGAGTAACGCGTGCGCGCCGCCCTTCTCTGCGTTACGACAGATCATCTCGGTTAAATGGTGCCACAGTGTGTGGAGATGCAGAAAAGCCAGCAAAAAGATTATGCTGTGTAATAGAACAAACCCGAACCGTTTCTTTGCATCATCACTCAGCTAAAGGGCAGCGACTTTATACTCGTGCTGTGGGAAAGTGTAAATCAGGAAAGGTTATCAAACATGAAAGGGTATGGCCAATCTCGGCTTAACGTGGACAAGCTGTTCAGTAAAAAGTATTTCATCAAATAAATATAATTAATTCTAAAATAAATATTTTTGCAAACCTCGTCGCAGGAAAGTCTTCTGTAAAAAAACTTGTATTAAAAGTATTCACGCTGATTGCACGCAGAAAGCAACGCCATTTTTTGGTTACAGGCTCTCGGTGACTTAGGTTCTGGGTTACCACGTAAAAAAGTTATGACATTTCAGATTTTATTCGATAAAAAATCGATTCCTAGTATTTGAGTAAAAAATGTGGATCTTTCTTGAGCACCTTTACTACATAAGTGATTTGGGCCATTTTTTATTCTTATTTATCTGTGATTAGATGAAAACAATCAAAATATTTATATTTCTCTATGTAAATCAATTTACATCTGATTATGGACTCGATTATCAAATCCTTACATCGATATTTATTAAACATATATTATTTTTTATTACTTGGCAGCACCAACTGCATCGTCTGTCAACAACGAGGTCAACGAAAAAAAACTATTCGCTTTGCTTCTTTCTTTGGTGTTGTGAATGTTGTCTTGTTTTTTGTTCGAGCGTTTGTTTTTGTTATAATGAACTGCGATACCGCACCTTAACCCGGCCTTACTTTTGGACACCGAATCTGTTTCTAACGTCGCCTCTGGCATTATTTTGGACATTGAACCTGCTGTAAACGACAACCTTGGCACGAACTCGGACACTCCTGCGCATCGTCTTGTTTCCTCGCATGGGAATGAGGATTATGAGGAAGAACTGCGATGTGTTAATTGTGGCATCTATATTACGCATCGAAGAAGACGTACTCTGGAGCTCGTTGAAATACAATCAACTATTCGACAATGGACTGCTCCTCAAATCGTAAGTCTATTTTCAAAACTCAAACAGGTCTAATACAAATAGGTTTTCACAATTCTATTACTATTTCAGTAAGTACTTGGCCCTCCCTTACAAAACTGACTACCAGCTGATTGATTTACTATGGGAGGGCCAAATTTTTTTTTCATATTTCGACCTATGTTCTTTGGGGAAAGTTGTTGAGTTTCATGAGCACATTCACCTCCTTCAGGGTTGATACCCCCTTTCCGTTACACGTTGTATAAAAAAATAGCCCAGACTAGAAAGACCGACATTGATTGACTTGAGAAGCATCTGAAACAAACTCAGTTGTCTTGTTTAATATAATTTCTGTTTCTGAATGTTTTCGAGATAGTATTATGTCTATTGTAACAAACTGCATTTATAAATATTTGTCTTATTTACAGGTTACAGCCCATAGCTTGGTCTGTCATTCATGCTGGATGTTGGCATTTAATTACTCATCGGACAAAGAAAATGAACAAAGCACAAGTAGTGGTCATCGTCGACAACCATTTGTCAACTGTCATTGTTCTGTATTATGTACCAGATCCCATGTTATGCATGCAAATACAGAAAGAGAAATGCACATAAGAAATGTGATTAGCGAGTGGATAGCACCACAGCAGGTGAGCACAGATTAACTTTTATGTGTAATGGACAGGTTATATTATTTAGGGCTTTTGGGTAAGTAATAACAGCTGCACGGGTTGATCGATCAGGTTTAGCTGCGCTTGCCGCGGTTAGTGTGTAGATGGGTGACCGCCTATACATACCAAGACCCCTCCATGTCTTGGAAAGCATGTTAAGCCATTGGTCATGGCTGTAATTTGTGTAACTTTCACAGTCATTACGGGTCATTAGAAACCTGAAAGTCTGACAACCAGCCTCACCAAGGGGTACTGTATTACCCAGTAACTGGATTGTGGAGGTCTGATACATAGTCAATCCGTGTAAAATACTGGTATTCAGCTGCATCCAGTTGAGACTGGAAGCTGACCCCAGCATAGTTGGAAAAGGCTAAGCTGATGATGGATAGGATATATTATTTGAAATTAACTTAATTATGTGTATAGAAAGAAGTAATTTATATATTGAAATGCCACTAACTTAGAATTATTTTGTTTAGGTTCATGGATCCGTGTTGGCAGTGACCTGACAGAGTTCCCGTTCTTGCTCCAGTAGCTGTTAAAGTACCAGCAGCAGCAGCATCAACAGAAACCATTAACATACCGCATTATTCATGAGCACCAGATACACAAAGCCATTGTTTTTCAGATTCAGATTAAAACCATTATGTGCAATAATAGCTGCTTGTTTTATTTTATCCACTAATATTCCCCTAAAATGTAACCATTGCACAAATGACTGACAGGCCTGTTGGTCTAGTGGTCAGTGGCCCTGACTGCTATGCGCAAGGTCGTGGGTTCGATTCCCACTCAGGACAAATGTTTGTGTGATGAACACGATCATTTGTTCTTTGTCTGGTTGTAATTTATCTATGATATGTATGTGTTTAGAGAGGGGCCCGTGGCTTAATAAGAACAGCCGCACAGGTCGATCGATCAGGTTAAGCTACGCTTGCCGCGGTTGGTCTGTGGATGGGTGACCATCTTTACATACCGAGACCCCTCCGTGCCTCGGAAAGCACGCTAAGCCGTTGGTCCCGGCTGTCATTCGTAGATCTTTGACAGTCGTTACGGGTACTCAGAAGCCCGAAAGTCTGACAACCAGTCTTACCTAGGGGTATCGTATTACCCAGTAACTGGGTTGTGGAGGTCAGATACGCAGTCTCCATGTAAAATACTGGTATTGAGCTGCATCCGGTTAGACTGGCAGATGATGATGCATGTATTTAGAAAAATATATGTATGTTTACCAGTTGTCTAGTACTCATAGCACAAGCTCTGCTTAGTTTGGGACTAGATGGCGTTGTGTGAAAGTTGTGGAATATTATTATTATTATTATTAAATATATAACGAGAATAATTTATAATAGAAAAGAAACACTCATTTTTACTATTTTTATTATTAATTTGTAAAATACATACTGTTATTAGATGTTGATTGTGATCTTGTCGCTGAGAACAGCGACAAGATCACAATATTGCACATGCTAAATATGGTACATTTTTCAAACTTCCTGCAACTTTATTATAATATTTCGTTTCTACTAGGAATGAAATATTAAAAACGCAACTTATTTATTATAATACTTACTGTCCACGTCAAGCCAGAGCACCCTAACAAACTGAGCCATTCCCTTTGCGGGAACTATGGAGTTTTTTAACTTGTTAACGGTTCGTCACTCCCTCCGTTAGACAGACTGGAGGTGTGTTCATGTATCCAGGTATCCGACAAGAAAAAAATAGGTTGCCTAGAATATGCCTGGCCAGACAGGTCTAATCCAAGGAGCTGATGCCATTAATCCTTCAGGATAACTTCGGACTAGGCATGTTGCTCGTCTAAACATTTGTGGTTGACGGAAGAGAATGGCCATGTAGTGTAAGGGTGGCCAGATGCCAGTAATGCGTACTGAGTCAACCTTTTGTTTTCTCTTTTATGTGACATCGCCGAGGATTTTCAATCTGGTCAAGTGTGAGTTGCTAAACAGTACGAGATGTCTTAACGTGACTGGTTATAGAATGCGCAATAACATGTCATTGATTTTGGAATATTTTGGGATATTGCATTGTATTTAAACATAAACCCACCTAGTTAATCATTGCGAAGGAATGAGACATTAAAGTTGCTTGCAGCATAGATAGCGACTAGTCCGTTACACCATTCAGTTGTATTTCTACCTTTCTTTAAAAATAATGCTGAATGGGATAGCTCTTTAATTCGACTGAAATCACTTAACACGGAGATCCAGCCTCCATCCACCCAGTCAGATGTAAAGCTGGAACACCATCCTTATTATTGAAAGGATTGAATATCAGAACTAGCACAGCGGGCATAACGTGCATGCACATAGCATATCATAATCAGCCTATAACGTTCCCACTGCTGGGACACAGACCTTCTCTCTGCGAGAGGAAGTAGGCCGTAATCCACCACGTGGACCCAGTGCAGGTTGGTAGATGTGCACATGTCTTCGAATTTTTGGTTCTAGGACATGTCGGTTTCCTCGCGATGTTTTCATTCGCCGTTTTGAGAGCAAGATGAAATTATTTACACAAAGTAAAACGCCTGCCTGGGTTCGAAGCTACCAACCTAGAAGTTGTAAGTCGCGGCCCGTACCACTGGACCACCACTAAAATAGGTCACTTGCCCAGTGAGTTGAGTGAATAGGCACCAGCTTCTGTCAGGATCTGCTTTCAACTAAAAGTGCAATGACCAATCCGATCATTTACCGAAAGTTGTAATTATAATAAGTACATCTTTATCTTTATTATTAGTCAAATCCGACTGGTGGTGCCAAAGATGAGCGGGTTCAAATAAACAAACAAACTCTTCAGCTTTTTTATTAGTTAATATAGATTGGAAGGTCCAAGATAAATGTATTGTTAGAACCATCAATGAGTTAAACACTTTGTTGGAATTTTGTTCATCTAATAGCTCCGAACTTGACCCACTTTACAACCTTAATATACCTAATATATAAAGGAATTTTACCATACAATTAATAGCAGGTACATCCCTGCCCTTCTCCATACAATAACTAGTTTGATGGTATTACCTCATGTGTGAGGTGAACGTCCACTTCCTCAGGTCAAGGTCTTGTTTCGGTTGCAACACGGAGCCTACTAAACTATGCAACCTACTGCTTTTTGTAATCAATAGCAAGAAACAACATGACAACATTATATCACGCTTGTTTATATCACGCTTGTTTTCCTCCTTGGGGTAAGCAGATGCGTAGACTAAACTGACATTTCTGCCAACTTAGTTATGGTTTCATAATCAGCGTATAATGTTTCCACAGCTGGGACACAGGCCTTGGGGAGAAAGAGTGGGCCGTAGTCCACCACGCGGGCCCAGTGCCGGTTAGTAGATGTCACATGTCTTTGAATTTTTAGTTCTATGATATGCCGGTTTCCTGTGTCTTTCACCACACAATCCTCACCTTTGAAAAGTTCATGAAAATCAATTTTGAGAACGCCAAAAAATGGTCAAGAAATAGTCGTAAATGAGGAGCGTCGGAACGAAAACCGATATATCGAATTTACCATATTTTTCACAAATTAAAAAAATGCTTGTAAGTTTTTTAATGTTACAAAAGTGGAAAATTATAGCATGTCAATTTGCAGTTAAAGTGACATCGATTGATGTGTGAAACTTGACGGAGGGTAGATACTTAATTTAGGGAGATACTTGGCGGACAAGTATGGATATATCGGTTTTTGACGGGATCATTTGGATATATCGGTTTTTGACGAAACCAAAATGGATATGTCGGTATTGAACTGAATTGAATTTGAACCGACCATTGTTGAATTGTGTAAAACTTAATAAGAATTATCGGTTTTTAATCCAACAACAAGAACATGTTGAATTTAAAAATTTATTTGCCGGTTTTGATTTGACCACAGTATTTTGATATTTTTTTCAAGATGGATGTAACTGTTTTTTAATTGATTTCTTTCCTGAAGGGTGTATAATTAAACATTTTGTAACAGAAAAAAAAAAAATAATGTCTTAATTAAGACATATCGGTTTTTGTTCCGACGCTCCTCAAATAGTCACCAAGGTCAAAAAAATAGTCGCATTATGATTCCGAAGTTATAATTATAAAATATACAGGGTGAAATTGAAAACATGCGACAAATCGAAATGGGAGATTGTACTCATCATTATGAACAACTTTTACCATGGGACCACTTGAAATTGAAAAAAAAAAAATCAGCTGTTCCCTACATTTTGACGAGTTATGCGAACATAAATGTAGGGAACAGCTGATTTTTTTTTCGCGATTTTAGGTTTTATCTCATAGTAAAAGTTGTTCACAATGATGAGTACAATCTCTCATTTCGATTTATCGCATGTTTTCAATTTCAACCTGTATATTATAAAATATTATAAGTTGGTGAGAATTGAGAATTGGTGAGAGTTGAGAATTGTGTGGCGAACGTCTCCACACAATCCTTACCTCTGGTGCAACCAAACGGCTAGGAGTTGGTTTCAATTCTAAAAATAGTCAAGAAATAGTCGTAACGCTATGCCAAATCTCGAAAATAGTCATTAAGTGATTCCAGAGATATAAAGGTGCCTTGGTGAGGATTACGTGGTGAGCCTTTCTCGCCACAATCCTCACCTGATTACCGCGGAACGCTTACTTTTTTGAATATCTCTGGAATCACTTGATGACTATTTTCGAGATTTGGCATAGCGTTACGATTATTTCTAGACTTTTTTTGGAATTGAAACCAAGTCTATACTCCCATCCGTATGGTTGCACCAGAGGTGAGGATTGTGGAGACGTTCACCACACAATCCTCGCCAACTTATAGCTATAACTTCGGAATCATAATGCGACTATTTTTTTGACCTTGGTGACTATTTCTTGTCTATTTTTTGGCGTACTCAAAATTAATTTTCATGAAGTTATCAAAGGTGAGGATTGTGATGAAGGATACGGTTCCCTCACGATGTTTTCCTTCGCCGTTTTGAGAGCAGTGGTAATAAAATCAAATACACAAAGTTAAGTGCACGTCTAGGTTCGAACTCACGACCTACAACTCGTAAGTCAGGGCCGATACCACTGGGTCACCACTGCTCCCTCCGGTTATGGTTTAATCCCATGTAATATGATGCCAACGGGCAGATACTGAGAAATGTCTAATGGTTAAACAAAATACAATTTGCCCAACCTGGGGATCGAACCCAACGCTCAGTAATCGCGTTTGCAAACAGTAGATCAAAAGGGCTGAATCTCGTTTTGGAAGTATTTGTGAAATTTTTGAAGACGTCGTCGCCGTCGTGTGGTAATAAAACACAACATAGGGAACCCTAATTTGGGGATATAAAAGTGATAACAAAAAATAAAAGGCACAAATCAAAATAATGACTTTTAATGATTTTTTTTTTCAATTTCAAATATGTATTAATATTTACATGAATAATCTTATCGTAAACATAAAATAAAAATATCGTTGATTACGTTAGACAACACCGCGTATTGTTCATTGTTTGACAACCCTATTTTTGTTAGCGACACATCAAAACTGGAAAGTATCACTTCATTTAAAACTATTCTATAGAAGTTAGTGGAATTGGCAGCCCGGCAGAACACGCCTGTTCACTAAAAATAATATTATTTAGAAGCTATCTAAATCATTTATTAATAAACTATTTACTTAGTAATGTATATTTGCGATATAAGTCCTCAGTACCTCAAATCTGCCATAGTCATGACCATCACAACTTTTAGACAAGTATTATGACGTTTTAATGCCATTATGATTCCAGTGCGAGAGAGAGAGACGGAGCTACACATCATCGATAGCACCATCTCTTTTTCAGACTGAAATCCTGGAATTGGTTGAAAAGGTCAGACTGCTTCTGAAATAACCTTAACTTATTATGTAAGCAGTTTTCATATCCACAGTATTAATCTATGGAAGCTATTTCAACAGTAATTCTTCTGTCAAAATCATGGTGATTTCTTTCCAGTTTTGTGGCGCTTGCACATAGCGCGAGAATAATTATTGCATAGATCTCTATAGTACAGGAGACAGCAACCTTAAGTGGCGCGTCATCTTTAAATGTATGTAGATGAGTCTAGAAGCTAGGTTAGTAAATAAATTTATTATCCACCTTAGTACTTTTTGATTACGTTATCTTATTTTCTATTTAAATGCTAGATTTTTACATACTTTTCTTACTTTATTTGTTAGCAAATGTTACGAGACTGGCTCTATAAGCAGTTCTTTCCTGAGATAGCATGATAGATTTTTCATTCAAAGATGACACGCGTTTAAACATTGCTGTCTCCTAAACTATATAAAATATCACGATGTTCCGTCAACATGTTACAATCAAAAACGTTAATAATATGGAATTATACAAATTTTATTTTCAATAATCATCTTTATAATTTTAGGCAAATAATAAAATAAAATAGTTCAAAAAAGAAATATTTACAATATTTTCACAGATGTACTGTGAAAATAATAGTAGATGTAATGTGTGTGCTTTAATATTGTGAAAACGTAGATTACAAAATGTACCTAATTTGTTTTGTATTTGATTCAGAGAATGCATAAGGCATTGAATATTAGATAAAGGATACGATGGCCGATCCAACGAAACTTCGGAACGGAACGTCGGATTAACCAAAACAGTGTTTGAATACCTTCCCATAAAGCCTAAAATTATAAAGACATACAAATAATATATTGGTAAAACTATCTAAATTAAGTAAACGATCATAGACGAAAACGCAACTTGACTAAAACTAAATAAATACAGGGTGTAAACAATTGCTCCATAAATAAATATTATATTATCTATAATCATTTAATAGTTTAAAAATTTCAACTGTCCATTTCATGGATGCCGTTCGGTTAACTAATTATTTTATATTTATACATATTTCAAATAGCAATTTTTTACACCTTATACTAATATTATGTACAAGTGCTATATATGAAAATATCTTTTTATATCCAAGCGAAAAGCAATTTATCTAACGTATAGGACGCAAAATGAATAATTATTTAATCACTAAACAAGTCCGGACAAGATGGCTTACTTTACTCAATCTCTAATAATTGAAACTCCTCATAAAACTTTACATTTCTCTCCATCTTGCCCGAGTATATCACGTTATTTAGAATTTAAAATCGTAAATAATGTGTGGAATAAATTATCAACATTGCACATAGGCTTTGTCACTCACTTATAAAAGGCTACCTTGGTTGCCGTAGTTTGACATTGACAGCTGTCAGATTTGACAGGCAGAAAACGAAACACCATGTACATTATAATTTTATAGTATACATTTTATCAGCTTCACCTTTTTAATAATAATTTCCACATAAAGTAAAATAGGTCTATAACCACAGGACTAAATGGAACTAAAGAATTTTTATTGCAATTTCATCCGAAAACTGTATTTTTGTTACAATTAGCCCTGTGGTCAAAAAGGCCATTAAAATGGCGCACTTTAGGTATTTTAATAGTAAAAGCTTTATATCAACATTACATTATTATGGCTTAGTCGTAAAGCTAATTATGCCAAAGGTGGATTAGACTCAAGGTACAATAATATTGCTGCGATACTCTTCTTATTACAGTCACGTAATTGGCTCAAGGCTATGTCATAAACATCGATGAGCTTTCGACATGGCTTTGAAGCTTTGTCGTTATTGGCTAAATTATATGAGATGAAGTCTTGTCCTAACGCGCGAAAATACATGCTTATTTTAATCAGCTATAGAAAGACAACTTTGGATTGTACCTACAGGTGCTTCACCCTGTAGTTATTACAATAAGGTTAATTTTGTCTTCAATGGTTATTTACGCCATATTGGATTTGATGTGACATGCAACGTCACATGTCACGATCGTAATTCGAAGAGGGGAAAAAAGGCTTTTTTGAAGACATCATACATTTTGCAAGGACACTCAGCAACATTTATCAAATCTTGGTGTTATATTTATTTTTGTTTAGAAATCTGTACTACCAGCATTGCTACTATTCACGCACGCACTTATTTATACACGGTGCATTTCTATTGGCTAGAAAAAACTTTCAACAGTGAATTGCGACTACCAGCAAACGATTTACAATAAATAATCAAGCACTATTTATTTGTATATATGTTGCTAAGTGTTATCGTCCATATGCAACAGAATGACAATGCCTGTATTTTTAAGAACGTTCGCATTCTAATCTCAGTCTCAATCTGTCAAAAATACCTATAATTTGCTACAATTTTGACAAGTTCTTGACATTGACTGTCGCTGAGATGTGTTTGTGACTACATTCTGAACGTTTACAAATACGGGAACTGGCCTCAAGGTCTCAACATCAAATAAGACGTAATAGGGACACGACGACACACCAGGCTATACATTTCCAGTTGTAGCTGAGCTCGCATTGTAAAGGCTTTTCGTGCAGTGAGAAGTCAGCAGGAAATGAATAGCTTGATATGTCGCCGTGCGTACTAAGTGAGAACAATCACATAGAAATTATTGTCGTTGTGAAGAATAAAAATTAAGAATGTAGATTAGACACCAATTAAATATAAATAGGCACTCATTTAGAATACTAATCACACGTACGAATTACTTACACTCATTTATAATTTTATAAGATTATTTGCTCACTCCTATTTTATCGCTCCAGCGAATGAAGACGAATGTTGATATATTACGACGATATACAGCATGATTTTTTTACAGTCTCCAAATTTTTACAGGGTGTTCTACCTATGATTATGAACAACTTTTACTATGGAACCAACACTGAGATCACGAAAAAAAATATCTGCTGTTTTTGCATTTTGGTCAAGTAGGTGTTGAACTTTTGTATTAAACAGCTGATTTTGTTTTCGTGATTTCAGAGTTGATCCCATAATGAAACTTGTTCATATTCATGAGTAGAACACCCTGTAAAAATTTGGAGCCTGTAAAAAAATCAGCCAGTATAGATGTGTATATGTATATCACCGGAAAATAACAAGTAATCGTCTTTTTTTTTTTACAAATCGTATATGCTTTTGTTGTTATGTGTTGGTTTTATTTGCCGAAGTAATGGTAAATACTTAAAAAATAACCTGCTCCTTAATTGCGTAACACAGTTTCAATCACGATGGCTATAAGAGTAGGGTAAGACCAAAGAAACGATGGATGGACTGTGTGCATGCTGATATGGTTGGAAAGGGGGTGACTACAGAGGTGACGACTGATAGAGAAGTGTGGAAGAAATAGACATGTTGCGTCGACCGCAAATACATTGGGATAAGGGCAAGAGAGTGTTGATGAGTTTCAATCACAATCCAACAGTTTTGAAGGATATTACTATCCATTGCTTCATAGGTTTAATAAATTCGCCTGCTCAACAACGTAAATACCGCAATGAACGTGGCTGAACTGTCAAAATGAAAGAAATGTGATTAATTGTCATTTTATGTGCGTTACGCAATTACCCCGCTGCACACAGGCGAAAAATCGATAAAAGCTGGCATAAACTAAAAAAATAAAAATGTCATAAAGCCTTTTCTAATTGTTGTACCTTACGACTCAATGAACGGGCTTAGCTACCTGCGCCTGCGCCGGCCGGCTATGAGTCACCGAACGGACGCCATCTTAGTCCAAAGTTTGACTTGTTAAGCGGCGGATGGGTTTTAAGCAATTTTTGTGATATTTCAAGTTACAATATTGTAAGTTATAGTGAAATTATTGGTGTTTCAACAATGGATGCTCTTCCAGGAGGTAATAATTGTTTATTTTTATAGTGATCAAAATTTATAAGTCAGATCTTTCATTTGTTAAGATTGTTTTACGAAATCAGTATTTTTTTTTATAAACAGAGATATTCTCATAGAATAAAAGTTTAATTTCCTGCCATTTCATTCCTTAAAATTACTTTGACTGCACTCTTTATTTACTGCTTAATTAATAAAACTAACTTTTAAAGGCGACCAATTTAGACGCTTTAACAAAATATGCGTTTGAATGAGAATTAATATTGAGTCTCCTGTGTAACTCAACTAAGTATTAACTACACGTCTCGGCTTAGCACGGGTTTGTCTTTGTAGATATACATAGTGTTAAAGACTTTTTTTTTAGATTTAATAGAAAGGAATAATTATTTAATACATCACTTCCATGTAACTAGAACGATTTTAACAATGCACGTCTAGTAAGCGTTCCAGGGGGGGATTTTGTATCATCTGGGTCGAGAGGCAGCGTGATACCTGAGCGAATTTATACAAAAAATATATAAAATTTACACTAAAATTTCCCTAATGAATTAGCCTATCTATTAGTGACCACTATATTACAATTTCTGCTATAGTTTTTTATTTTTTATTTTACTTCTTCTTTCTAGGATCCAACAATGAAGAAATATGTTTTATCAGAATAACTCTTGTGGGTTACTACCGAGAGTGTCAGTCTAAGAGGGATGTTGACAGAATGCATTACTTGTGTAACGAAGTTGCAAATGCCCTAAGAGTGCCGGAATTGTCAAGTGACATAAAGAGTGTCTTAAGCAAACTGGTTTACACATACAAACAAAAGCTAGAAACATCACATAAAAACTTTGAGCGATGTAAAAACTCTAATAAAAACTGGTTTGAAACGTATGTTACATTTCCTGTACCGAGCACAGGACAAAAAGAAGTAGTGGTTCGGGTGGTCGTCCTGTTAAAGACTTTGAAGACTGTTCTGAACGTACGAAACGCAAAAAGACCGAAGACGTTAAGAAGAATTTGACACCTGCTGAATTAGCTTTTGCTGCACAAATGGAATACCGCGCAGCAGGAGAAGTTAATAAATCTAAATTGATAAAAGATATTTCTGCAGGTACAACTCTAAAATCAGTTGATGGACCACATGCACGCTATACCCCAGACAAAGCTTTGTCTTTAGTTATTGAAAGCCACCTAACAAAACACCAATACAATTTATTGCGTAAGTCTGCATTAGAGTTAAATTGCAATCTTTACCCTAATTACGAGTCTGTAACAGAAGCTAAAATGAAGTGTTACCCCGAAGGTATTATGTGTACTGAAATAAAAGCTGAAGTATCTCTTCAAAATCTTTTAAACCACACTGCTGAAAGACTGTTGCTTTCTCTAAAAGAAGTGATTTTATATTTGCATCCCAATCAGAGGCAAGACCTGTGCCTTATTTCAAAGTGGGGATGTGACGGATCTGGAAACCATTCCCAATATAAACAAAAGTTTCAAGACCAAGAATCATCGGACGAACACATGACAATAGTGCCGATACGTGTAATAACTACGAATAATGTACTTGTCTGGCAAAATCCCCGGCCTTCTTCACCACGATACTGCCGGCCTCTGAGGCTTCAGATGGCTCCTGAAACATCTGAACTCTCAAGACAAGAAGCTGCAAATTTACAAATAGAGAGAGCAGACCTTTTGCCAACAAAAAATGAGGAATGGTGCATTAAACACGACCTAAAATTAACAATGGTAGACGGAAAAATGATAAACGCTCTAACTGACACCAGCTCAGCGATGCGTTGTGGAGCCACAACCAAGGATTTTAACAAAATAAATGTTTGTTTAAAAAAACCAGTGAAGACCGAAAATTTAGAATATGGCATTTCTTCCCTCCACGCCTGGATAAGATTAGCTGAATGCGTGTTACATCTGGCATATAAATTAAAACTTGCCAAGTGGCAAGCAAGAGGCGAAAGAGAAAAAGAGATCGTTGCTTCAGAAAAGAAACGAATTCAGAAAGAATTCTTAGAAAAACTTGGACTACATGTGGACAAACCGAGACAGGGAGGAGGGACGTCAACAGACGGCAATACAGCACGCATAATGTTCCAGCACGCTGAAGAAGTCTCTCAAATCACTGGCATCAATTTAAATATTATTAATCGATTACATACAATATTAAAACTTTTATCGTCTGGTTATACACACAGAAAAATTTAAACACTTTTGCCTTCAAACCGCGTCCGCATTTGTCATAAACTATCCGTGGTTTAACATGCCAACTACGTTACACAAAATATTGATCCACGGTCATCAAATTGTTGAAAATATGGGTATCGCTATAGGACTTCTAAGTGAAGATGCGCAAGAAAGTCGCAACAAGGACATTAGAAAGTACAGAGAGCAATTCTCAAGAAAATTTTCTAGGAAAATGGCTATGGAAGACACATACCATAGACTCATGGTATCTTCAGACCCTTATTTAACAGGAATAAGGACTTTAATCTCAAAAAAAAAATCGTCTTTCTCTCCTTTAGACCTAAGTCTAATAGATGAAATTTTTTCATAAAACAATATTCTTTTAATATACTTACTTTATGTTCTCACAGCGAAGTTTTATTTAATACATATCCCGTTATTATTAAAATCTGTTACTCTTGAACATGTTATTTCCCAGTTAAACTAATTAAATTAAGATTTATTCATGAAAATAACAACAAACCCAGCAAATTAAATGAACATTAGGTTTATGCCAACTTTTATCGATTTTTCGCCTGTGTGCGCTGATTAGATTATTTTACTAAACGTTCGCTAAGATAAACTAACTCCGGTCCTTTCATGTTTACTTGTGTGGTTAATTGAATAAGATAACAACAAAAACTTCCTAATTCTAGAAAAGGAAAGAAAAAATATGAAGAGTATGACACTGAGAATTTTAAGAATGTTCATCTCAGTCTCAATCTGACAAAAATACCTGCAATTTCCCCTACATTTTGCAAGTTTTTGATATTGATTGTGCTGAGATGAGATTGTGTGTGTGTGTGTATGTGTTCTTTTACACTGTCAGAAATTTTTCAACATACGACTTTATTCCTCGGATGCGATATTGACATTAAATTAGCAATTTACTATGAGTAAATACCAAAACTAAGTTTTCAAGAATTTTTGGTAAATTAGAACAATTTTTACGGACATTTCAGAAATTTATTATTTACATTATTTCTTCAATTTATGTATTTGAATTCCACGTTTATGTTGGAAGATTTCAGTTTTATCTCAAATCTCAAGGTAAATTCCGTAAAAATGTTTCATGTTTTAAAAGACTTCAGTTTTTTTTTGTACATAATGCTCAGTTATTATTAACTAGCAGCGCACCGCGGCTTCACCCGCATAAGTTTCGATCCCGTGGTAATATCGGTATAAAAAGTATCCTATGTGTTAATCCTGGTTATAAACTATCTGTGTACCAAATTTTATCCAAATCCGTTCAGTTGTTTTTGCGTGATTGAGTAAAAAACATCCCAACATCTTCACAAACTTTCACATTTATAATATTATTAGGAAGTAGGATTATCGTGAATTATTTGCAATGGCATCCTTCACAATCACCAAAGAAGTGTAAGAAATACATAAAAATAATTTTATAAGTATAATTTCGTTTGCAGAGTTCTGCCCAGTCTGTTATAATAAATATCGCGTGATGGTATGTAACTGTTCCATGTTTGAGCAGGAGTTTGATTAATCCGGTAGATGGCGTTAGCGGTAGAGATCAATACAAAAGGATGAACACTGCTACAAGGATCTTTTGGCGCCTGTATGACATTGACAAGGGGAGCTGTTGGTAAACATTTGTGAAATTGTATTGACAAAACAAAATGGCGGCGTTAGTTCTGATTTCGGCCACGCGCCAAAAGAACCAAGTAGCGTTTTAAGTGACATTAAATTCATATCCGACATGAAAAATGAATGGGAACTGTCACCTAATTGTGTAACACACTATCAATACCAATCAAAATCATTTTGAAGAATATTGCTAATCCATTGCGTCGTGCGTTCGAAAAATTTGTCTGCTCAACAACGTAAATAACGCAATGAATGTTGTTGAACTGTTAAAATAAAAGCCATTGCCAACTGGTAGTGTATTACGCAATTACCCCGCATGCCCCTAAATTCTGACATTTTAAGTGCCTGAAAATTGTTTACGAGATAAAACATTTGACAGTAATGGTTGCAAGTATGGCCAACGTGTTCATAGGCCTCTAGCTGGACTATATAATAAAGCCTTGCATTAGTCGACCAAGTAAAATAGACAACTGATCATTTACAAATATTTAGGGTAAGTAAAATGTAAGGTGCGCGGGACCAGACACGGTAAGCGGACGGCGACGTTTTAAAAAAAATGGAGGAAGTGAAAAAAATGTGGCTGTACCATAACTATAGGTACACTCTGCCTAACCTTTGTTTAGTAAGAGCAAATTTTGCGAGTTATTTGTATATTCTATTCTCACCGAATTTTTACGACCATTTGCATTTTCCCTGAACGTCTTTCTGCACAGCTGTCTAGTTTCCTTGGCCTTTTAAATATTAAAATGCAGCCTATATCCTCAGTCCATCAGGGTACCTCTAAGCCGGTTGCTTAGGTAGTGCAGCAGCGTGGCGGCCGAGAGGGCGAAGTCTCAGTCGACGCCGGCGAAGCCCTGCGAGCCCTCGATAGCCTTGATGAGTTTCTCGCGGAGTTGCTGGTAGCTCTCGTAGGGAGGGAGGTCGATGCGGTTGAAACTGGGGGGAGAAGTTTAATTGTTATAAATGGTGAAAGTTCAAGGGGATATTATTTTAACAGTCTCGTTGGTTTGTAGTCGCTAATGCGGTAGTTGAACATGGGTTAAAGGATCGTGTGTTTGATCCCGGATCGGGTAGTGTTATACGGTTTTCTTTTAGAAATTATCGGTTCAGGGCAATAGGCTTGCCCCTCGTTACACGGGAAACTTAATAAAACTGGCAAAATCTGCTTATTTTTATGTTTATTTTTAATGTTATGTTAAAAAAAAAACTACGGCTGATTCAAATCTCAACCTCACTTGCACCATGCCCAGAGATCTTATTTAATCCATAACCGCAAGATGACATGACGCTATCTGCTTGTCTGGGCAAAGGAACCTTGATAACGGTATTAGAAACTTTTAGCTAAAACCGAAATATGATAATAAAATAAAGCTAGTACTTACCACGTATGTGCTCTTGGGTAATTATCAGGCGATCCCCACTTCTCAATAGTGAACAGTTGCGGGCCGTTGCTACCGTATAACTCTTTGAAGCCGTTCATAGGCACGCGCGAGGTGCCCGTCACGAACTGCAGCAGACGGGAACGCATCTCGTTGGAGAAGGATAGCACTACCTGTGGAAGAGAGACGGAGAGATTGGATAGCGATGTTCTTTTTAAGATTTTGTTCGTAATTATGTTCTTCTTCTTTTCGTGTCGATGGTACTCTTACTCGTTGTTTCTTTTTTTATATAGTTGAGCCCACTAAGAGGCCACGTTTATTGGATCAGTGAAATTCTGTAGGTCATCCGAGGTGCAGGAGAACAGGCCCTTAGGACACTCCAGCAAGTGGGACAGGGTCTGATCAGAAACACCGCACTCGCACTTAATTATGTTGAGACTGTGAATTGTTGTTGAATGATTCCGCACAGGCAAATCGGCTGTACCGAATCATGCCGACCTGAACAAGTGTGACCCGAGCATGTCTATGTTTAAGAACAATTGCATAATAAGGGTGTTAAAACATTCAGAATCCAGACAATAATCAAGGAACAACCAACTCAATGTAAGACAAGCCATTGTTCAATGGAGCCAAAATTTATTTAGGACATTTTCACTACAAATAGCCGCTCAAAAATCAACCTAGACTACATAACGCTGAAGAAGATAGTTGAAGTGTCAGTTAATGTAAATATCTCAGATTGGGTATTCAAGTATAAACTATAAGAGCCAGGCAAAAGAAATGATTTAAAAGCTACATTTTTATAAAATTATAATGTATCCAAAGTATGTGGTGTAGATCACGTTTTCATGTACTTGAGATGGCATTTTCACACCGCAAACCTCTAACAACACCAATTTTATGACCATCATTGCCCACTGTGTACTCACCCTCCAGAACCACTGCACGACTATATGGTTGGCATGGTAGTCTCCCTTATACAACGTGTTAGCTCTCCAGTCTCTGACATCAATGTGCTGGATGCCGCACAGCAGCAGCTCCAGTTCGTTCTCATCGAAGATCTTTAGAAGGGGCAGAGGAACTAAGCCTCCGAGGCCTTCGAGGAACGCGAACATCTGCTCTTGGACTCGACTGACGAATCGCCATTGGATTACTAGTCTAAGAAGTGGAAATAAACACAAATTAGCTCTTGTTACATATTTTTTTTTTTTTAGAAATCTCATACACAAATAAACAAACAATAAAGTTTCTTCGGGTCATTTAAATGGAAGGACCGATGCGTTATTGGTTCCATTTATGTCACCCATCCACGGACCAACCGCGGCAAGCGTAGCTTAACCTGATCGATCGACCCGTGCGGCTGTTATTACTTAGCCACAAGCCTCCCTAATAGTATAATAAAAAATGTATCGAAAAGCAATTTCTTTTTTGTAACCTACTTAAAATTTCAACGCAGGGGATTCAGAATCATGTACTGAATTCATGGTCACAGACTGCGCTTAGGTAAAATAGGGTACAGCTTATAGTCATAAAATAAATACGCTCTTACTTGATGTACTCGTCCTTGTTTTCGTTATCTACGGATATATTGGCGCCCCCCGGTTTGAGTTCCCGTTGTATCGTCTTACCGAACTGCTCTTCGTCCACTGAGAATGTTAGGTACAGCTCTGAGGGGTCGTTTTCCTGTAATCATAGGTTTGTATCTTTTAGTTATAAGAATTAACTCACTTGCAATGACAGTCTTGAATCTACTTTAGATAATAAATTGTGTACAAATATATAACTTATTTGCCGTCCAGAAATCGCAAAAATCTCAATCTTCTTCTTAGAGTATCTATGGCAAAAAGTTCAAACATCTTTGGCCCAAAATTTAGTTGCGCGAACTCCGCTCACTGACACGGTTATAAGATCATCAAGTGCACAGGCAAGCTGGGCCATTTTCTGTGGGGAGGTGCCGCAAATCTCAATATAATCATACCTTAATCCACATGAGTGAGTTGTAGTATTCTAGGTCTACTGATTCCATGTCGAGCAACTCTATCGTCTTGCCCAACATCATCTTGTAGAATGGACGGATGAAGAACGCTGGAAATACACGAAAATATGATTGTAAAAATAGTATTAAGGTAATGAGTTTCGTGATCTCCTTACATCGTTTGATTACCTATTACCAGGTCATCAAGTCAAGCTTACGAGGTTACATACTATACAGTCAATTTGGTATAAAGAAATGTACGTAATTAATATTTTGTGGCTAAATTTACAATTTGTTTCAGTCTAAAAATTAAGAACATTTAGTAATGCTATAATTATACTGGGTATGCCACACGGATCGATATTAGGTCCGTTCCTAGGAATTCTCTATGATTTATAAACGAGATTTCCAAAAAAATTTCAGTTTATATGCTAGCCGCTTTTTAGTGATTTTACTTCGTCATACTCCATGCTTTTTTATGTGAGTCTTGTTCAGATTTGTTTTATTGAACTAAAGCAATATTACGTACTATAGGCCGACAGCTTAACTGATACGGTGCCTGAGGTAGCAGCGCGGTGCGGGAGGGGTGCGGTGACATGATGCGAGAGTAGAGATGGGTCGAGGGCAAAAACAAATATGGGCAGAATGGGCATAAACTTGGCATATTGGGCGTAAACGAGTTTACGCCCAAATAAATGCCCGATCACTGGGCGCAAAAACTAATAACTTTGTTTTGTAAAAAATAAAGCAGGAACTTAACTTAAAATGAAACTTGATGTCAGTATTTTGTATGTAAATTAAAATTTTAATCAAATAATCAGTCTTGTTAAAAAAATCACAGTAGGTAATTATAGAAAATATAATTTTAACTCTCTTTAAATGAAAAATGAAGTGGTCTTGTAATTGGCTTTGATCCTACAATAGTCTTTGTACGTAATATACTACTCTGCCATAAAAATACCGGGAAAAGCGACGTGAGGTCGAGTGTTATCTTGTAGTAAAACTACATTGACTCGTGTTCGTCGGTTTTTCTTGATATCAGCAGATAGTTTGGTGAGCTGGGTTGAATATTTGTCAGCGTTTATAGTTTCATTGTGTAATCAATGTATGTTATAAAAGAAAGTGTGCAATGTGCATGCCGCTAAAACTTAGAAATGAGTCCCAGTACGATCAAGGGAGTTATATGGTGTGGTAAGCCTCTATCTCCTGTCCATGAAGAATGTAAAGAATGTTCCCGTTTTTACCAGAAGGGCATACTTTTGAAGATATAAGGGCTGGAGTTTCTGCCCTCTGGAAATTTCTAGAACAGTCCAGAACAATCGAGAGCATTCCACAACATTCAAGAACATTCTGGAATGTTGTGGAATGTTTGGGAGCATTCGAGAGTATTCAGGAACATCCTAGATCATTGAGTAGGAAATTCTAAAAATTTATACATACATACATACCCCGGAAAAATGAAAAATGTTGTTTATAAACAAGTATTGTAGTTAGAATGTATTTTCAATAAAAAAAATGTTAAGTTGTAGTTGTGTGTGTTTGTTGTAGTTGTTGTCGTAAGTTGTTGTTGTAAAGTTTATTCCAACTACCACACAATCTCATATCAACTCCCTGAGCGAAACCGGCTACCCCAGGTAGTAGTTCATAAAACAGCATGCCTTGCGCGTCCCAGAAACAGCAAAGCAGAACTTTTAAGTGGTTCTTTTGACTCAGCTTCGGTTGAGTTGGTGGCGTTTCTTCTCGAGGCAGTCAAAAAGCACGACGTGTATCGTTCTCGTGATGAATCCATGATTCATCTCCAGTAACCAGCAAAAGTGATTGACAAATAGCGACACGGACTGCACGACTGGCGTCTGTAAGGATGTGCGGTACCCACCGAGCCAAAACTTTTCGATACCCAAACTCATGCAGATTGTATTCCACGGCGTGGTGACTGCAGTTAAGTGCTTCCGCTAATTCACAACTGGTAGCATCCGGATTCGACTGCAGTTCGCGGCGTAAATCGTCATCATTCACAGCGGTTGGTCGTCCTGAACGTGGCTGACTTTCAAGGCTCCTGTATCCTCATTTAAAACGGTCAAGCCATCGGGACACCGTCGCATGGCTTGTAGAGACGCCAGCACATCAAGCTACTACAATCTGTCAGATTTCTTTAATAGATTTTCAACTTTATCGCTACAGCATAAGGTTCAAAGTTGATTGGGAAAATCTGACAGTTTCGGGTAGCTTGATGTGCTGGCGTCTGTACTTCCAGCGCCCAATGCAGTATTGATATTGTCAGCCCCAGCCCGCGCACTGTGGCCTGAAGCCCCTCTCCCACAGCGACTTTTTCTAGCGAGGCTGTTCCGCGTTTCGTAAACGCGTGACAGCATCGCTACTACCGCACGTTTGTCGCATTTGTAACGCGCTACAGAAGCGATGACAACTCGCTACTCGCTACATCGCGACTGTATCGAAGTAAACGCGCGACCGTGTCGGACGACATCGGGGAGAGAACGGAGGGAGGGTGGCGCGTGAGTGGAGATGTGGAAAACCGAGCATCAGTGCAACAAAGACAGGTCGAGTGCTGTAAAAACAGCACCAAAGACAACGTGACTAATGTTGCCTCAACGGAGTCCATCTTGCAAGTCTGGCATTTTTGTGTCGTTACTGAAACGCGTTTGCATCGCGACAGAAGCGCGACAGTATCGCGTTTGCATCGCGACTGAGAATCGTGGTGTGAGCGAGTGCAAACAGCTAGCAACCTATGGTTGTAAAAATACCGTATAATACCAAAAGGCTAGGTATTAAACAAGTATTTTACCATAACTTACGGTATTATTGGTATTTTGTGTATTTTAGATTTTGATTCACTTTTTAAGATCCTGCGTTATTACGAAGAGTTGTAGTTTAATAAATAAAATATATTTGAAGTTTCGATTGTATTCTATATTTTAGAATGACTAATTCTAATCTAATTTAATAATATAATAATCTAATCTAATAGTCGTGTTACACGACTATCAGCGTATTAGGTTTCTGCTTGAAGGCACCCAGAGCAGTACCGACAATCTACGATGTCATCGTCATCGTGATCGTGATCGTCATTGTCATCGTGATTGTCATCGTCATCGTGATCGTGATCGTGATCGTGAGCGTGATCGTCATCGTGATTGTCATCGTCATCGTGACCGTCATCGTCATCGTGATCGTGATCGTGAGCGTGATCGTCATCGTGATCGTCATCGTGATCGTGAGCGTGATCTTCATCGTGATCGTGATCGTGATCGTCATCGTGATTGTGATCGTCATCGTGATCGTCATCTTCATCGTGATCGTGATCGTCATCGTCATCGTCATCGTGATCGTCACCGTCATCGTGATCGTGATCGTGATTGTGAGCGTGATCGTGATCGTCATCGTGATCGTCATCTTCATCGTAATCGTGATCGTCATCGTGATCGTGATTGTGAGCGTGATCGTCATCGTCATCGTGATCGTCATCGTGATCGTGATCGTCATCGTGATCGTGATCGTCATCGTCATCGTGAACGTCATCGTCATCATCGTCATCGTCATCGTCATCTAGTGATGAGCAAAGCAAGACCAAGACCAAGACTGGGACAGTCTTTGTATTGGTCTTCGTGTTGCTTAGTCTTGGTCTTGGTCTTGCTTGTTCGGTCTTGGTGTTGGTCTTGCTAGTGTATAGATAGACCAAGACCAAGACCAAGACCAAGACAACCCAACCAAGACTGGGACAGTCTTTGTATTGGTCTTCGTGTTGCTTGGTCTTGCTCAAATACTTCGAGTCTTGATCATGGTCTTGGTCTTGGATTTTGCTCATCACTACTTCTATCTCATTCTCTCGCACGTTAAATCCTATAGATGTGTGTTTATCTCTTTTTACCGTCGCTTTTTCGTTTCATTGATTTTCAAATCACAACGATGCTAAAGTTTTCACTTCAAAATACCATTTCATGTTTTATATCTGTGCATTTCCACCGTATTTTCAGTATTTTAATTATTACTCAGATAATTTACTTAAAAATTACAGAAACAATCGATTTATACATAAAATACCGTAGCAAATGGTATAATATAAAAATTTTACCTTCAAATAAAATTTGTATTATGTTTCCTAAGACGTCCGAAGTCCATTATGAGAGAGTACACGCTTCGTTCCATGAACAGCTGCTAGATTTTACTCTATTTCCGCCTCGTAATCGCGCTACTAGCGCCCCCCAAAGTCATAACTGTGAACTACTTTCAAAAACCATATACAAGCCGCCATGATGAAGTGTTAAGTCATTGTTAGGCTCATAATGTTGCAAAAGTAGGTAGGTATGCACCAGGAAGACCTTACCTGGACTTCGGACGTCTTAGGAAACATAATACAAATTTTATTTGAAGGTAAAATTTTTATATTATGTGTTCCGTTTGACGTCCGAAGTCCATTATGAGAGATATGTTTGTTATCTCCTGGTGGATTGTATGAATGAAAAGCAACAATGTGAATTATAAACCAATATTATTTTTTAATCACCATTTTATACTTTAGGTACCTTCATATACACAGGTTTTTAATATGAACAAAAATCTAGCCATTTAATCAGTGGCAGTATAATTATATGAGAAAACGTAAGTAAGTAAGCAATCGTGCAACATCTTCATGAGTAATTTTAACCTAATCAATTTTATCGGTTAAATTAGAATCAATTGGGGACTTGAAATAATCTTGATAACGAATGCGCCGAGGACGTTTCGTTATTAGATCTGATTTCTTTACTGTAAAATTTTCTGAAAGTTGATTCATGCCTCCAGTTTGCCTTAGATAATATGTCATTTATAGGATAATTTTCTAGCCAATTTAATGATGAGACAGCCGATCTAAAACTACCTGGAGAGGCTTGTATTCCAGCATCAGATAGAACACGTTTTACCCAACCACCGATTATAGTTGGTGTGGCTGCTCTAACGGGATCTCTGGTAGTTATGAACAAATTTTTTAATGACCCCCGTCTTTCTCTTGATAAATCTTTTAACGTGCGGAGCCAATATAATGGATCTGTATTTCGATCTTGGGAGGCCAACAAAACCCAACTGGATTGCTGGAAAGTCGCACTATCTGTCTTTGACCCGAACACTGGATGTAAAGTTATGGAATCCCCATCATCTACAAAATGATCACAGTCAATATGCAAAAGGGATAGGTCGTGTACACGACGTCCCGAACATAATAATAAAATAGTCGCCGTTCGCTTAGACACCTCATACAAACTACTGATGAAGGAGTTTTATCTTTTAAATAAGTAATTAATTCCCTGGCGTCCCATGTAGGCACCTTAGGTGGCAACGGCTTTGCAATTGAAATTGCTTTCAAAATGTGCTTAACAATGTGACTAGAAGATATTCTAATATTTGAAGCAGTTTCACAAATAGATGCGATAACGGACTTGTACACAAGAATAGTTCTGTAAGCTAACTTTTGATTAAGGTACAGATATGCTAGATATTTAGCAACATCTGTCGGATTTGGTGTACGGAAATTTACATTATTTTGACTACACCACAAAGACCATTTACCCCAAATAGATGTGTAAGTTTTTAGAGTTGAAGGTCGCCAGCAAGATAAAAGAAGATCTTTCTCTTGTGGAGACCAATCGTTTGTCATGGTGTCCCAGCCGAAATGAGCCAGGCTTCCAACTGCAGATCTTTGACATGAGGTGGTCGTAGGCCGGTCACCGTGTCCACTAAGGTCTTCTTCAGGTCTCTGATCTTCAGCGGCCGTGCCAAGGATCGATTCTTCAGGTCTGGTCGCCAAAAGGGTTTCTTCCACTTGGGTGCTACTATTATGTAACGACCTGATGCTGAGTTGAGGTGGTGAAGAACTCGTGGAAGCAACGCCGGCGGTGGGAACACCCATGCGAGGGCATATCGCCAGTATCTGCTGAACGCGTCGTGATAACAGGCGTTGGAGTCTGAGTAATCTAGAGAAACGTAATTTATCACGACGTGTGCGGTTCGTGACGCGAACAAGTCTATGTCCGGTTTTCCCCAAACCTGAAATATCTTTGAAGTTGCTGTCACCTGCAGGTGCCACTCGCTGCCGGCGCGATCTCGCGACAAGTGGTCGGCTTCGGTGTTGTACACCCCTGGTAGGTAGTGAGGGATCAGTACAACATTGAGGTCGTCTATTAGAGTCAACAATTTCCGCGTCAATTCCATCAATCGGTGTGATTTCGTGCCGCCTTCCTTCTGAATGTACGAAACCACTGTCTTGTTGTCGGTCTGTAGAATGATTTTGGAGTCCCGGAGGGCTCTGGATTCCTTCGACAACACAGCAATCACAGCATACATCTCTTTGAGATTGCAATGCCATTTTTTCTGGTCGGGTTGCCATGCACCTTGTACCTTGTTGTTGTTGACCAGGGCACCCCACCGAATGTCGGAAGCGTCCGTGATGACAAAGTTTGTGGGTAGCACATCTGTGTGAATTGCTGTCTTTTGACCTACATTTTCCATCCACCACTCGAGTTCTTGGCGAACGTCTTGTGTCAGCTGTACTGCTCCGAGAGGATTTTGACGCAGTACTTTGACGTGACATTGCAGCGCACGGCAATGCATCCTTCCCCGGTGGGTGATGAAGGACGCAAAGTTGAGAAACCCTAAGAGGCGTTGTGCTTGCTTGAGGGTCCAACTGCCCGCTGCGAGTCTGGTCGAGAGGATCTGTCGAATTTTTCTTACCTTCTCTGGTGGTAGGGACTTGCAGTTTGTTTGGGTGTCCCAATCGATGCCGAGATATTCGATCGACCTCGTTGGCCTGGTGATCGATTTCTCGTGATTTACACACCAGCCCAGACTGGACAAGAAGCGTACAGCTATGTTTAGGTGCGTGCTGAGTACCTCCTTGTTCTGGTGGACTATTATATAGTCGTCTAAATACACGACGAGGCGCAGACCTTTTGTGCGAAGGTATTCTGCAGTCCAGTTTGTTATAGTAGCAAACATTTTGGGAGCAGCAGCCAGGCCGAACGGTAGACATGTCATCTGCAGAAGTTGACCACCGTAGCTGATGCGCAAAAAGCGCCTGTGTTCTGTGCGTATAGCGAGGTGGTAATAGGCCTGGCTGAGGTCCAACTTGACCATCCAGTCGCCTTGTTGCAGAAACGAAGGCATTTGCTGATGGTGGAAAAGATGGAAATGCTTTGGCTCCATGTATAAATTTAGTGCTTTCAAGTTGAATATTACTCGAGTTTTGCCATTTCCCTTTGTGATTATGAAAAGGGGGCAAATGAACGATGGGGTCGAAGGAGCAGGCTCTAACACTCGTTCTTGAATCATCTTGCGAATTTCTAGTGTCATTTTTTTTTTTCGAAACGGGGGTTTGAAATTTTGACAGGTTGTCCGAAGTAGGTAGAATTAAGGGCGGCGCCTGATTGAAGGGGATACGAGCTCCCGATATCATTTTTAAAACAGTTTTTGGAGGGTCGAAACGATTCCATGTTTCTATATAATGCTGAAGACAGCCGCCCCAAAATCTCGGTATTAAATAGTCATTTTTGCTTATGTCCTGCTCGCCTCCCGTTCTTATCTTTTCGCCCCCCCTTCTTTTTTGAAGAGAAATCGTAATTTCGTTTGTTGTCTTTTTTGTCGTTTCGCTTCGGTTTGTTTTGTCGCGAACGAAAAGTATTATCTTGAAAAGACGTCGAAGGCTCTAAAGATATCGGACGACTAGTTCCCGCACTATTATTCTGTTTTTCTAATTTTTCTACACCCCCAATTTTTTGTAGGTAGTGCGATAAGTTTTGAGGATTGAATATATATTCGATTGAGGGTGGAATTTTTTCTATGTCGTCGCGTATGTATTTACTTTTAACATTTTTCAATAACGACCGGCGTCGCGTCTCTATGACCTCAGCTCGTTTACCGCAAATAATTTGGAGAATATCATGAGATACCGTTTTATAAGATGACTCAGCACCAAACAACTCTTTTAGTTTGTCATAGAGGTTAGTTGAAGATAATTGGACGTTCGAATTAGCAGACCAATCAATTAGTGTCTGTAGCGCTGCGTTCACATGCTCGTTTTGAGTTAAGAAAGCATTAGATAACGCCGCAAAACTGCGTTCCATTTGAAACCATCTTAACGGTGAAAATGGGTCTTCAAAACGCCGCAATTCTTCGTTCACTTTCAATTCGACAAAACTAGGAAAAGCTACATATTTTTTTTGTACTTCTGTGTAACGTACAGCATTCCAATCCGGGGAGTCGAACCTCTGCATTTCTGCTATTTTCGTTACACGTTCTGGATTTGCTTTAGGTACATTAGGTTCCTTAACGGAAACGTCTAGATTTGCAATATTTTCTAAGCGAGGGGTAAGCTGCGGCGGACGTAAGAAATTTTCTTGTAAATTGATGGTAGGAACAGTCGATGTTGAAGGTACCGCGGTGCCAATATAATTTTGCGTGGCGGGTATACTTTGTGCTAATGGAGCACTATTTGCGATCATATAATTTGTTAAAACATTATTAACATGACTCACCAACTGCTGGGATAGTAGATCAAACCTGCGATCCAGTTCAGAATCTTGCGAGAGGGAGCGCCCGCGTACCTGCCGGGGGCGTTTGCGCGGCGCTGGTTCACCTACATCGCTCTTCGATGACACCGTATCACTTCCTTTCGATGACGATGAAGAACTCGAACTCCGTGTCCTTTTCCGCGAAGTGCCGTTCGGCGCGATAGTTTCACCGTCCATTTTGTTTAAAATGAACACAGTTCACGAGACGAAAAATTATTAAAATACTAATCTAATGAACTTTTTACTTTAATCTCAAAAGTTCTAAAAATAAAGAATATCGCTTTAAACGATATAACTCACAATCTAACAGAGCTGCGCACAGTTCGGAAAACGATGCAACAATGACTTAACACTTCATCATGGCGGCTTGTATATGGTTTTTGAAAGTAGTTCACAGTTATGACTTTGGGGGGCGCTAGTGGCGCGATTACGAGGCGGAAATAGAGTAAAATCTAGCAGCTGTTCATGGAACGAAGCGTGTACTCTCTCATAATGGACTTCGGACGTCAAACGGAACACATAATACCGTATTATACGGTATTTTTCGTTTTATACGTTTCAATACAAACGGTATAATACAGCACTTACATCTCTATAGCAACCGCATCGCGACTGTATCGATGCGAAAGCGCGACAGCATCGCTACAAAAAGTCGCCGTGGCGTGGGCGAGAGGCCTAAAAAGTACTCGTATAAGAACAGGGTTCGAACTTGTCGCATCGCAACTTGTCGCATCCATTTTTTCTTCAAACTTACTAAACCGATCGCGAGGGCGCCTTTATATTTCCCCACATCACAAGTACCTAGAACATTCTACCACACTCTAGAATACTATCGAAAACAATTGACCAGATAAAGAAAATGTATAGAGTTTTGTAGTGTCTCATTAACAGGAAAAGGAACATATATGGGGTATTTTCGGATACCCCTAGGTATGAGGAATCGATTTTTTTTGTATTGACGTCGCTATTTGGACCAATTAATCTTTTCTGCACACTCAAATATGAATTTAATCAAATAATTTGAATGAAAAAAGTAATAAAAGTTCTGTTAAAGTTTTTGCCCAGACAAAAGGCATTTATTGGGCGTTTACGGGCATTTATCCGGCGTTTATTCAAAGCGCCCAATTTGCCAGGGCATAAACCCATCTCTATGCGAGAGCTCAGTCATTCGTCAACTTGTGACAACTGTCACCCCTCCCGCACCGCGCAGCTACTTCAGGCAACGTCTCAGTAAAGCGGTCGGCCTATAAATTAAATCTTGCACAATGTTTTTTTGCGTAAGTGTGCATACACACGAGCTACGCGCGGCGACGACAGAGGCAACTGCAACCGTCGACGAGTGTCGACGAGTGTCGGCGGCTGCCGTCGACAACTTGTCGCTCGCGTATTTCAGTACGGTGCTCAAATACACGAGCGGCATGTCGTCGAAGATTGCTGTTGCCTATCGTCGACGCTTGTCGCTCGTATGTATGCACACTAATTCAACATTCTAAATATAAGTCTTTGAATGAAGTGGCTCATAAAGCTACTTATGGTAACTCACCATCTAACAGTTTCCCGTGGTACACGGCCATGCCGGCGACCCTGCCGATAAACTTGAAGTAGCTCAGATGCTCCTCATTGCACACGCCACTGTTAGGGTTGATCTGAAGCGTGTAGTTGTCCATGGCCGAGTATTCGAACAGCCCGTAGTAAGGGTTGAACATCTCCTTTGAGAGGAGGAAGAACCATTCGCGGGCGAGGCCACCGTAGTCTGTAAGAAAGCATGGAGAAATAAATATTACGAATGATGATGATGAAAAGGCGATGTATAACCTCAGATTAAGACACAGTATAATACACCAGATGTGTGTTTTGGTGTAAACACCAGATGCAAGAATGAACAGCTCTTTTTAAATTAGTTCATACCGAGAGCCCTCCGTTACTTAAAAAGCTCCCGCCTGTTATTCGAGGACTTTTGACAGCTGTTACGTTTTGTCAGAAACCAGAAAATCTGATAACCTGTCTTACCAAGGGGTATGATGTTACCCAGTAACTGGGTTGTGGAGATCAGATAAACAGTCGCTTCATGCAAAATACAGTTTTTCAGCTTACTAGGCAGATTATAAGGCAAAGATATTAGATAGCTTACCTAGTCCTACTTCCGACTCGAACTCGACCCACAGCTTAGTCTTGAGCAAGTCCAATCGACTAACTGAGCTGATTATGCGGTAGGAATCTTCCAAAATTGAGTTACGTCGCACTTTGATCTCGAACTTGTTTGGCACATTGCTCTGAAAGGTACAAACGGATATTAGGTATACGGTTGAACAAGCTAGGTTTATTGAGAAATCACCTGTGGTTTAAATTAACATCAGTATACTAATATAATTTCGAAGAAACTTCGTGTGTGTTCATGATATGTATTTTTTCTTTTTGGGTTTAAATGTGCCTTTAAATTAATGATTCATTTTAATTAATATAATTATTAATTCCTTTTTTAAATTCATCGAAAAATGAGTCAGCGGTCTATTCACTTTTTTTTTTTATCGTGGGAACTAAGCTGAAGTTAGTTAATAGTGTCAATCCATCAAGCATCATGTGGAATAACAGTTCACTTCAGCTAGTTTTGACGTTGAGAGTTTTACAGAATAGACTGATTTTTATTGTCTACTTTTATTTAAAGCTATTATATACCACTTACTAATCGCACTATCTCCAAAACGGAGGATGTTTGCTTCAGTCAAAAATCTGGAGCAAGTACCTCTTTCTACTTAGTAGACAGGTATGTCTCATCCCAGAGCCCCATTTTTGGGGTCCCATAAAATTGAATATAGGCTTTAAGGATTACTAGTAAAAATGTTACATACCGGTTTACGCAGCTGACTCTTGAGGTACTCGTACTTGCGCTTGTAGTCGCGTGAGTACGGCACGGCGGGGCCTGCGATCTGAGGGTTGGACAGTCGAGGGTCTTCCCACTGAGTTGTGCGGGTGTCTGAAATAAAACACCGCTTTTAGTCAAAATATAGAACCAAAAAGTAAAAAAAAAGGGTTTACTAAAAAAGAGGGGTAATTCTCGTATTTTTAAGAACGTTCACATCGTAATCTGTCTCTCAAAATCTTCAAAAACACCTCTAATTTCTTTACAATTTTGTCGTCTAGCTGAGATTGCAACTAGATCTTAATGTTTTTAACGGGATAGTCGTAGCACACAGAGACGTGACTATCTGACAGATAACTGCAATGTAGATTGTGCGTAACTAGTAAACAATTACGGTACCTGCCGGTCGATTCTGGAAAAATCTCACCGTGATAACTAAGATGAAGTGAGCTTAGAGTGAGCTGTCTCATACTGATGCTAGGGATTGACACTATTGACGACTCACTCCAAGCTCACTTCACCCAAGTTTTCACGGTGAGATGGTTACAGAATCGCACGGCTGGCCTTAAACATGACATAATAATATCACAAGACACTCAAATCTCACTTTCTCAATTTAGATATATCCAAGTAAGACGACTGTGAGAAATATACAAGTGTAAAACTGTCAGATCTTATTACACAGGCTGGCGGAGACATCGACGTGCAAACTGTTATCATGAATTCAACACATGATTTTTTTTTTTTTGATAAGTGTTGAAGTTCGTCGGTTATCAAAAAAAAAATCTGCTGTGTCATAGAAAAGTGAACTTTTAATACCTACGCGGTCAAAATGTATGGAACAGCTGTTTTTTTTTAATAAGCAACGACACATTTCGACGCAGTGGTGTTCAGAATCATGTACTGTGTGTGCACGCCATCGTGAGCACCAAAATTATAATAATTATGTTCGACATAAACCGGAGCGAGCCGCGGGCGACATTGAGTGAGGGGGGGGGGGGGGGGAATTACAAGAACAGTCACCCACGCGCATAATGGACGCGTCCTGATAAGTATGTAAATGCAAACCATTAAAAACATTAGACTCAAGAAGGGGAGTTATTATTCCACATCCCCTTCATACTGAATCCATGGTTACAGGTTGCGCGCCGATGTACCTGCCAGCCGGTCTATGATAGCTATAGTATCCTTTGCCTGGAGTCATTCTAGACGTAGAACAATCACTGTGGATCTCATACTCACTATGGTCAATAAAGAAGATCCGTCCATCAGTATGCACCCTCTCCTCCCATCCTTCAGGCAAGGCGCCGAGCTCGTCCGCCTCGGCCGGCGCCGGCGCAGCTGATGTTGGCAGGCTGGATGCGCAACCTAAGGAAAGGGTTGGGTTTTTGTTAGCAAAGTATGGTTTTTATGAGTTTATGGTATAATAATAATAGTTCATTTCTTATTCAGACATAGTCCATTACATTAAATGAATACTGATAAAATTATAGCATAGAATGTGCCGTAAGTAAAAAGGAGCGCATCTGAGGAAAGGGAATGGGGCAAAATGAGCCTCACTGGATGCGCCTTTGTTGTTTAGTAAGATTTATTTTTCTTTACATTTTCGGATGATATTCGACCCTTTTGCTTGCGGCGGCAGAAATGTGGTCCCAAAAATAAGGGGAAAAAAATACTGCTCATAATTGTCAGAACAATTAATAACATTAAAGTATAACAGTGAAATGGCACAAGAGTGTTTCAGAAAGTTGTATGTATCACTAATAGTTTCCCAAAAAAAAGCAGAAGATAAATACATTGATTTACGTTTCGCAAGTTTCCTGAATTCATCACAGTCTTCAGTAACTCGGAGAAGGTGGCGCTGTACAAAAATTCAATACCTAAACACCGTTCCTTATAAACAAAAGGTTTCAGCTGTCCTTATATGTTGTACCATTGATTTTGTAATAATATACATACCTATATAAATAAGAATCAAATACTGTTCGTCGGTAAGCGCATTGAGAACAGCTGGACCAATATATAATAGGCTATTTGTTTTATAATTTTTCTCAAAAATATTTAAAATTCGAGAAACCTTGAATATCCTTTCTCTATGGGATTTTTGTGTCAACTGTTGAAATTTCGACAGAACAACGTCTGTCGGGTCAGCTAGTAAAGAATAATAATAAGATATCTTCTATATATGAATTAAGAACTTGAGATAATTTTCAAGTTTTGTAGCAATAAACTGAATGACATACTTAACAAAGTTCAAATTCCATTGCAACCAAAAACTTATTAGGACCTTTTATGTTACAAATGGTCACGCAAAAATCGACTTAGAATACATTCCACTAAAGTAGATAACTGATTAAGTGGCGATGGAATGTAAATTATCTGAGATTGTGAACACTAAATGGCAATTTGAACTTACCGGTTCTGGGGTCTATCCATGTAGTGGTCTTCGCGTTGTGGTCGATGAAGAATATCCTGCCGTTTGGCGCTCTCTGCATACTCCAGCCGGGCGGAAGACCTAAACAGACACCGACAGAAGTAATAAGTATAAAAAAAGAAATAAAATACTATTATTTGCGGCAAACATGACGCAGAGAAAGAACACAAACACAAAAAAGGACAAGGTGGGGGAAAATATGCGTCACATCCTCGCTAAACGGCCTATGCGAAACAGAGGCCCCAGCGTTGGTTTTCAGCGACAGGCGACGTTGACGTGATGACGTCAACCCGTAATCATTGTTTATATAAATGTGGCATTTGATAGATAGTTTTGATTGTTGTCACTTTGACATTGTAAAAGCCCAAAATTTTAAAAGAATAACCATGGAATTTTTTGTCAGCTCTTCTCCATAGGAAACGACCAATCGGAACCGAGCTACTGACGTTTCATAAGTGCTTAATGAAGGTTTATGTTAAATAAAAAATTTAGAATTTGACAGCAACATGTACCTATGTCTTTTCTGAAATGAAATCACCAGAATGGTATTGCAGGCCGATATTAGTGTTTAGCGTTCGACCATCACTTATACAGGGTGTAACGGAAAGGGGGTATCAACCCTGAAGGAGGTGAATGTGCTCATGGAACTCAACAACTTTCCCCAAAGAACATAGGTCGAAATATGAAAAAAAATTTTGGCCCTCCCATAGTAAATCAATCAGCTGGTAGTCAGTTTTGTAAGGGAGGGCCAAATTTTTTTTTCATATTTCGACCTATGTTCTTTGGAGAAAGTTGTTGAGTTTCATGAGCACATTCACCTCCTTCAGGGTTGATACCCCCCTTCTGTTACACGCTGTATTCAGGAATAAAAGTGTCCTAATCTTTATAATACGTTAAAACCTCTACGTGTCGGAATCTTTACAATACAGAGTAGCAAGGACATCGATGCACAACCTGTTACCACGGATTCAGTACATGTTTTTTTTTTCTCTTTTTTTTCTGGACACCCTAGCGTTAAAATGTTTCGTCGGTAATTAAAAAAAAAAGGTCTGCCATACATTTTGACATTCGTTAATTTATTACGTAAGACGATTTGAGGGGGGAGGGGGTCAAAACTAGTCTTATTTTTTCTTACGTGAGGGTGGGAGGAGTGTAGATTGTTCTTACGTAAGATATCAAAAGTAAGCAAAAAGGAAGTTTTTTTTTTTGCAATTTTGGTATATACTGCACACTATTAATCTGAATCATTTTGCTAATCAATTGCTTCACATGTTCGAAAAATTCGTCTGCTCAATAACGTAAATACCGCAATGAATGTTATTGAACTGTCAAAATGAAACAAATTGCTACTGATAGTGTGTTACGCAATCACCCCGCTGATCTTACGTAAGATTGAAAGGGGCGGAGGAGGTTCATCCAACTCTTATTTTTTCTTACTTGGGGGGATGGGGGTCTCAAAAAGTGGCCAAAATTGCATTACATAATAAATGAACAGCCCCTATTGCACTTTTCTATGAAACAGCTAATTTTATTTTTATATCCGACGAAAAATTCCTACGCTAGGGGGTCTAGAATAATGTGATGAATTCATGATTTCAGTTTGCGCATCGATGTCCAGGCCACCCTATACAACGTGTAACGTTAAATGCGCAAAACCTGAAAATAGTTTGATCAGAACAACGAGCAGAATTAATTGAACCACTTTATAATATAGGTCACATTTTTCACAAAATCTTCATTAAAAACGTTGCCGTGTCTATTTATTAATAGGTCAAGCAAGCCAATGTCTGCGCGGCGCAACGGCCCGGTGACGACTCCTCCCTCGATAAAGCGTCGTCGCAGACGCAAGAAACGATCAGAATGGCCAGTAAAACTAAAACAGAAATAAAACCTTTAAAAAAAAATTAATGACTTATTTTCTCTCTGAAATAGGTCAATTGAATTAAAAATCAGTTGGGGTGTGTGAGGTTTTGCGCATTTAACGTTACACGTAGTATACCAAAAGGGTTTTGTGTATTAAATAAACCACGTATATTTACCGTCACTATTCGGCAGGTTCTGACTCTGCGTGCTACTGGCGCTGCTACTCCTGGTACTCTCCGTGGAGCCATCCGTCTCGTCCTACAAACATATCACATTGCAACAACAAAAATGGATTGTACACCTTATGTACATGGTATACGATCGTCTTTGCTTCGAGCGTGGCGTGTGAACTGACAAACGTTTTTGTTTAGGTCTGTTAACTCAAGAGGGGGAATTGATTTAAACATTTGACAGTACACTTTTATATACAAACGTGTGCCATATATGCATTTTTACACATATTATAGCCTCCTAGCTTATATATTTTACACTATGCTAAACAAGCTTTTATAATTTTTGGTACAATTTAAATAAGCTCGTAGTTAGCAAAACTTTGTCACCTGAACCAGAAAATAATGGGTGCGAACTTTTAGGATGACATAAAGCGGGCTGACTGCAGCCAATCTGATATTATAATCTGCTAATTTGAACTGCATTCTTATTTACAATGATACAGTTGAAAGAAAACATCCTGATTAATAATGAAAAAAAAAATCGTATTGATCAAAGATCAAGAAGTTCTCTTTCAATTGCCACATAATACAATCCATTTTTTTAAACCCCTTATCACCTAGAATTCAAAACAATAGACATTTAAAACTTAAACATACCAAGCCTTACCATACATACCATTATAATAATTTCAAAACTGCAAAAAATCTACATCGAAGCCAAAATACACAAACTCTCAAACTACAGAATAAATACTAATTAACATTAAAAACTATAAGTTAATCAAGCGAAACAGCACAAGCAAACATGTATGTAGATACGATGTCAAATAGACAGTGTCAAATTATAACGGGATGTAAAAGCGATGTCGAATTAGCTTAGTTATTGTTAAATTGTGTTATTGTGAACGCGTTTATTTTTTTTATATGTTTGTTGTGAACTGCAAATTATGAGTTCTTGTAACACTTTCGGACAGAAAAAGTTTGATATAATTTTACTACTTTGAGAAGATCTTACATTTTACTGTTCACAGCAGCTTAAAAGTTTGTAGCACAAGCGATAAATCTTTCCATTTTATAATTTAGCAAACGAGATAAGTTTAGGTGCTTTCCAAAGCTCTCTCTTTCTCTCTTCAGCAGAAAATTGAAAAGCGTACGCTAGACCGTAAAAGAATGTTGGCCAATCAAATTGCGCATCATAATATCAAGCGTCTTGAAGATTCGAATTTCAAAGCACGGCAGTGCGAAAGCCAAGTTGCAAAACTAGCAAAGACTTGTGCTACAAACAGCCTAAGTACCTAAGTATTAAGTACCATTGTCGCATGTCGGTGAGACAAAGGCGCGACGCGTGGCCTCGAGTGTTAGTGACGTAAGCAGACATCACAGTAGCATGTTGTGCCTCACACTTACTCATAGACAATTTCCCAAAGCACTCCGCCATAGGCTTAGTGCGGGTTGCGACGCAATTATATACCGTACTGTGTTCTGACAAGGCCTATATTTGAAAGCAAAAGGTTTTGACATTATAGATGAGAATCTATACAGATTTGAAATTCTAGTACCCAAAAACGAACAATCCCAAAACATACACAGACATTTCCCTCGCACTTTCAAAATATTTTCTTCAAAAATATTCGACGCGTCTAAATAGATGACAAATCAAATAATAAACGTAGTTACAGTACGCAGCCACAATATGGTAAATCGAGTTTAAGAAAAAGACTGTCACAGAGGCGAGCTTTTTCTAAAACTTGATATGCCATTTTGACGGCCTTTACCTTGTATTTTCAAATATTGGAAAGAATAAATTCGCATCTAAATAGATGGCACCAAACACCATTTAACGTATACAATTTCCACCTACACTGCTTTTGCGTACCAAACAAGCCTATCCCGGCTACATCGCATCGCGGCCCGCACGCGGCCTCCAGTGTCTTACCTCAGAGTCCTCCGTCGAGCTCGTGGTGGTCCTCCGTCGCCGGGCCCCCGGTGACGTCACGGGCGAGGCCCCCGTTGGCGTACTGAAGTGATTCTCATCGAATGTTAGAGCATCTTCTACTACTACTTCTGTTTGAGGTAGCGCTGTTTGAGGTTCAGTCTCGTTTTCTGTTACTTCTGTCGCATTTTCTGTGACTATTTCTGTTGAATTTTGCGTTTCTGTCGCATTTTCGGTGACTATCTCCGTCGCACTTTCCGTTTCTGTCGCATTTTCAGTGACTACTGTCTCATTTTGCGTCTCTGATTCATTTCGCGTGTCTGTCTCATTTCGCAGGTCTGTCTCATTTCGCGTTTCTGTCTCATTTTGCGATTCTGTCGCATTGATTTCTGCCTCATTAAGCCTTTCGGTTTCATTAACTTCTGTAACACTCTCCGTCGCTCCTCGGCTGTCACTCTCTCGGTCATCGGTAGCGGTGACTACATCGTCTACTTCGTCAGTACTATTCACATTAACTTCACTTGTAATCTCATTTTGTTCTGCATGCTCAGTAGTTTCGCTCGCTGTGTTTTGACTAGCACTGGCGTCACTTTGAGCGTCGATAACTTGTTCGTTAGCGCACACAACGTCATCCTCCTCCTGTATAGTTTTGTTTCTTAAATTATTATCACAGTCGGTTTCATCACTTATACTATTAGTTGGCGCGTTCGTCACCGCGGTGTCGGGAACGGCGACAGGTTCCGGCGATCTGATGGGGGTTGAAAACGGCGTCGGGTCGGTCGAATTAGTGTCCACACTTCTATTGCTTATATCCTCCTGTTAGACATTTATATTGGATAATATTTGACGCACAAACTTATTCGTGCAGTTCGATAAATCTTTTTTTGTACAAAATATGACGTATTATTTGCTTTCTCAACTGCACGTTTAAGTTTGTGGCCCATATTCATTATTTCCCAGATAAACATTGGGCTTGTAAGCGTGAAGCATCAATGTGCTGTAGAATTGTCTATGAAAGTGAGGACAACACAGTGGATGTCTATGGAACACCCGTACCGATGAGAACAGACTATAAATTAGTGTTTGTATGTATGAATGGCTGTCTGAAATTTCCTGAAAGATCTCACATAAAAAAACACATTGTTGTTTCTACAATTTTACCATACATTTTACTATTTTGCGAATTAACAATTTAAAATTCAGAATAGCGAACAATAGCAATTCGAAAAAACCTTTCAGAAAAATGTCCTAATGTGAAACCATGTACTCATTTTTATACATTTTCTAAAATACAGTGTAAACCTTAACAATTTGTTTTTACAGAATATATCTTGGTTACGAATATTTTTCAATTACATAAGGTCAGCGCCAGACATCAGACGAAGGCAAGCAAAGCCACAAAACAAGATAGCAAGATATTTGCGAAATACGCAAAGCCTCAAACCTATATTAAGGAAACAATGGCTGGCAGCGCAAATATTTGCGCATAATTAATGTCTGACACTGTCCTTACAATAACTTAACATATTTGGCAAACCCTTGCCGTACAAAATGGCACATATTTTACTGCTTTATTGAGAGGCCAATGACTCGCTTACACCCGTTTTACTAACACTGACACCTAACTATAATTGCCTAAATATTATTTATTGCACTGTTGGATTTACAACCTTCTGCGCTGATCCGAGCGTTGAAAATCCAACAGTGTGTTTTTATTTAAGCAGTACATTTCTGTGTCCCCTAGTGTTAGTGAAAACGGGCGTTAGTTTTACTGCGGCAAGCGAACATGCATCTTAACCAATCATGCAACATATTTGTAAATAACAATAATAATAGAATTATAATATTTAAAGCGAAACGTGTGTTTAGTTTTATTCAAAGGGGATGCGCTAGGTAGCCCGCGAAATTCAAATTACATTTCATTTTTTTTGCAATTTGCAGCAGGGTAACACACTATCAGTAGCAATGGGTTTCATTTTGACAGTTCCACAACATTCATTGCGTTATTTACGTTGTTGAGCAGACACATTTTTCGAAGATATGGAGCAATGGATTAGCAATATGCTTGAAAATTATTCAAATTTAGAGTAATAGTGTGTCACGCAATTAGGGTGCTGGTCAGTGTCAGGTAGTATGTTGAACCAAATATCATTCGAAAGCGTAACAAGTATGTATTTACAGAATTATAATCATTAAAATCATAAATACACCCCTCTAAGTTCATATAATCATATTGAATGATATTTCATGAAATAATCATTGACCTGGAAATTGCAAGAAACGTAAGAAAATTGGAATTTGTAGGGTGAACCTGGCGCCTACCCCTTAACTATAATATTGTATAAAGTTGAAGCTAACGAAAACATGCTTTATTGGAGACCCAATAGAGTTGAAGTTTAAAAAGTTTTAGCTGCTGAGTGCAAATAAAAGTAAATAAAAAATGAGTACACGGCTAAAGAATATTTACTGGAAGTCTGAATACTAAGATTAGTGTTGTCTGAGGGCGAATTTCAACAAACTTTTATACCTAAAACAAGTGTCAACCTGAGAATAAATTTTGAATTTTTGACAGTTTTTCCATACGTCAATTTTATTCCATGGATAAAAAACATCTGATTTTGGAGAAATCAGCCTTAAGTAACTATAATATCAATTTCTTTTTAAATATTACTTTAATTAAGTGATTTGCCAGGCCATAGTAAAACCATACAAAAAAAAAGAACGTAGAATAAAGTAACATGTGCAAGACTGACAATAGTTTAAAAAGTCAAGCTTACAGTGTTGTGATAAGACCTATACTTGAATGCAGTCTTTTTTTGAGTTTATATTCTGCGTTTGTATGTGGTTCTTTGGTAATTCAGACTCCCAGTATATAAGAGTATAATGTACCGATGTCTTGTTAGTACATAATATCTATCGCTGAAGCCCATGCTGCGAAACAAAATATTCACTAACAGAATTAGTAACTAGGTAATATAAATCCTCATAATAAAACAAATAATCGTTTATCTCAGTGAATACGTCTATAGTACGCATGCGGAATAGTGTATTGCCGATACCGCCGCTATCTAGAGATAGACACAGTTTCTTACGCCGTTTTAGAACGATATTATCAATAACTTGGTAAATAATAGATCAATGTGTAAAATAAGTAGATAGGAGCGATAGTGGTGACAAAATATGATCTTGAAACGTTTAGAATAAGAGAGATATCCCCGCATATTGCCGTAATGGACAGATTGACCTTCAGGGGGCGTCCATTCATTACGTGAGGCGTTTTTTAGAAATTTTCTGACCCACCTCCTCCCCCCCTGGTGAGATCTCGTGAGATTTGGCTCAATCCCCTCCCCCATGCCCCAATCTCACGTGAGGATTTTTCAAAATACCTGTTTATAGTGTAAATGTGTTGGATTTGGGGTCTCGTCAAATATCAGGTGACCTGATATTTGACGAGACCCCCCCTCCCTCCAAAGTAAGATTAGGTGAGATTCGGCTCGACCCCCTCCCCCCTTGAAAGTCTAACGTAATTAATGGACGCCCCTTTATATAAAATATAAGTACAAAATAATGTTTTCTTCCCCTTGGAAAACAAAACTTCATATTATTTGATTATATCCTGATCATTTACATAAACCAATATATTTTTCATACATAAGCACTTTAGACTCCACCTTAATTCATCCACTATCATAACCTTTTCCTCTCTCTTGTTTTTTTTTTTCCTATTTTAATATCCAATTAATTCCATCAGGTAGATTAGCATAATCAGCCTACAATGTTCCCACTGCTGGACACAGGCCTCCTGTCAGTGAGAGGGAGTGAGCCGTAATCCACCACGCGGGCCCAGTGCGGGTTAGTAGATGTCACATGTCTTCGAAGTTTTGGTTCTAGGACATGCCAGTTTCCTCACAATGTTTTCCTTCACCGTTTTACGAAAGTCAGGTAGCTTAATGTTTTAATTATAATAAACACAAAATCCTACTCTCAGAAAATTATTGAAGCAGCGCATTCCGGCTAGTTGTCCGCCACATTCACATTTTTTCGACCTCGATGCAAATGTTTATTTAGATGAAAATACCCCAAAAACGAATTTTCCATTATCGTTTTCGCACTTACGCCTGCTTTCACCACAAATCCCTGAATACATTTAATGTAACATAATTCTGTCTCTGCCAACTTGTAACAATTGACAGAAATAGAACGATGTCTTACATTCGTGATTTTTAGTTGTTTGTGGTGTAAGAAAACCTTAAAACTAAATCAGTTCATTCCGGCAATAATACGGCAAACATCCAACCTTCACAGTTCCACCCCAAAACCTCCCGTAAGGTACTTACATAAAGAAGCAGGTTTTTGGGTCCGACTCCCGGTACAGAAGATCTACTCCTTAGTCAAGAAATATGTAGTTTCAACCGAAGTTACGAGCTTTTCCTACTCACTATCACTTACTAATATTAGTTTGGGACCTGAACTAATAATCAATGACAACACGATTTGACAGTTGTCTCTACTCCCGCTGTGTATTTACCCGTCCGAAAAATTGAAATTGACACTTGTTCCAACTACTTTCTGACGGACCCGTATCTTCGTTGACGGACATAGAGAGTAGATCACCAGATCGCTGCTGGTTGATCTTCGGGAAGAAACTGTTACAGGTTTGAGCTGTTTCTTCAGTGTTAACATAAGTTAACACGAGACAATTTCACCCGCACTGACCGTACCGGTTTGTGAACCCGCTTCTTTATGCATGCACCCATCAACACTAAACATTCTCTTCTCAAAAGTCCTTGTGAAAAAATGTTCCCAGGTGTGACCTGGACAGTGTGTCCTACCTGGTGCTGGTGATGGTTCTGCGCGGCTCCCGGACTGGAGGCGAGCTCGTCATCGGCGGAGATGTGGAAGCGGCGCTGGAACTCTGTCGCCGCCGTCTCCATGCGCTCGGCTTGAGACTCTGTGCTCATGTTGCGCCTGAAGTAGAAAAAGAAAAAACATGATTAACATATCTAATGTGCGCCTTTTTTTTTGCAGAAAAAACAATTTTTCTTTTTATGATTAAGTTTTATTTTAGTCGCATAACCTATATATCAACAAGCAACAAACGGTCTCCAAAAGATAGTTGACATTTGTCTACTTAACCCTTTACCGCATAGGAAACCATATATGGTTTGACATGTTTACAGTTTATTTTACTCTAAAAACATAAAAAACTAGCGTATAAATCCTAATGGGGTTTGTTTTTCATATCATTAGCAATAATAAAACACAACTATTTTGTCTATCATCACATACCACTTGGACATAAAAAAAAACACTATAATTAATTCTGAAGCTTTAATAAAGACATTAACATAAAAAAAAAATTGTCACTTATTTAATATATCATGCAGTAAAGGGTTAAGCTGTGACACAGCACATTATGATTTACAATTCTAGTGTTCCAAATGTTTGAACTGCTATAACGTTTTTATTGACTAATTCAACTACCTTTGACTTACCACAAACAATAATCAAGTAATCCCTTAGGATTATCTGATTATTTTTTATTTTAAATCATAATGTACCATTACAGCTGAAGTGGAAACATGTCAACTAACTTTTGCAGGCCACTGTATGTCCTAAACTGCACGACGAACTGTCCCATCTGTCAGTGTGTGTAGAGTATCGTTGTGACTGTCGAGTAGTTGTATATTTTTCGTTATTGTAATTATGTGTTTGTTATGTATTAGTTTGTAGTTAGGTATGTTGTGTTAGTTGTGTATTTATTTTAATATAAAACTTTATATTAAAATAAATTAGCAATCTGCAGACAAGAGCACTTTGCCTGCGCATGAGAGCATAACCCAAAAAAACGTAAAACGCGTTTAAATAACAGTTCTAAAGAGCTTGTTCACCCTTGACTGAATTCCCTGAAAACTAAAATGCACTTGGTTTTTGTTTGCACAAACCTCATGCAAGTATATCTCATGTAGATCTGCAGCGGTCCTGCATACAGCGCCTAATGGATCATAAACGAAGCTAAGACGATGGAGAGTGCTGTGTAGATAACCAACCAATTTTCTATTTTCCATACGAACTTATGACTTTTCAGCAACGTTTTCAGTACAAGAACTAACACATCAAACTGCTTCCCCGTAGTAATGTTACAGATGACATCAGTTTGTTAATCAAAAGGTGAGTTTACACTCAAGCATTTTCTCGTGCATTTCCATGTCATGTAACGTTCTTATGTATGGTACAATACTGGGAAAAGCTTAGTTTCCAAAAGCATTTTCATGTAATGTAACGTTTCTGCGAATGCTCGACGCTGCGTTCGACGTAATGCTCACGGCGGGTGAGCATGTACCTGTAACATTACTTTGTACCTTGCGCTCATTGTTGAAGTGTCGGAACCACAAGTGCCGCTAGTGCCTTTGCTCGATAAAATATGACACCAATACGCTCGTTGCTTTTTAAAATCAGGTTGTAACAAAACATCGAGCGTCGTGTTCGGAATGCGGTTCGATAAAATTTAAAAACGGCGAATGTTCGACGTTCTGTTACAAGTAAATGATCTACTTAGTCTATACTCAGCTAAAGGTGTCAAATTACTATTGAACCAGTATAGTTATAGTGATGTAAACTTACATGAAGGTAGGCCGCTCCCACTGCGTGGACCTCTCAATATGATTGACGTAGTAGGTCCTGCCGTTAGCATCCTGTCGCTCCTCCCACCCCGGAGGCAGAGGATCCCCACCGATAGCCTGGAACAAACAGATAGACCATCCTTTACTTTTCTAGGAACGCGTGCATATGCATGCATTCGTACATTCCTCATGAATTTGGTCATGATCTGTTGACGTTGGAACGAGTGGAACTCATCAAAGGTTGACGGCTTATATGGTCAGGACATTGCATAAATCCGCAAATTAGATTTTGATGACTGATAAACAAACCTATACACCCGGATTCGCATTCGGATTCCTATATCACTATACTTTTCTGTCGCTCAAAAAACATCCTATAATAGTGCTAGAAAGAACACTAGTCTTTAACGCTAAAAAGGGATAAAGCAGCTAAAAACAGCTAAATGAAAATTTTGGTTGATAGATCTAGTTCAGTCCTCGAGTACACATCTTCATGCGAATCTTTCAACAAAAAATGTTTAAAAAAGGGTTTCAAAAGCATGCAAAAAAAAAACAAAGACAACAGCCGGTCGATTCTGTAAAAATCTCACCGTGAAATCATAAGTGAAGTGAGCTTGAAGTGAGCAGTGTCAATAGTGTTAATCCCTAGTGACAGCTCACTTCCCGCTCACTTCACCTAAGTTCTCACGGTGAGATTTTTACAGAATAGACTGCAGGTATGAAAGCAAGCATTCTGAGCGCCAATGGCTCGCCTAGCAGGTCGTGACTACCTTAAACCCATTCAACTACAGAACCGATTCCCAGAGCAATATTCCCAAAATCAAACATACTTATAGAATTTAGTGGCATTAACACAGTCAAAATATAAATTGTAAATGTCACGTATTTACATTTTTTTTTTTATGTGATCAACGGTAATTCAATCAAATTAAAAATTATAAATTATATCAGTTATGTCTCAAAAGCAACGGTACTATTTTATCAGTTATGTCTCAAAAGCAACGGTACTATTTTATCAGTTATGTCTCAAAAGCAACGGTACTATTTTATCAGTTATGTCTCAAAAGCAACGGTACTATTTTAGTGGGTCATATTGCTGACACTCTTAAGCACTTGTCCCACCGCCGACGAGAAAGCCACTAGCTGTCGACTATTTTCTCGTTCAATAAACGTACAATAATAAATTATAGGACCTCATGTCAGTAGAAGAGATACACATACTAATAGTTTCTCACTGACTGCGCAAACTGCCGGCGAGGACTCTATTGTACGTTTCTTGACCGAGGAAATAGTCTATAGACAGTCGCTTCCTCGTCAGCGGTGGGACAAGTGTCCTAAGCTGAGTTCCCACGGCGCGAAATATCACGAATGGCGGCAATCAAGTTCGAACCTAAGCGCCGTGGGAAGAATATAGAAGCGGCTCGAGATTTGGGTTACCATTCGTCCGGATTTGTCTGGACATGTGTGGCCTTCTCATTTGTCAAGACTTCTCAAAGGAGTTTGAATATTTTTATAGGGAGCCTGGCATACCTACTGTACTGAAAATGGCGGCCACGCATGAGGCCCATGTTTGCATTGGAGTCAGCTATTGATTTATATAGGTCTCATGCGTGGCCGTAATTTCCAAAATGGCGCGTGACAGTAAGTATGCCATGGATTTCGAAATGGTAACCCTAATCGAGATCCAAGCTCGTGATATCACACGCCGTGGGAAGCTAGCTTGAAAGTTGTAAATATAAAAAGAAACACATACACTATCTACGCGCGTGGCCTCGACCAGCTGCCAGTCATCGCCGGTGAACGATGGAACCGAACAGGACACGACCTACCACGAAGGAACCACTCAACAAATGTACACTGCTACAAGGATATTTTGGCGCCTGGATGACATTGACAGGGGGGCATTGTTGGTAAACATTTGTGAAATTGTATTGACAAAACAAGATGGCGATGTTAGTTCTGATTTTGGCCACGCGCCAAAGTAAGCTGGTAGCGTTGTACTCGACTAAAGCAATATGAAGCAAGGATGGAGAGAGTGATAAAGCATAATATAAAAACAAATTAATATTACTAGGCGCTCAGACGTCTGACGAAAATCTGGCGTGGCAGTATTTTCTATCAGTCCAGAACGCATCAATCGCGTTTGACATGACAGAATAGACAGTACGGACTATCAGACACTAATGTCACGTCCGATAGTGATTTGTTTTTGGTTCATTTACACGGTGACCGTGTCAATAAACCGTATTGACACGGTCCCAAATTTACAAATAATGATTATTATTCTATAAACACATATTTGTTACAGTCGCGAATCATGTTTTAATCAATATAAAAGAGATAGTTTCCCTCCCGTTTTGTGCCGAGAATGTTCAAGGCGATTGTTGCACTCATTTGTTTGTATTTAAGGCGAAAGCGTCCCGCAAGATTAAAATGTTCGTACGTGTTTGCAAGTTGCATGTCATGGTTCAGGTGTGCGATAATCGTCTTGAACATTCTCGGCACAGAACGAGATAGAAACTATCACCGTGTATTTACACGGAAAGAGTTTCTCTCCCGTTTTGTATACACAAACAGTTCTGTTATAGTATAACTCTTGGTTTCTGAAAGGTCAATCAAAACAAAAATCGTCGAATGTCTCTCAAGTTAACTGCTGTGATCGGCTGAATGAAATTACGACCACCAACCATCACATCTGAACATCTGTCAGCCAATCTTTGTGTTGATTTTCCTTTCAGGACATAGTTCTCTGTCATCTAAGTAAATAAGGTAATATCCTCACCGGTTGCACGACTCCCTGCTGCGGCGAAGGCTCGACCAGCTCCCAATCGTTCTCGGGCGCCGGCTCCTCGGTGCCGGCCTCGCCCACCCGCCCCACTAACGCGTGGTACACCTCTATGTAGCCGCGCACACGCGAGCGAGCACTGTGGCACATGGATATATAGATCAATTGGAGTCAATCATATACGGGTTTGGAATGCAAGATGATTTGGAAGAGAAAGAATTGAATAGTTAAGGAGTTCCACTATGCATGGTTGGGTAAGGTGCAGCGCGGCGTTGTCATTTTACTTTTGTATTTTCGAGCGCGGTCTGATTTTTTGCGTCCAAGCAGTCCTGTCAGTTATTTTCATCACAGTGATCTTTATTCTCATTACTATAAGGCTGCTATCAGATGTAAAATAAGTGATAAAGGACTATATAAATATCATAATCAGCCTAGAACGTTCCCACTGGTGGGACACAGGCCTCCCCTCTGTGAGAGGGAGTGGACGGTAATCCACCGCGCGGGCCCTGTGCGTGTTGGTAGATGTCACATTCACATGTCTTCGAATTATTGGTTACTAGCTGTGAATACCCGCTTCGCTGGGTCATTTTTAATTGTATAGTTATTTGTTAATGTTAATAATCTATCTCTACTTACTTCATAATCTTTTAATATTTACTAAACATTTTTATTAATGAAGAAGTGGTGGGAGGCGCCCGACGTGACGGCACAGTGGTGGCATGCGCGTGAGTTGCGCGCGGTACTGGACAGTACTTGGACATTAAAACATTACTTTATTTTTCTAAAATAAAAGTAACCTAAGTTACTCCTTATTGCATCAGCTACCTGCCAATAAAACTCCCGTCAAAATCGGTCCAGCCATTTCAGAGATTAGCCGGAACAAACAGACAGACAAAAATTGTAAAAAATGTTATTTTGTTACCGTATATATATTCATATGCATGTAGTAAAAAACGGTTATTGCAATATTACAAACAGACACTCCAATTTTATTTATATGTATAGATAAGACATGCCGGTTTCCTCAAGATGTTTTCTTGCACCGTTTCGAGGGCAGTGGTGATGAAATAATTTACACAAAGTAAAGCGCCTGTTTGGAGTCAAAGCTACGACCTACAATTCAAAGTCGTGGCCGTGTCCACTGCGCCACCACTGCTCTCAATGAGACAACAAAAGCACATTGACTGCGCCACGCTACACTGTACCAGAACCAGACGTAGCACGTGAAACTCTTATATTGCTTGGCTGTAACATGTAATGTAAATTAGAAATAAACCCTTATACAAACGAGTGACAATATTAACAGATATGCCACAACTCATTCAATATAAGAGATGCACCGTGTATAGTAAGTTATACTTACTGTTCAGTAATAAGGGACCTAGATTTAGATCAATCATAACAAAAACATTTTATAAGTAAGCACAATTATACGCTTATATTTGAATAATTTTAACTAAACAAAAAATAGTTCTTTCGTCTCCTGTCTTTACATGACAGCAGAACTTTAAAACATTGAACTACAAATATTGATTAAATACTGAAATAACACAACACTTCAAGCACACAATAGTTACACAATTAGGGATTAGCAGGGTCACAAGCTCTACACAATACATACTGGGATTACTTACATAACATTTAAATTATTATTATTATTGTAGGTTAGAAAAGCAAATTATTTATTAGTTTCTAAGCCAATTAAAGCACCCAGTCAATAGAAAAATATAGACATAATATTTTATTATTTTTTTACTATTTACCCAGTTAATATTTACTTACGACCCGCCCGGGACTTGCATGATTCCCATTCTATTATACGCCTAAACTCTTGTTCTGGTTAAAGAACCAGATGATTTAGGTTCGTTTAATCTAAATCCACCTTGAGACGACGCTTCTTGTTTTTTTTTTTTACTACGCACTGGATTTTCAACTTTCAGCGTCGAGACGAGCGTTGAAAACCCAACAGAGTGCAGCTTTAATACGTTGAAAAAGAGCACCGTTGGATTTTCAACTCTTAGCGCTGAGCCCAGCGTTGAAAATCGAGTGCCCGTACGACGTGGGCTTATTAAGAAGAATAAACATATATTAGCAATACACACTCACACACGAACTTTTGTTAGTAACGCACAAATAAAGTGGAAAATAATATACCTTTACAGTTAGGTCGGATAGCTAACGTTAATAAGGATGATTTATACCGCTACGAGGAATACAATTAATATTTATTTATTTATCATTTATGTACGCACATATACAACATTATTTTTAGTAAAACTGCAAACCTGAATATAGTTTGTTCAAAATAAGTAACTGAATCGATTCTAATACTTTTTACACCATGTTATATTTTGTCCCAAAAATATTTTAAAGTGGTAAAACGTTGGACACCAAGCGACACTAAGTACATATCTGCAATCATTTATACGCACAACACAGGTCACAACTCACAGACTCACAGCCGGTCAGCCGATGGCGCGTGTTAAGTGGTAACCAACTGTTTGTACGGACAATCAGGTAACATAACAAGTTTATAACTTCATGATTTTTCATGATAGAGTTGTGAAATTTTGTACATAGACTCTTTACATAATAATACTAGACACGTATTTCGGGTTTGCCGTATAATAAAAATAATGTTGTATAAACAGACAAGAAAAACAGAACAGAAAAATAGGTACAAAGGTGATGATATCTTTTCGCGATTCATCTCACCGTAAAAGCTTGGGTGAAGTGAGCGTGAAGTGAGCGTGGAGTGAGCTGTCATTCGCTAGGGATTAACACTATTAAGTGCTCACTTCACTTATGATTTCACGGTGAGATTTTTACAGAATCGACCGGCTGCAATCATTTTATGTAACTGAATTTAAATTCAAATCCGCTTTGAGTAAAAAGATTTGCACTATACAACGTGTAACGGAAAGGGGGTATCAACCCTGAAGGAGGTGAATGTGCTCATGAAACTCAACAACTTTCCCCAAAGAACATAGGTCGAAATATGAAAAAAAAATTTGGCCCTCCCATAGTAAATCAATCAGCTGGTAGTCAGTTTTGTAAGGGAGGGCCAAATTTTTTTTTCATATTTCTACCTATGTTCTTTGGGGAAAGTTGTTGAGTTTCATGAGCACATTCACCTCCTTCAGGGTTGATACCCCCCTTCCGTTACACCCTGTATAAACATTGATAGAATTTAGTTGATTGATTACACATTTTCAGGTAACACATTATCAATAAACAGCCTGTAACGTTCCCACTGCTGGGATACAGGCCTTCTCTCGGTGAGAGGGAGTGGGCCGTAATCCACCACGCAGGCCCAGTACGGATTGGTAGAAATGATCAATGATTTCCAATTATGATGTTAGTTTTTCGATAGTTTTCTCTTTTAACCGACTTCAAAAATAGGAGGAGGTTCTCAGTTCGTCGGAATCTTTTTTTTTTTAAGTTATGTTCCCCGACTACTCAAAGACGGCTAGACCGAATTGTTTTTTTTTTTTTTTTTTTTCTTTAAAAGGGTATACTTTCCAGGTGTTCCCATTGTCATCAGGTCAGAATCTGATAATGGGATCTTGGAGAAATCGAAGGAAATCTTCAATTATTATAGGCACACCTATAGCGATTTGGGTATTTTTTATTGTAACTCGTGCATTTGCTCTCGAAAAGCTGATGATGAAGACCACAGATGTCCACCGTAACTACTCAATAATAAGTATTTCACGGGTTGCGATTCGATTAGTTTAATATGTTTAATACGCAATTTATGCTTGTCACAATGCGAATGGTGAAATGGAGCTAATGGTGAAATACCAGGAGAACTCCCTAAACAATTAACGTCCCTGCGTCGGGAAAACTAATATTTTGTAAAAAGGTGATGAGAAAGTTGACATTAGGCTATTGTAACTTAGATAAATTATAAACCGACCCTCTAAAAAGCGAAAAATAAAAACGTAAAAAAAAGCGACTTCCAAAAAAATACTGCAAAGTGAAAAATAATTTTAATTTCGGAAGTCGGTGGCAAACTAAAATACAGATCCAAAGACACCGACTTCCGAAATTAAAGTTATTTTTCACTTTGTAGTGTTTTTTGGAAATAGTTTTTTTTTTTTTTTTTTTGTAAAAAAGTTTTTATGTAAGAGTAGTATTATAAAACATTTATAGGAGAAAAAATTACGTCACTATATTGAGTTATTGACACTAATCTCATTCTCACACAATTTTCTAAAACATTCCCTAAAATAATTTTGTTTCAAAACCAAATGAAAATTTCATAAATAACGTTTACTAAAAATGTCTCTACACATCAATCACATCAAAACATCAAACTCATACACACGAGCGACACGCGTCAACGGCAGAGGCACGGTAATATTATCATACAGTACTCCAACTTCATACAAACGGACGAAACGCGAGCTATACTTACGCGTCTCGATCTCGGCGTGCGCTCGGTGCGCAGACAGTCACGGCTGTACCGCAGTGTCGAACGGACGGTGTGTTGTTTTTTTAACAATAACCGCGCGATTTTTTCTCTAAAAATCAGTTAATATGACGAGTAGGAAATATTGTGCTGTTTTTGGTTGTATGAATTCGTCAATAACGCATCCAGACATAAGTTTTTTTAAATTACCTGGAAACTCTGAAAGATGAGACTATAAAATAATTTTATAACACATTTGCTCGTAAAAGGTCTCTTACTGCACCAATTTCAATATCGTAATGTATCTCATTACGTACTTGTGCGTAATTGTAATGTAAAGCGCACGGTTTTTCAAGATGCTCCCATCTAAAACGAACGGTACTTTTTAAAATTTTAGCAAAGAGTTTTTATGTCGGAAAAGTGGTCAACATTTTGTGAATAAAATTAACTTTGGGAGATAAAATATAATAAATAAACATTTAATTCTTTAATTTCATTAATTTTGACAATTCATTACAACCATTTATCTGTAACAAAAACACAAAAGTATTAATTTACTTTATTAGTAATACTGGCTGTTTTTTGTGCCTTTACCATAAACAAAAGACGCTGATGCGCGCGCATCGCTAATTTCCGTCGCCGCCACCGACTGCAGAACTCTGTGGTCTCGTTTCTCCTACTTTCACTCAAGAGAGTGAGAGAGAGACTGGTGAAATTGCAACTAATAATACGAGTAATAGCTTGACAACATTAAAAATGCCAACTGGCAACGTAATAATAAATTTTACAAATTGTTCGAATTTTAATAACTGTTTTAACAAGTAATTAAAGATTTATTCGTTTAATAAAGTCCAAGTTTTATTTATTTCCTCACAAATGTGTTATAAAACTTCGTATGACATACGTGCGGTTTGATAATTACAGCCTCTCCTTTCTTATAGCCCTCACCTACGGCTCGGGCTAGCAATATCGCCTCAGCTGTAATTTTCAACTTACCGCACTTATATCATAATGTACTATTACTTACTAGTAGGTAGGTACATAATGTGTGTCTTTTTAATGGATAAGTGTATTTCCTTTTATCTCACAAAAAAAAAGGTGTTTGGATTAATAAATAAAGCGAATAGAGTAACGGAAAGTGATTGAGACGAGTGAAATAGGTAGTTATATGCGGTTCTGAATGAATCATGATACGGTAGGTACCTACCTACTTACGCTTGTGTTAAAACTTCGGTGCATGTGTGTTTTGTTAGTTTGCATAATTCAAAGTAAAGACGTGGTATTTTATTCTTAATAATATTTGTTTATTATCTGTGTGTATGAATAGTACTAGAAAAATTTTTTTACCGTCTGTGTGTCATTAGATAGTTTTCGAAATTTTCATAAAGTGTTTCTGCTGCTACCATAACAACATATACCACTAAAAACTGGTTTTATTTTCTCGGTATTAACAACAACAGCTAGACTCTTATATAATATTTAGATTTTTGAGGGTTGTGATTTTAAAACATTCGTAGTCAGCTGTTCAGCTTTTTAATAATTAATTAATTGGTGACCAAAGAATTTTTGTTTTGAGTTGTTGCGAGTTGTAGGTAGGTACCTAATTTATAGAGATGTTAATAAGCTGAGATAAGTGTTCTAGGTGAGTTTCTAAGGATTGGAGTTTTGTAACGCGTAAGGAGAAAGCACATTTTTTTATTCTATAGAAGGATTTTTAAGCTATTGCATAGCTTTTATCGCGGGCTCTGAGCGCGGCGCGGCGCGGTGACCGAATCGAGAAATTCTCAAAACCTAACGAAAAATACCTGACACCACGAAGAAATCTACCAATCAAAAAACAACACGCATTTTTATTGAACACTTCCTATTCAATATACAAAGTATTTCATTTATTTATATAAAAAGGATATTTACAATCACAAAACTAAATAGAAACAGAAAGTAGGCAAATGTAATTAAAATGCTGGAGACGGGCAGCCAGCCCTATCGCATGTTTACGTACCGCGCGGCTGTAGGTATTTATTTCCAAGAAGCGGCCGAGTTACAATACTGTATAGATAATATTACCGTGGCAGAGGCAACTGCAACCGTCGGCGAGTGTCGACGGTAGCATTGAGTACGGTTCTCAAATACGCGAGCGGCATGTTGTCAATGGCTGCAGTTAATTCTGCAGTTGACTCGTGTCGCTCGAGTGTGTATGAGCACTCAGTGAATCTATTTTCATTCTCACAAAATTTTCTTGGACTGTTAAAAAAAAAATCTTAAAAATGCTACATAAATAAAATTATAACACGTTTAAATCATATGAAAACCTCAACCTCAGTACTCTTAACACCCAGCACAAATCATCCTTCAACAAAAACTTAAAAAATTTAAATACGAAGCCCACAGCATGCTTAGAGCAGTACTTACACAGACCTGCGGGGGCGCAACGGGTACTTAACGACGTTGGGGCGCGCGCTGGCGGCCGTCTCTGTGGGGACCGAGGACAGCGGTACCTCCACCATGCCCAGGAAGTCGTCGCGGGTGAGGCGGTTCTCGTCAAAGACTTGAATGAGGAGCTTGTGTTCTGTGGGTTTTACCTGGGAGGAGAAAAATACTGGTTATGGCCTGTCTTCATGCTAGTTTCATGAACAAAATGGTGGAACCCAAAACAGTATCCACAAGAGGTGTGCAAGTACCTAAGCCAGTAAACCGAGCACACAGAAATGCAGCAGTGCTGCTTCTTTGACAAGTAGCTTCTACATTATAGCTATTATTTCATTTTCTTGACCATTCCAAAATAAGAGTCCATCACAACATTTTAGGGGAAACAAGAATGACTACCTACTAATGAGTAACAGTTCATTTTTACGTTACTCGTATACAACATAACTTATTAAACGCACACCCCCCCAAATTAAAATACTAACTATGTTATAATCATAATACATACACAGATTTTTTAACATCTATGTATAAAACATTGTTTATTTATTAAATTAGTTATACTGAATGTAGGAAAAAATTGTGATCACATTACAAATTTACGCACGCAGACAGTTGCACACGTTTATGGGTCTAGCGTAGTTGTTAATACTTCACCAGAAGTGTGACTATAATTTACGTAGTTTAATTATATTTGGGATACAAAATTACCTATATTAAAAATGATTCTGAACCAACTACTTTCACAGTGTAAATTAATTTAGTTACACATTGTACGTCACTAAACTTTTGTACCAATACTCACCCTGAATACAAACTCCTGATTCCATGTTGGGTTCAATGTCTGAAAAAACAAAAACCACGCAACAAATTAAAAATAAACACTGATTTTGGAAAATGGCATTGCGTACAAAAATCCTGTTCTGATATCGAGCTTGTGGCCTTTATGCTCATTACTCATACATTATTACAAATATATGTAGACACAAATGAGAGGAGAGTAGCAGGGAATTCGCGCATAGATAGAGAAAGCACGTTAGGATGACATACCTTTTTCTTGGTTTTGGTGAGAAACGTTTCAATGGTGACGTCACCATCGACCTTTTGCAGCTCCACCCGCACATAAGGATCGCTGGAATGTAAAAACAATGTTGTTATTTGGTTTCATCAATGAATTTAAACGCTGTGATTAGAAGGCTTTCAAAGTGCGTAATCTCAAGGATACTCTCTATTTCGGGAAGGTGGAAGTATCCGGGATTCCTACTGATTTAAAACGTATGGTAATTCGAAATCTTGATCTCAGTGCAGTCGGAGCGTCTTTAAGTAACAGCCGCACGGGCCGATCGATCAGGTTAAACTACGCTTGCTGCGTTCGGTCCGTGGATGGGTGATTATCTTTACATACCGGGACCCCTCCGTGCCCCGAAAAGCACGTCAAGCTGTTGGTCCCGACTGTCATTCGTGGATCGTTGAGTCGTTACGGGTCGTCCAAAACCCGAAAGTCTGACATCCAGTCTTACCAAGGAATATCGTGTTACTTAATAACGGTTTGTGGAAGTCAGACAGGCAGTCGCGCCATGTAAAATACTGGTATTCAGCTGCATCCGGTTAGACTGGAGCCGATCCCAAAAATAGTTGGGAAAAGGTTAGGTAGATGATCTCAGTGCAGTCGGCAGTGTTGTTAATTATAAATTCAACATTAATGATGTATTTAATGAATATTTTTGAAACAATAATTTAAATTTGACAGGCCTGTTAGTGTAGTGGTCAGTGGCCCTGACTGCTATACGCAAGGTCGTGGGTTCGATTCCCACCCAGGACAAATGTTTGTGTGATGAACACGACCATTTGTTCTGTGTCTGGGTGTAATTTATCTATAATATGTATGTATTTAGAAATATATATGTATGTTTATCAGTTGTCTAGTACCCATAGCACAAGCTCTGCTTAGTTTGGGACTAGATGGCGTTGTGTGAAAGTTGTGGAATATTATTATTGTTATTATTAAAGCTAAATCCATGGACATTCCCATGGAGTTTCTTGCCCGTTCTTCTCTATAGGTACCTACTACGCTTTGGAATGTGCAACTAGCTTCATATTTTTCTGACTGACCGACTCCTTGACAATTAAAAAGTGCCTGTATATGGTTTAATTGAAATAAATGCTTTGATTTTGAGTTTGCTATTACCTTACAAAACTATAACTGTGTGTGTGTAACTGTGTGTTTGTATCCTGACGTCGGCAAACTAATAGTTAATTGTCCTGATTTAGTCGCGGAAGCAAAACGGCGCGTGTCTTGAATTAATTTCGCCCTAAGTTACTGTTTAGTAGACTGCTACTGCTACTGGACTAATATATCCAATCATAATCAGTCTATAATGTTCCCACTGTTAGGACACAGGCCTCCTCTCTGTGAGAGGGAGTGGGCCGTAATCCACCACGCGGGCCCAATGCAGGTTGGTAGATGTCACATGTCTTGTTTCTTGTTGTGAGCAGTGGTGATGAAATAACTAGAAGTTTTTGGTTCTAGGAAATGCCGGTTTCCTCACGACGTTTTCCTTCACTGTTTTGTGAGCAGTGGTGATGAAATAACTAGAAGTTTTTGGTTCTAGGAAATGCCGGTTTCCTCACGATGTTTTCCTTCACTGTTTTGTGAGCAGTGGTGATGAAATAACTAGAAGTTTTTGGTTCTAGGAAATGCCGGTTTCCTCACGATGTTTTCCTTCACTGTTTTGAGAGCAGTGGTGATGAAATAACTAGAAGTTTTAATTACTCAAGGTGAAATAAAATGTAGTATCAGCAAGGTGCCCCAAAACGCATAATACCAATACAGAAGAACATTTTTTTTTTTAATTACATTGTTCTTTTTCACCGTAGCGTAACGTTTCCTCGGCGTTCGCTTCACTTACAAAAGTTGTTCGTGCGTAATTTTTATCAAGTTCACTGCCTATTCTGCAGAGCATGGAAACGTTAGCGCATTGTCCTTGAAGAAGCTTCATTCAGAGGACTTTAATCTGTCGAATTTGTTGGTATACTAGGGGCGAATTTCACCAAACTTTTTTACCTAGAATAAGTGTTATCCTAAGAATAAATTATGATACTAATTTTTGACAGTATATCCTGAGAATAATTTTTGACAGTTTTTCCATACTAGAACTGTCAGACATCAATTTTAAAGGTATCAAGATATAAAGAAGATATAAAGGTAAAATCAGCCCTAAGTAGCACCTGACTGCGCGAACACGATGCTCGGCTCGTGCCCCGCTCGTGCTTGGCTCGTCTAGCGTAGACGCAACTAAACAATTTCACAGTCGAGATAAAGAGAGTTGTAAGACCTACGAAGGGACCATTACAATGAAAAATCCCCAGCATATCAGTCGATTGCATTCTACAAGTGGCCTTATCTACGCCTAAAAGTATCTGTCAATGTTACAGAATCCATGTATTTCGGTGTCGCAGAATGTATTGGTCAACCGTACAGTCATTTAAGCCGAGGATGTGGACCCTGCAAAGCTGGGGCTACACTAGGTTTGTTTTCAGTGAAAATATGAGGTGGTTTCCGTATGGGAACTTTTAGCGATTATCTACTTCCAGTACGACCGGTAGTAGACCAATTATATGAACATATTTATTGTCTGATAACAATCAGCAAGCTGCGATGAGTAGCGTTTCTATTTGGGTGTAGTCAAAGTAAACTTTTCGTATAGCTGATGAGCTTACGTTCTATGTGCACCAGCTACAAATATCGAGCTTATGAGAAATATTATGACTCTGTGTAGTGCCAAGAGCGACAGCCACAGTAGGTACGTTGCCTGGCACCAGCTTGCAACATTCCAACGGCTCTCATCATTTCTTCTCGTGTCAAATAATGTCGTCGCTCCATATCGATGCTATTTTTTTCAGTTCGGATGCAGAAATTGTAATGGTTTTGTAAAAACGCTATTACACACTTTTATAGGAATCACTAAAAAGAATCAATAACGATCCAAAAAGGTTAAAATAATAATTCTCAAATTGCTGCGATACTCTAATACGTACTTGATTCCTAGACAATTTTGATATGTGTATAAACAGACAAGAAGTAAAGAACAGAAAAATAGGCACAAAGTACCTGCTGGAAGAGAGAAAGGGCCTGTCTGCTGGGGTATTCTAATAATTGGGTAGTTGCATGATATTGAATACTATACATATTCTAGTAGATAATATATCCACACATGTAATACAATAATAGAATTCGAAATCAAATTTGAAATCGGTCGAAAAATAAAAAACTTATAACTTATAGAAACTTTTTGTCTATCTCTTTCTCGCAAAACGAAGTTTTGCATGTAATTTATATGGCGATACTGAACTATGACGTCACAATTCAGTATTTCCCTCTCTGTCTAATTGAGAGTTTTGAACGCTCATATCTTTTCAATTTTTAAAAATATTAAAAAACTGTTTATACCAAGCTATTAGTGAGGTAAAAAAGCTTCAATTTAAATAATAAAAAAAAATTAGTCAACTCGCGGATTTCAAAAACAAGTCTACCACATCGACCAATCTATAGTGAGTTCATACTACGTAGGTATGATGCCTATAACATGCGTGACGTCACTACTTCGGCGGATTTGTCCGGCTGTCACTGGAGGCGGCGCCACCTCGTTAGTACCAGTCTGCCACGCTTACCGATAAGTATCAGTTACTTGAATCATTACCAACACTTTTGCTAGTTATCTAGCCAAAACATGATTTGTTTCATCACAATTAGGTCTGTTATACTAACGTCTGTGACAAACGGATACATTTATTTATTTATTTATGGCACTCCAACGAGTGCATGTACAGACGCCAGCACATCAAGCTACCCGAAACTGTCAGATTTTCCCAATCAACTTTGAACCTTATGCTTTAGCAATAAAGTTGAAAATCTATTAAAGAAATCTGACAGATTGTAGTAGCTTGATGTGCTGACGTCTGTACATGTTAGACAGATTAGTTATGGCATAATCAGCCTAGAACGTTCCCACAGCTGGGACACAGGCCTCCTCTCTGTGAGAAGGAGTGGGCCGTATTCCACAACGCGGGCCCAGTGCGGGTTGGTAGATGTCACATGTCTTTGAATTTTTGGTTGTAGGACATGCCACGATATTTTCCTTTACCAATTTGAGATCAGTGGTGATGAAATTAAATACACAAATTAAAATGTCTGGCTGGGTTCGAATTCAAACTCAAGACCTACATACAGCTCGTAAGTTGGGGCCGATACCGCTGGGCCACCACTGTGCTCCATGGTTAGATATGAGCAGACGAACCAGATACTCTGTCTTTTTGGATTAAGGCGGCACTAGTCGATATTTTTTCCGTACAAATTTCGGGAGAGTATTACTCCACTGTTTGACATTGGGCATCCAAAGTTAAACACGATATCGTTTTGTCTTATTATTTATTTTGTCTGTACGGAAAAAGATTCGTTTTTGTTGCTATTTTTAACGTAACTTTGGGTGTAAATAAGTAATAAAAGAAAACTCAGTTACCGAAGAGTTCAATGAACTTTATTTGTAATTGATTCATGCAGTGTTTTTTCAAAAACTCGATTTTCTAAAGGACTTTTCGAATTTTTTTACGCGCGTTTCAGTTCAGAACGGCGTTTGTGTGCGTGAGAATTAGACGTTGTGCGTGTAGACTAGCGTCTAACTGCTCACAACAGATACTATCTCAGTCGGACACGATGCCAGGTGAGACAGCGTGCTTTTTGGCCATGCCCACCAGTGAGTTCGAGGTCGCGACTAGTTCCACCTTAAGACCTAGATAACGAAAGAAAAATTGATCCTTATGGCATCAGCCCTTCGGATGCCACATATTTGTATAAGGGACTTATATGTATATAATATAATAAACGAGCTTAAAATAGATCCTATTTTGCACTACACCCTTTTTAGGAAGTGAAATCCATCAACAGAAATCCCTTGGCTATGCATAATTTGGCGACCGAAATATCGATATGCCAATGATCCCATATTCTGAAAACACATTAAAATATTCCTACCTACTTTTTTTCTACCTACTTTCTCTTCCGAAAACATTAAAATCACGACTAATAACCTACCAACCGGCTGACGAGTTAATATTAATAAAATGATGAGTCACCGTATCGCCGGCGTCCAACAATTTGGTGACAATTGACGATCAAGGCAATACTCTGGTATGAATGCAACGCGCGCCCAATCTCGGCATCACAGGACATTGATATGGCCCTGATTGAGTTCATGATGAGGAGATTTATTTCCCATCAAAATCAGGGCAAGTTATATTTACTATGACATCTTGGCATCACGTATGTATTCCCAAAGGGTGCAAACGAGGTGTATTAGTACAACCAACATTTCGCTATGTTATTATATAGCGACTTCGTTTGCGTGTATTTTGTTTTTTTTTTTTTTAGTATAAATATCGAGGATGAAAAATACGTAGCCAGTCCTTCTCCAGGTCCCAGGCTACCTATCTGCAAAATTTCATAACGATCGGTGAAGTGGTTTTGGCGTGAAAAGGTAACAGACAGACAAACAGAGTTAGTTTCAGAATTTTATTATTATAAAGTATGGATAAGATGGTGGTCTCGCCTATAATTCCCAATCAAATTATATTCATTAATAAACAATAATGAATTGTCTAACCCAATAGCTAATCAAGCAATCCAAAGTTTAGAATAAAAAGCACTCATTGTAACACCCTTGCAGAGCCTTTAGTTTTATTATCATTATGTGTTATCACCAGTGATCGGATAATCGGGCGCTAATATACCTGAACTTCACTTTTATTCCCACGAAAGAATAATACGGACATGCCTTTCAGAATCCCGGACCCCGGAATCGTTTGAAATTCCTGATTGCTAAAAATGTTACCTGCATATTACGGTATTTAGAGTAAAAACCATTAAAATCCGCTGTCACTTTGTCTGAACGTAAAACGGAACGACCTGGGAGTGAAATTCGTACTTTATCTCTGGTAAAATGTCAGCTTTATAATGTAAATATGTTGAATTTTCTGTAACTTTCTGATAGTTTTTCTCAAAAACTATATTGTGTTTCTCAAAAAGTATGCATTTGCTGTGTTTGGGATTTTGTGATAGTGTTTTATATAACAACAATTATACGCTATTCAAACTGTGAAGTTTAAATAAATCAATTTCCACTACTTGACCACATTGTGCACATTATAATTTTTTATTGATATTCAATTTGTTTGACTAAAATAAAGATACTAAATTAAAATAACCACTGCTATAAATTCATTCCGTTTTTTTATAGTTGATTTTACAAAAAAAAAAAATATTGGGAACCCGAGACTACTTATTTATTCAGAAAGAAATATCCACATTATTCTTTCGTTGGAAGAAGTTTAGGTGTATAATCACCCGATTATCCGATCACTGATTATCACCTATTCCTAAGATTGCTGGTTAAACTATAATTGGCGACTGTGTAAGTCCGAGGCTATTGTTAATATTATACACAGAAGCTGTTTGTGTAAATAAATAAAAAAAAAACACCAATCATAAGAACGTCGATCATGCAAAAGGCTTGAAAGAATTTAAATGATAGATAAGTAATAGGAACTCCGATTAGTCATCATCATCATACAAAACTGCAAATGCTTTTACAATGACTAATAAGCTTAAGATCTTCTTCCGTTTCGTAAGGAACTTATCACAATCCTTTGATTACAGCGGGCCATATGAGAATACCAGCGCTGCTGTATTTATTAAAAAAAAATAGCTGCATTATGCTGAGATGAGCCTTTTTAGCCTCGCGGAGGTGCTTTTTTATGTTTATTGTAATTTTGTTAGTTTTAAATGCTCCTTTTTTAGTGTTTGTATTTTCTGTCCATGTACCAAATAAAATATTTTTATTTCTTTCTTTAATTAGATGTAATATCTTGAAACTAGATTTCTGATTTTCCGAGAACATACAGACTTCGGTCTAATTTTCACGCATAACTGTGAAATGACAGCGTATGGCGTGTTACACTCATTCGAGTCGGCATGAATCGGCACGATTCAGCACTGCCGGGTGGGTGGCAAGGCAATACATATTTTCGATAGCAAAATATACAGGCTGTCAGACATCGACGCGCAAACTTTTTTTTTTTATTATTGTGAATGTGATGACTATGTGGATCATTTCTTTTTTCCTTATTAGTTAGTTTTAATCATGACCTGGCAGTTTTAATAATTTATGCAGCCTACCCAAATGTCATTTCTTCGGTATAACAACACTACCACTTTGGCTATCTCTGTTAATACTTGCGCGACTGGACCAAAGATTTATCTACTATGCGTAGAAACAAATAGATATGTGGTATGATAGTGATATTATTTTAATTATTGTGGATGTGAACAGTATGTGGGGCATTTTATTTTTCAGTTAGTTTTGTTCGTGAGATGAACGACGATTCGATGTCCTGGGGAGCGAACCCCGGGCCCCTCGCTCGGCAGTAACACTTACAACTGGCCCACCAAAGTAGTCAGATTGAAAACGATCAGTCAGGCAGACAGTTCGGATAAACGTCTTTTCTTTCTTCTTTTTCGTTCTTTTAAAACCAAAAAAAGTAAATGAGAACTCACCTAGCACCAAATATATCCTTTTTAGCCAATGAGTAAGCTCCTACAATCCTCAGGCGAAGTAGGAAGCTGTTCTCATCAGTCTGAAAAGTAAAACAATTAACATTTAATAAACTAATTAGGTATTTCATTTGATGACTGCACTGTTTAGATGACTAATATTATTATAACATGAGAAAACAATTTTATATTCTCCCTCTCACAGAGAGGAGGTCTGTGTCCCAGTAGTGGGAACATTGAAGGCTGATTATGAATAATTTTAAAATAATTTTAATGTCAGCACCCTAATTGCGAAACACACTACCAATCACAATATGAATAATTTTAAACGATGTTGCTAATCCATTGCTTTGTATGTTCGAAAAAAAACTGTTCAACAGCGTAAATAACGATTAGTGTGTTCGCAATAACCCCGCTGATCCTCAATAATTCGGAATATTTCAAACATATTATTTGGCTGTAGTAACTAAATAGTACGTTTATCATTGCCCTAATCTTTTATTTGCAGATATTTTTATGTCTCTGGATATTCAAGAAAGTTATCTAATACGAGCACTGACAATCCAGTTTTCATATTATTATCAGCCACTTAAATTACACTAGCTTGCACCCGCGGCTTCGCCAGCGTAGAGGTCTAAAATTATCCCATGGGAACATACAAGTGGACTAAAAATTATCCTATATATTAACCCAGTGTCATGGTCTATCTGTGTGTCAAATTCCATCGAAGTCCGTTCAGCCGTTAAGGCGTGAAAAAGTTACAGACAAAAAAAAAAGAAGTTACTTTTGCATTATAATATTGTACAGACTCAGCACATCTAGCTACCACAACCAATTTTAAAAAAAAGACTAAAGTCCTTATACAAGTACTAGTCTCGGAAAAAAAAGAAAAAAAATACAAAATTGATAGTCTAAGTTTCTGTTTTGCTATTTTATTTAAAAACCCCTCAAGATGAAGTAATGTTTTGATAACTAAAATACTAGTTTTGAAATTATATAAAATGATCAATACAATTAGCATAAAAAATATTATTAAAATCTCGATTATGATTGTAAATGTTTGCTTAGTCAATCCCTAGCATCAGTGGGATGACATTGACAGCTCACTCCACGCAAGTTTTCACGGTGAGACTTACAGAACCGACATGCTGTGTCCCAGCAGTGGGAACGTTATAGGCAGATTATGCTTAAGCTTACTATCTTTCTCTCCCTCAGATACTCTCACATCTTTTTAGACACAAACTTTGGTCAAAGTATGGTCTGGGAATCTTGCCCTTAGTATAAAATAGAGAACTACCAATACTCTTAACGCCTCATGGGGAAACTAGGATGACCTAGACAAAGAAACAGCCTTGTGTAACACATACAGTCTCATCATCTGCCTAGCCTTTTCCCAACTATGTTGGGGTCGGCTTCCAGTCAACCGGATGCAGCTGAATCCCAGTATTTTACATGGAGCGACTGCCTATCTGACCTCCACAACCCAGTTACTGGGTAATACGATACCCCTTGGTAAGACTGGCTGTCAGACTTTCGGGCTCCTGACTACCCGTAACGACTGTCAAAGATCCACTAATGACAGCCGGGACCAACGGCTTAACGTGCTTTCCGAGGCACGGAGGGGTCTCGGTATGTAATGATGGTCACCCATCCACAGACCAACCGCGGCAAGCGTAGCTTAACCTGATCGATCGACCTGTGCGGCTGTTATTATTTAGCCGCGGGCCAGTATTGAATTCCCGTAGGTGTAAGTATTATGTGATGAGTCAGCGCGAGCAAGCTGCTAATTTAATTAGTTAAGAACTTTTATTTATGTCTATTAGTAGTAGAGCAATAACTTTAATGAGTGGTTAAGGTCAGGCTGTGAGAATAGTCTAATAGGTACTCTAATCCATACTTCAATACTAATCCATATACTTAATACAGGGTGACAGGGACGCCGACGCAGAATCTGTAACCATGAATTTAGCACATGATTCTAAACCCCCTAGTGTAGAAATATTTCGATAGTTCTAAAAAAAAAATCTGTTGTTTCATAGAAAAGTGCAATACTTACGCGGTCAATATGAACAGCATTTTTTTTTTTTTTTCAATAGCTTATGCAAAATTTCATCGCAGGGGGGTTCAGAATCATGTACTAAATCCATGTTCTTGTACTGAGTCGATGTCCCTGCCACCTAGGGTTGCCATGCCAACCCTAATATTGTATCCTACTATAAGTATTATAGGCCTAAAAATATATCGATTTATTTATACAACGTGTAACGGAAAGGGGGTATCAACCCTGAAGGAGGTGAATGTGCTCATGAAACTCAACAACTTTCCGCAAAGAACATAGGACGAAATATGAAAAAAAAATTTGGCCCTCCCTTACAAAACTGACTACCAGCTGATTGATTTACTATGGGAGGGCCAAATTTTTTTTTCATATTTCGACCTATGTTCTTTGGGGAAAGTTGTTGAGTTTCATGAGCACATTCACCTCCTTCAGGGTTGTTACCCCCTTTCCGTTACACGTTGTATATACTTGGTAAATTGTAGGTGAAACTACTATATTTTAATTTCAATACAAAATGGCGATATATTATGTAATAATTATTAGTTATGATATTTTATCAATCAATCAACCGAGCCTATCGCAGTCCACTGCTGGACATAGGCCTCTCCCAGACTGCGCCACAACAACCTGTCCTCCTCCCATGAGATATTATGAAAAATAAAATAATAATAATAAAAGCTCAAAGTCGCAAAAATTATCCATTTCAAACATTAAATATTATTCAAACATGCCTACTATTATATTATTAAATTTTTCGCCGTCTAATATGTATATAATTGCAAACAATGTCGTCAAAAATACTATTATTTGATTTTAAAATAAATTATTTATACAACAAGGAAGAAGCTTCAGTATCATTATTTATAATTAGTAATGTGGAAATACAACATACAGTTACATAGTAATTTTATTTATCCTTGTTTTATTTTAATTATAAATAAATTTATTATTTATATCTAAATACAGACGCCAGCACATCAAGCTACCCGAAACTGTCAGATTTTCCCAATCAACTTTGAACCTTATACTTTAGCGCTAAAGTTGAAAATCTATTAAAGAAATCTGACAGATTGTAGTAGCTTGATGTGCTGGTGTCTGTACATCAACTTTAAAAACTGGTTTATCAAGGAAGACCTAGCCTTGACCCTAACTTTTGTATAATTATACATAATAATATGTAACACGCTTCTGCCAGTGACTTCTTCCGCGTGAAATTTATTGTTTTAACATAAAATATATCCTAAAGCAGTGCCCTGTTACTTTGTTTTCACTTAAAATTCATTCTGAGTTTTTCTTTTTGCTCGGCTCGTCGGTTGTTGTGAAATGTTAGTTAGTTCCAGAGATTAGTGCTCAACTACAGTCTAACTTAACTACTGGCACACCTCTGCCTAACCCTTAATTGAAGACAGGCGTATTGTTTTATTATGTTTGTCATCTTAACTAAGTGATACCATAGATTTAATGTTATCGGGGAAATACCAGCCAAAATGTTTTTAACGATCTATATAAATAAAACAAAGTTACACCATTTATAACTCAAGAACAGCTGCACCGATTTTTATGATATTTGATTTGCTGGATGTGTCTGCGCCCCGAATAACAGAATAACTATTAAAACATGGGAAAAATTCACGAAAAAACATAATAAAGGTAATTCAATTTTCTCATGCATTTTGTATTGAATGATTTTGACGTGTAATGAAGTTCGGCGGGTGAGCTAGTTTTTCAATAACAATTTCTAGGAACACTTATTTTTAATTTATAAAATGTTTTCCTTCGCAAATCTATGAACTTTGCATACAAGGAAAATGCTCCTAGGAAGTAGCTCCTAAAATGAGGTCATTAAAATATTATCCTGTAATTTTAAGAATAAACTACATTGCTAAATCTGAACCTTTGATAATTGATGCAAAATATGCACTATCACAGTGTGTCCGCTATTACAGGCTATACAGGACCACCCTGTATAGCCTGTAATAGCGGACACACTGTGATATTGTCGCGCAACTTGTTACCATGAATTCAGTACATGATTCTGAACCTCCCTGCAATAACATTTTTAGAAGGTTATTAAAAAAAATTGCTGTGCCATACATTTTGACAGCGTAAGTATTGCATATTACTATGAACCAGCCATTTTTTTTTATGATAACTGATGAGAAATCCCTACACTAGGGGTTCTAGAATCATGTGATTATAGAACTCCTAATGTAGGGATTTTTTGCTGTCAGTTTGTGTGTCAATGACCCTAAAACCCTGTACAAATACTACTAAATCAGTATGGGCATTTTGAAGATAGATAATATATTTCATTCCCTCTTTACTGATAGTATAACTACTTGCTCATTATTTTCTGTAAGGTAAGAAGGGCCTACAATGGATAGGTTGGATGGATAGGGACATGGGGCTTGATAAACCTTCATGTAATTGGGTGTTTTATGTTGTGTTTTTTAAAATGTTTTAATATTATATTTGTGTGCCTAATTAGTTATCTACTACTAACATAGATGTTTAAGTTACTTATAATACTAAAACGCTGTAGGCCTATGCCTAGCAATTAATTTTTTTTTATTTTTTATTTATTATTTTTATTATCATGTCATCATCTCAATCTCCAAACAAATGCAATTTTCTCAATTTATTGGTCAGCCAAACTTGGTAATTGGGTGTGTAGGATTGTGTTTTCGCCCAATCATCAAGTTTGGATGACCAATTGTTGAATAAATTGACATTACAAGGCATGTATGACCAGATGTATGAACATAAACGAGGCAAAAGGAGTATGTAGGGAGTATGTGTGTATAGCAGGTGGTGTTCTATAGTTGCTGCCTATAGTATGTATTTATTACAAGGCATGATGATGACATTTTCTATCATATTGAAACTTTAGTCAGACAAGGTGGCAAGACAGTGATGGACATTAAGAAAATGTAATGTTTGCTATACAGATAAAGGTTTAGAGGTATCTGGGAAAAATTGTTTTGTTGACTATTTCAATTCATATGTGGTTTCTGAGTTTATCTTGGACATTACAGATATAGGTGAAGCAAACATTGTGAGGAAACTAGGACTTGTAATTAATGTAAGTCGGAAATCGCCAACCTGTCTTGAGCAAGCGTGGTGATCAATTCTCGTGCCTTCTCTGTATGAGAAAACGCCATTGCCCTGCAGTAGGATACTTATGGGCTGGTATTATAATACAGTTTAAAACTCTGCTTATTAACAATATAAAGCCCTGTTTTATTTTGTTATTGAGTCATGTTTTCAACTAGAATCCAATAAGAATTGTGTGTGACAATTTAGCAAGTACCCAAAGCATTGTCTATCATAGTTCATGATACCAAGAGATCATTGAACTGTGTGTCTGAATGATTGTAATAATTATCTTTTTGAACATTTTTGTGCATACATTAAAAACTTTTACACTGTATGAGAATATGACATTCAAGTTTGCAGTATGATAAGAAAGTTGAAAAAGTAATTTAAAAAGGTGGTAATGGGTTTTGATGTTTTGTCATATTAACAGGAAACAGATGTAGGTGACAAGTTTATGTATGTGTCCACATACATAAACTTGTCACCTACATCTGTTTACATGGTAATGGAAAGGTTTTTTACCCATGTTCTATGTACTAACATGACTGATTCTCTAACAAAGTTACACAACACTAACATCCTGAATAACACCATCTCACAAAAAACATGTATGTAGTATCAACACCACTAATATGAGCTGCGTTTTGCACGTAACACTAAGTTGAAGGGCACATTTCTTTGTGGGCCTAGCTTGCACCACCAACACAAACTTTACTGACCACTATGACCAAACTTCATAAGACAATAATGTCATACAAAAACGCAAATGAATAAATTAAATCACCTCGTTCTGCAAAATAAAACGCATTAAAATGTTAATCGTTCACAAGGACATGTATGTATTATCGATAAACAATAGGAAATCACAAGAAATATAAGTTTCAACCAATAAAGAAATTACAATTTTAGCAACTTACACGAGTGTCCGACTGCCAAGCCATCACCCATGTGAAAATATACTAATAATTAAATGAAATTAGACACGATTCACATTCCTATAGCGACGTATCGGTTGAAAACAACTGTTTGTAAAATAATAGTGACACGTTCCTCTAATTGTTGTTCGCCAATATATTACAGAGTCTTCTACAGTTTATCAACATCAGTAACACTTGTTATGGCGACAATATAAAAATCTAAACACCAAAACTGCAATAATTATCTAGAAATACGTGATACACAAATAAAAAAACTAAAATATCACGGGGGATAATAATTATTTTCTGTGACAGGCTGTGCATGACAGTTAGTCGCGCATTCCAGTCCACACATTATTTTAAAGCATTGTGAATATGTGCCATCTTTTTCGCTCGTACCGAATTATCGCTAAGGCATTTAGTACTAATGCTTATAACTCTAAATCGGTAGCACAGAAGCGCCTGTAATTTCCAAGTGATTCATTTGCGCATTACGCTTCATTTTACGCAGCAGATCAAAATTCGCGACATGTTTAAAGTATGTTTTTGTGGTTCTGTTTAATAGGATAATAAATAACGTTTTGAAAAATAATCAGCTGGTGATTTCTAATTAAACGCAAGTGTTAATACCCCTCTGATCACTATAGTTTTTTTTTTTCAAGAGTGGCCTAAAACATCCTATCCTATCATAATTATATTCCTATCAAGGGCAAGTGTTATAAGAGTGATTATAACTCCTATAACGTTAGGAGCTTAGCGATCTTTGGTCTTACTTATAGCCTTCGTTTCAATGGTGTCACAGATGAATATTTTGTAATGATCGCAATCCTTAATCCAAAACAAATAGCAAGACTGTACCTGATACTGTAATGAATATCTTGGTTCATGTCTTGATAAGCCATATTGCATGCGCCGCAATGACCAAGACGAAGATCTGTTCCTTTGAGGATGTTCTTCCCCGCTGTGAAATTCCAAGGGTCTTGAATTTTGCATAGTATTTTGAATTGACATGACGGAAACCGAAGGATGATGTATCATTTTGCACTAAAAACAATAATACACTGCACCATCACTTCCTAGCGTTTATTTCTTTACATTATCACAATAAAACGTTTAGTATTTACAAGGTACGCTCACTTAAAGCTGTAGAGGTGGCGCTGTGGTGAACCATATGACACTGTAATCTTATCAGGACAAGAAACTGGTATGATAAAAAGTGTGCGTTTACAATTAGCGTTTCGATGATAAGTATATTCGGCCAAGTCATGTGAAACGTAGCTGATTAGTGAACTTTTTTCATTTATTTGTTTGATAACGGTATCGGTCATTTATTCTAAATTAACGGTTTTGTTCTCAGCTCCGGCAGAGAGGCTATTGTTACAGTAACGACGAACTGTTTACAACATGTGTCTGTTACTTATTTGCTTTGAAAATGTATGCTGCCACTGTGTGCTAAATAGCTGAGAGTAGGTCAAAAGAGACATGCTACGCTACGGAAAAATTGTAGTTGAAAACTTGAGATTGATGTTTTTGTACGATAAACTGGGTACATCTATTCACATGTATTTCGGTGCTACACCCTGACTGGGTTAACTTTATCCTGTTAGCCATTTAGTATTAGTATAGTACGTATAGGTACGGATACGTACAGAGTCTACTCATGGCACCAATCTAATTAAAAATCATCATTTATGCATTTCAAACTAAGTCTTGACGTTCCAGATCTAGGCCTCTTGCAAATCGGTTGGAGGGTCACCCTATTCTTCTTCTGTCTAGGCTAAGTGCTACAAATCGTGGACGGTATTCACAGGCAGATTAAACGACATCATATTTTTTTGTTGCTGAACGGGCCCGCTCTTGACCTCGATCACGCGGCACGCCTTGTGGAAAGTGATGGAAGAGGTCTATGACGGAACAAGCGTGCCCAGAAGATGCTTTAGGCACTGGAACTGCCACGCATATTAATAATTATTAGTTTGTATTTGTATGGTCAAGGGTTGCTACCCTTGAAAGAAGAAGGCAACTCTTTGGTGCTCTAAAAAATTGCCTTTACTTCACTTAAGTTTGGCAGTAAGCTTACTCGTAAAACGGACGACCGATGTGACTGAAAAGTTCAGGAGGGACGACCACGTACCGGAAGGTGCAAATTACGTAGGGAGCGTCAAAAGTTCTCGGTCTGAGTATAAAAAAAAGAGAGAACAGTGAAAAAATATATTGTTCTCTTTAACCACCCCCTATATCAATACACTAATTATAATGTGTGATAAACATCTCTATGTCTTTATAATATTTTTCAGCTCATTGTCGGTCATAAAACGGCGCCCACGCAGCGCTTTTTTCAGGTAACGGAATAAATAATAGTCCGAGAGAGCCATATCCGGGCTGTATGGAGGATGATCTAGCTGTTCGAAGCCAACATCTTTGATCGCCACTTGCACTACCTACCCTCGCGGCTCGCTGTGTGTTTACTGAGCACCCCCTGACGTATCTCGCGAATTTTATGCTTGAGACGAACAAACGGCGATTGAACAATGTTTTCAAAAAGAGCGATGTTTTCGGAAGTTATCGAATCGGTCGGACGTCCACGACTATCTTCATCTTCGAGAGACTCGTACCCCAAACGAAACCTTTTTGCCCACTCTTTTACAGTTAAGTAAGAAGGCGCAAGATTCTCGTATACACCATCCAATCTGTTCTTAATTTCTTGTGCAGTTTGTCCTTCTTTTACCAGTTTATTAATGCACGATATTCAATTTTCAATACATTCGACATAATTGTGTTTGCACTTTTACAATAACATAAATAAAACACGTATGAACTCGTTAACTGCGTTTGGGGATTACTGGAGACTTTACACTTTCTGCGAGTGTAAATTACGTCGCCCTCGAGCAAGTTTAAACGTCAGGCTGAGAACTTTTGGCGCTCCCTACGTAGGTCCTCGGCAAGGTGACCCGACGACCTGTTGGACCTGAGAATCTGATGAATGCGGAAAGAACAGGGTTCTCTCAAGCCTCAAACTATATAGGTATTTTTAACCTATAGATTGGTACTTAAGTATACCTATTATTTTAAAAGTGATTAAATAAGTAGGTACCTGCGTACTCAAGTACATACTTGCGTACCTACTTATGTTTAATCAATCCATGTCCTATTTACAGTGCTGTTTTAATTTTATTGAGTATTAAATTATTTTAGCCAATACGTGATTAAGTTCAATAATTAAGACTTAATTCGTATCAGCTTATTAATTAGGTGGTCATACGGGAATAGGAACTACTATACACAGGCACCTATGTATAGGTAGTAGGCTCACGTCAGTGCTAACACTTTGATCTTGAGCTGCCGTGCAATTCTGTAATCATCTCACTGTGAAAGCTTGGGTGAAGTGAGCGTGGAGTGAGCTGTCATTCGCTAGGGATTAACACTATTGATTTCACTTATGATTTCACGGTGAGATTTTTACAGAATCGACCGGCTGGTCTAGTTTCGGACGGAGTTTTAATAAAATAATAGTCCAGCTTATGATGGTTTCGTTACCACTGACGTGACCTACCGTACCTACTACATAGCTGTACATGAAGCACTGCTCGGTCTACCCATTGAAGGATCAACATCATGTCAGTAGTTTATAATAAATACCATGGTAGTAATACACTAGAAAGATTCTGTGACCTTGTGAAAGCCGCAGGAATCTGCTGGATGCGAGAAGCACGTCGATATGGCGACGCTTACGGGAGGCCTATGTCCCGCAGTGGACGACTTTGGGCTTATATGATGAACACACTAGAACTAAGAAAGTCCATCCAATATCTTTACTGCAACGAAATAAGTTGCCATGGACTGATAAAGGATGGTGCTTGACCAACGGACTGATTAATTGTTTGCTTTCCAAAGCTTACAGTGGTTGGACGCACCTGTGTTTTGAGAACTTTCATTTGTGTTTGATTCCCGGAATCACAGATCACGCAATAGGAGTGAGACATGTCGCAAACCATGCTCCACCTCAATTCTTGCCCTCTGTATCCCAAAACATGTAGTCAAAGAGACCTCTGCACTGCCACCGACGACGCCTAGCGAAGGATTGGGCTACAAGATCTAAAATCGGTCGTGCCAGCGACACGAAGACGAAGTGCGATATGAGATTTTAAATAAACCAACAAGAACTTTTATAAAATGTTAGAGGTAAATATTATAGAAATCGTAAAAAACAAAACAATCACGATAATTTTAAAAAATCCTATCTTTTGATACTGAATACGGCTGCAGAAATAATTCGGTTGTTGAAATCAGTATCGCAATCTACTCCTCAGTGCCAAGATAAAACCATCAAAGTATTTAGATTAGTCTTACTTAAACAAACTGTGAAAAAAACTAGGCTATGCGCAATATGAGGGTCATTATGTGGATATCAATCTTATCAATCGTCAACCTTTCTTTCTCCATAGTAAGTAGCCCAAAGACGACCAAAACTGAATTAAGGAAATAAGGCTTACTTCCAATATACATCTTAACGTGACTTCGTCTTCCTTGAGACCCACTGCAAAGTTTCCACGCTTGGTATAGACACATGGCAGGCCTTAATAATATTCAGACACTGAAATAAATAAGTAGATAAGAGGGTGTACCTAAACATACATAGAACCAATAGAACTGTTTCTTGTAGACGAGACAGAAAAAAATAATTCCTTTTCAAATATTTACGACACATACGTAGACATGATAAATTATTATTTTTTGTTGATGAATGTTTATTTCCTTCAAGATAAGATAACGATCAAAGTGCACCCTTTGATAGCAACTAGCTAATATTAATGTGCATTTGTTTATCGATACTTATTCAATAACACATTGTCGTATTTTGATGGTAGTGTACCAGACTGACTCGTCGTTTCGTAAATACTAGTGTTTTATGCCTGCGTTTAGTGCCCATACATTGGTTCAGTCAACAAATGGCTCAAAAGGGGATGTAGAGTGGTTGAGCAGAGACCTAAGCGATTCTTTGAGAAACTTATTCAGGGTGCTTAGGGAGTGAACTTTTAGTTTCCTATATGCAAAAAACCCAATAGTAGGAACTTTGGGTCTGGTTTAGTGTTTGAAGGTGATCGGTTGTTGAGAAACTTGAGCGATCCGTCTTGTTCTGGTGGCTGATGTTTATCCAGTTTCCCGTCTATACGATTGTGTATCACTTTAATAAAAGTTTTATAGATATGAGATGTTAGACTTATTTGGCGGTAATTGCCGTTATTGCTTATGTCGCTTTTTTTTGTTCAGAAGGACTATGTTTGAATGGCACATTGACGTAGGTACGTTTCCTGATGTTTGTATTGTGTTAAATAGGTTGGTAAGGTGGGGCAGCAATGTGTTAGAGCCAATTTTCAATGCTTCTGTAGTGATTCCATCTTCTCCAGGACTTCTATTGTATCGCATAGTTGCAAGTGCTCGGTGCACTTCATAACCGCTTATTGAGGGGATGGAATCTGGGAGACTGTTTTTTGTGCTGATAGTGGATGGTGAATAATCTGAATATAATGATGTAGGTATAGAATTTGGTCACTATTTCCATGATTTTATCTCTACTATGGTGTTTTATTCCATCACTGTCTTTCAAGCTATTGATCCAAGTTTTTCCCTTCGTCACTCCGTGTTTCAAAATCCATAGGGATGAGATTTTTAATACATCAATGGTAAAGACCTAATAGTATAAGGTTTTAAGAAATAGAAAGTTTCATGCCAGGTATTGTGAACAGCAATTCTATATCTATCGACCAACAGCTTGAAACCAACGCTAAAATAAAGTTTAAAAATTCCTCTACTAGAAAATAAATAAGTGCCACGTATGGGCAAATTTCAATTATTAGTTTCAAGCTGTTGGTCGATAGATAAAGAAATGCTCCAAAAATAAAAATAAAAAAAGTTATGTGCCAAAGCATTAGAACAGGAATTAAACGGTAATGATTGATATTCTTTTTTTACTCACTTCATAGTAAATTTTAAACCTAATTTTAAGGTGTTGGTCGATAGGTATAGATATGGTTAAAAAAATTGACCGTAGAAAAAATATATTTATTTTGGGTTCAGACTCTGCCTAAGCACGTAATTTATTTATTTATTTATTTATTTATTTATATCCTCACTTACAACTATTTTTACAGGTATAACCCAATGCAATAGTGAAGCAAACTTAAAAACTAATTATCTAAAACTTATTACATATAATGTTATCCTTGTGAATTCACTCAGTGTACACGCAAAAACGTCTATCTCCTCTGCTACAAGGTTAAGGGTGCGAAGCGCCCGCGTCAGGGGCGCCTCATTTAGCAGATTAGTGCGGCCACGAGGTATAGCCAGCAGCTGAGGCCGCCGTCGCCGCCACACATATCTGTCGGGCACACTCAAACACACCAACCCTAATATGTCGGCGTTATGTATCTTGCCTCTAATTAATTTAAATAAATAAGAGACAAGTGCGAACTCACGCCTAACTCTCAGCTCATTGTATCCAACCATGCCTAATATAAACAAGGTTGGATACATAAGCGGGTAAAAAGGATATACTCCATAGAGCCTCAAATATAAAAATCTAACAAATTTATTTTGTATTCGCTCCAACATGAGACTATATTTAGTCTCATGTGGGGCCCAGATGACTGCGTTGCATTCTAATTGGCTTCTCACCAAAGTGTTATATAATGCGATAACCGCCGTAATATTTGTGAAACCACGAACAGTACGCATAATAAACCCCAAATTTCTGTAGGCCTTTTTACAGCACTTTACTATGTGATCACTAAACGCTAGCCCCGCGTTAAGACTAACTCCTAAGTCCCTAACCTCTGTAACCCTGATCATCGGCATCCCATCAATGCTATAATCATGCACAATAGGACTACGTGCACGCGAGAAAGTGATGGTGACACATTTTTGGGCGTTGAATTGCAGAAGGTTTTCCTTGCTCCAAGTAACTACGCTATCTATGGCCTTCTGTAAGCGTTCACAGTCCTCATCACCCCTCACTGCCATGGATAACTTAAGGTCGTCTGCAAATAATAAACAATTTGCCTCCTTAACGACTTCGGGCAAATCGTTTACCATAATTATAAATTGCAGAGGTCCGAGGTTGGTCCCTTGGCTTACACCCGACCACGTAAAGTACGGCTCTGACGTGTGGCCCTCGTACTCTACGTATTGCTGCCTATCCCTCATGTAACTGGCAAAGAAATGAAGTAGGTGCGGAGTAAAACCAACGGCTGCTAACTTCTTGAGCAACACGTCATTATCGACCAGGTCAAATGCTTTTTTGAAATCGAAGTAAGCAGCGTCAGCTTGCCCCCCACCGTCCACAATCGGCAGCACATGAGCCATGTAACTCAGTAAGTTACTAGTGGTGCACCTCATTGGTCTAAACCCGTGCTGTGCATCTGAGAGTTGCGTTCTCACCTGCATAAAAATGCTGTTATGGATAGCGCACTCCAACACTTTAGCCGGTGACGACAGTACTGCAATAGGTCTGTACCCACTAACATTGTCCTTACTTGAACCTCCTTTCGGTACCGGCACGACACGAGTGGTTTTCCATCTCTCTGGAAACACGGCCGCCTTCAGACAGCTGTTGAAGATATGGAGCAACGGTACAGCCAGTACAGATCTACAGTCTCGGAGCATGTAAGGCGGAATACCATCCGGTCCCGCAGATCTCTTCGGCTTAAGTTGACCAAGCGCAGTTTGCACATCCTTCAACTGCAATTTCTGCAGGTGAATACGCGCCGCTCCATTCTCGCCACCCGCCCCTTCTATTGCCGCAGCAACGTTCAACTCGGGCTGCCTCGTGCTATAAACCGAGTGAAAGTACTCCGCAAATTCTTTCACACATTGCTCAGCAGACAAAACTTCCCCGTTTTTTAAAATCCTTTTTGGACTTCGACTACCCCTTTTGGAATTTACGTAGTTCCAAAATGATTTTGGGTCTTTTTGCAGTTGATTTTGAACCCTGTTGCTATGTTGTTCTTCCGCTAATTTAATCAACTGTTTTACTTTAGCCCTACACAGAGCAAACGCCTCGTAATCATCTTGGCTCTTACTTGCCTTGTACCGTTTGTGGAGAATGGCCTTAAAACGTATGTTGCGAATTATTTCAGCAGTGTAAAACTCGGGATAAATATACTTCGAGCTTACCTCACTTCGCCGTTTTCTGGGAACACAGTCATCTATTGTCGCATTAATTGTTTCATAAAAATAATTTAAACTCTTTTCTAAATCAAGGTCATAGAGGTCAGTCCAATCTATTGCCGCTATTGATGAGTACAATGTTAAAAAATTATTAAAATTCCAACCGGTGGGTAAAGTACTCGACTCGTTCGCCAGTGGATCCGTAACCCGGCGCGCCCGCAGTTCGACCAACACGTCAAGCGGCGGATGGTACGCATCCACAGGCACGAGGGGCGCCCCCGCCACGCGCACATTCACACTCTCTCCCATCGGAAGCGTACTTAACACTAAATCCAAACATCGATTATTATAATTAACGATCGTGTTGCACTGAGTAAATCCACAATATGATAAAAAGTATTCAAAATAATTACATACGTTTATCGAACAAGAATGCATATTGAAATCACCGATTACGACGATATCACTATATTTACTACACAGCTGTTCTATAATCCTAAACAATATCATATACTCATTCTCACAACTGTTTGGCGGAATGTAAATAACACACAATAAAAATAAAAGTCTACTTTGTAAATAAACGTAATGATTTCATGAATAGTTGCTGTGAGTACTAAGTTTGAAATACATTTTATCCTGTTGGGCGATCGTAGTGGTTTCATGCGGCGGGCTCTTGGACTATAATAGCCTGTGAAAGAATGATGATAATTTTTTTTTTTTTTTCATAATCTATTTCCAATTTTATGACCACTCCCATTATAAAAAAAAACAATATTTTGCCGTTTTTTATTTCCTGGCAAACCTTAAATCTTAATGTCAAATTTTGACGTATGTTTGACGTTTATATGTTTTGAAAATAACTCATTTTTCAGATAATAAACATAAATAAAATAGCTGTTATTTATTAAATATTTAGCCAAAATGTCGCAGCATTTAGTCAATGAAAATAGTAAATACATATTAGAGTAAGTTAACATTCATATCATAACCTAACCTCTTTATTTTTAGGGGCAAGTGACACATATTTTTAATTATTGTTTGTTATTATTTGCAGCTTATTTTCAGAGCAGACAGTAGACCAACAAACACTAGATTCTATATGCACCCAGGTGCAGAAGAAGTTTCCTAAATCCGACCATTTTAACTGTAAGTTTAGCAGGCTTTTATAAACTTTTTTATTTTTGTATCACCATAAGGTACACTTCGATGAATCCAATAAGACTCTCTTCCGCGGTGAAGGATTATTTCTGGCAATGAGAATTCTGCTTATTCATCCTATAAGAATATACTAAATAAGATTGTTTTACTGTATATGGTAAGAACCAAACAATAATATAAACAAAACAAATAAAGAGTTAATAAAATAAGAATGACCTTAAATAAAACTTTTTGATTTCCAGTATGTCTTCTGCTATCTTCACTAATAACAGGCGGGGACCTCTCCCTGCCTGGTCAGCGCGTGGTGGCCATAGCGATCCTGTTTGATGTGTACAAGATGGACAATCCATTTGCCTCCTTATTCCTTCACCTGCTAGAAGGCAAGGCTGGTTTGCTGCCACTGTCGCCACAAGAGAGGCTGCTGATTGGCCAGCTGCATGGGTTCCTGCCAGTTAATATTAAGGATGTAAGTACACTACTGAACAAAGTCAAGGGAACAAGGGTATTCATAGTAATTATTTTAATTTAAACTTTTTTGTGTTACATATTTTATATCAAAAGAACACAGATTAAGAAATTGATACATATTTTAATTGTTTGGTTAAAAAAAAGGGTTGCTAGTTAAAAAATAAAAAAAATTTTTTATGAAAATCTAAAATGGTACCAAAAACGAAAAAACACTGATAGATTATTCAAAATTCTAACCAATTTTTTTAACAATCTGTTGGACTTCCCAAGGCATTCGCGATGTCTCTACAGTCTTGTGGAATGCTGAGTGTCAGGTTGTCTATTGTTGCCTGTGGAATATCACTCTATACTCTCGAAATATGTGCTAAAAGCTCTTCTTCCGAGTTTAAATTTTGAGGAAGGTCACTGAACGCTCTTCTCATGAGCAAATCCCACGCATGCTCTATGGGATTGAGATCAGCGGACTGAGCAGGCCACTCTAATAGTGTGATAATGTTCTTGCAGAGCACATTCATCACCAGCCTGGCTGTATGTACTCATGCATTATCTTGCATGAACATGATATCTTGGCTTAGCTACTGCTATCGGTAAGGGATGCCCATAGGTTGCACAATCTCATCAGTATTGTTTCGCATTGAAATTGCCTCTTATCAAATGAGATTCATTCTTCCATCCAGGTGAATTCCAGCCCACACCATAATCATTCTGCCCTGGTATGGATACATTTCCTGAGTATTCTGGACTCGACCCTGGTGACCAGGAATTCATCAAACATGCACTCTTCTTCAATCAGGATGAAATCCAAAGCGTGAATCATCAGAAAAAAAAAACACAAGCCCACTTAGTGTCGGTCTAGAGCAGTTGTGATAGATGACTGTTTTGGGAGCTGTCTTTTGAAGCCCTTGACCTTTCTAAATTGTTGATCATTAGTCTAACTAAAATGAATATGTTCTAAATTTTCCAGGGCTCTGTAAATCGTGTGGTTCTAGTTTACAGGAGCCGGAGTTTTTCACACTTTACACAGACTTAAACTGGCATGAATAAAGTTAAGCTTTCCAATATTTAAACTCAAGTACAAATTTACACAGGCCACTATTTGTGACTAAGTACAAAACTGATTTATTAGAAACTAGCTGTGTCTGCGACTTCGTTCGCGTGCGTGTCGGAAAACAAATTAGATTTCATGTGCGTTCATTTTTTTGAGTCAAACCCTAATCTTTTTCTAAAATAAAAGTAAGCATTAGTTAATCCTTATAACATCCGCTATAATAATATGCCAGTGACAGTCCTGTTAAAATTGGTATAGCCGTTTCAGAGATTAACCGAAACAAACAAAAGACTTTTTTTTTGTTATTAGTACCAAGGTGTAACTTAAATAACGCACAACCACTTAAGGGGTCGAAAAAAAATCAGCTGTTCCCTACATTTATGTTCGCATAACTCGTCAAAACGAAGGGAACAGCCGATTTTTTTTTTTTGCAATTTCAGGTTTGGTCCCACAGTAAAAGTTGTTCATAATGATGAGTACAATGACCCCTTAGGAGGTTGTGCGTTATTTAAGTTACAGCTTGTATACTTTCATATGCATGTAGTAAAAAGCTGTAATTTTTAACCCTTTCCACTCCGTTGTCGCCATATTTGCGACATTAAAAAGCTAACAGTAAATCCGCTGTCGCCGTAGCGGCGCCATGGTTGTTTTGGAACTAATATAGTGCTGGAGTTGCTGGTAGCCTCTATGCATTACTAGGCTAAAGTGCAAAGGGTTAACAATACAAACAGACACTTCTATTTTATTTATTTGTATAGATATTAGATATGAAAAGACGAATACATTTCCATTGCAGATAATGAAGAAATCTGCCAAACAAGTGATGCTGACTGAGGTATCACCAAAAGACCTGGAGTTTGACTACTCCGCACTGCAGACAATAGTAGCAGAGAGGGTGGCAGACATGAGCTCAATGGCCCGGGCTGCTGCACCTGCACTCATACCTCTTAGTGATGGGTTAGTTTATGAATTATGCTTTTTCTTCTCACCTAACTAACATTTTTGGATGCCAAATGGTAAGATGTATCTGACCAAATATTATTTTGTAACAACTAATCTATAGAGGGGCCCGTGGCTACATAATAACAGCCGCACAGGCCGATCGATCAGGTTAAGCTACGCTTGCCGCGGTTGGTCTGTGGATGGGACCATCTTTACATACCGAGACCCCTCCGTGCCTCGGAAAGCACGTTAAGCCGTTGGTCCCGGCTGTCATTCGGAGATCTTTGACAGTCGTTACGGGTAGTCAGAAGCCCGAAAGTCTGACAACCAGTCTTGCCTAGGGGTATCGTATTACCCAGTAACTGGGTTGTGGAGGTCAGATAGGCAGTCGCTCCATGTAAAATATTGGGAAAATACACATATTGGGAAAAGGCTAGGTAGATTGATTGTAGGTATATAGATTAGTTGTTCATCATCATCATCATCTGCCTAGCATTTTCCCAACTATGTTGGGGTCGGCTTCCAGTCTAACCAGATGCAGCTGGATACCAGTATTTTACATGGAGCGACTGCCTATCTGACCTCCACGACCCGGTTACTGTTGCTCACCTGCATACATACCTAAAATCTATGCAAATAAACATTTTTATTATTTTATTCTCTTCATGTTGTTGGCAATCTAAACCGTCTTAGCCCAAAACAATGAGCAATGAGTTTAGCATTATTCTTCTTCTTTTTCCACAGCCATGTCTGTATTTCAGATCCTCTTAACCCAAAACTTCGCAATTTCTATGGCGTCGAATTTTAAATTATAAAAGTATGCACATGATACAGGACATGATATCAAGTGTCCCACCATTCCTGGGAACAGCACCAACATAATTCTTTTATAAGAACGGGCTGCAAACTTGGGAATTGACCCAATTTATATGCTGTGTGTGAGGTCTTCTTCTAGATTGTATGCACTTATACTATACTACATAGTGTTATTAATAAATATAATGAGTTTTGATTTTAGAAAACGAATAGTTTATGGTGCTCTAAACGCAATTCATAAATAATAAGTTTTTTTTTTTTTAAGTTAATTAATGATTGCATGGCAAAATGGCTGAATGTACAGACGCCAGCACTTCAAGCTACTACAATCTGTCAGATTTCTTTAATAGATTTTCAACTTATCACTAAAACATAAGGTTCAAAGTTGATTGGAAAAATCTGACAGCTTCGGGTAGCTTGATGTGCTGGCGTCTGTACAAAGATTCTTAAATGCTATATCGCCATCTTATTGTAAATACCCACATCCTATGTAATTAAAAAAAAAATCCATTCTATTCTGGGACCAATTTACAATAACATAACTACAATTTACATAGTCTGAATGATTTCACTTCACAATTTCCAGTAGCCCACCGAACCGCATGGCGATGAAGGAGCTGCTCGAGTCTCTCATATCGAACGACTACATGCCTCTACATCGCACGCTGAAGGCCTCAGGACCTATACCTTTGCCTACCTTCCTGATGGACACCACTGAGTTAACTGCTGATAAGGTATTTATGCACACCTTTTTTATAGCAGGGATTTCTTTGACGGTGCTCTAGACTCAAATAGAAAAACCCTAGTCATCATCTTCCTGTCCTTGTCCCACCTCACTTGTGGTCGGCGCAACACCTTCCTGTCCTTGTCCCACGTCACTTGTGGTCGGCGCAACATCTTCCTGTCCTTGTCCCACGTCACTTGTGGTCGGCGCAACATCTTCCTGTCCTTGTCCCACGTCACTTGTGGTCGGCGCAACACCTTCCTGTCCTTGTCCCACGTCACTTGTGGTCGGCGCAACATCTTCCTGTCCTTGTCCCACGTCACTTGTGGTCGGCGCAACATCTTCCTGTCCTTGTCCCACGTCACTTGTGGTCGGCGCAACACCTTTCTGTCCTTGTCCCACGTCACTTGTGGTCGGCGCAACATCTTCCTGTCCTTGTCCCACGTCACTTGTGGTCGGCGCAACACCTTCCTGTCCTTGTCCCACGTCACTTGTGGTCGGCGCAACATCTTCCTGTCCTTGTCCCACGTCACTTGTGGTCGGCGCAACATCTTCCTGTCCTTGTCCCACGTCACTTGTGGTCGGCGCAACATCTTCCTGTCCTTGTCCCACGTCACTTGTGGTCGGCGCAACACCTTCCTGTCCTTGTCCCACGTCACTTGTGGTCGGCGCAACACCTTCCTGTCCTTGTCCCACGTCACTTGTGGTCGGCGCAACACGTTTTCTTCTTGCATTCTCCCCTGTCAACCGTCACGCTACCATTCACTCCCTTCTCTTTCATATCATTTCTCACACCATCCATCTCTTCTTTGGCCTTCTCCCTCTCCAGTCTCCATCCATCAACATTTATATTCATCACTCTTTTAGTCACATGCTTTTCCTTCCCCCTGCACATCACATCCCCATACCAAGCCAAACGATTTCCTTTCAACTTTTCTGTCACTGGCGCCACTTTTCAAAGTGGCTTACTTTATCCATTTTCGTCACTCTACACATCCATCTCAACATTCTCATCGCCGCATGCTTTTTTCATCAGTCTTCTTCACGGCCCAGCAATCCGATACATCGAGTCCGACCGGCCTCACTACGGACTTGTAAATTGATAAACCCTAGTAAACTATGTAGTTATCAACAGTTCAGAGAATACATAATCACTGTGGAAACTATAGCAGAAGAAGTTTATAATGACCATCAAGGAGATATCAAAACAGTGCTTTTGGCAAACCTAACATGAAATCAGTTTATTATGTCTACCAACACTTGACCAAGATATGAGGACCCATCATTAGCTCATAGAAATCAAAAAGGCAGTAGCCCTTTCCAAAAGCACATCATCATCTGCCTAGCCTTTTCCCAACTATGTTGGGGTCGGCTTCCAGTCTAACCGGATGCAGCTGAATACCAGTATTTTACATGGAGCGACTGCCTACCTGACCTCCACAACCCAGTTACTGGGTAATACGATACCCCTAGGTAAGACTGGTTGTCAGACTTTCGGGCTTCTGACTACCCGTAACGATTGTCAAAGATCTACGAATGACAGCCGGGACCAACGGCTTAACGTGCTTTCCGAGGCACGGAGGGGTCTCGGTATGTAAAGATGGATCTTTCCAAAAGCACATATGACTATTATATTTATGACTCGCGGCGCCCCGCGGTTTTCATATAAGTGTCGATCCCGTGGGAATATCGGGGTAAAAAGTATCCTACGTGTTAATCCCGGTTATAAACTATCTGTGTACTAAATTTCATACAATTCCGTCCAGGCGTTTGAGCGTGAAGAAGTAACAAACAAACACACTCACAAACTTTCGCCTTTATAATATTAGTGTGATATTACTGCAAAGTTTCATCGAAATCTGTTTAATAGTTTTTGCGTGAAAGAGTAACAAACATCCATCCATCCATCCTCACAAACTTTGCCGTTTATAATATTAGTGGGATTCTATAACAAATTAGCTTCAGCTCGCTACTTCGTCGTTCATCCACGTCGCTGCGCATCGCTCGTCCGCGCTTTTACTTCGTATTCGCTTAGCGTTTTTTCTGACTTTTGTTCATTTTGCTTGGCTCCTAAGGATCGTAACGTGGTGTTAAATAGCCTATAATTTTTCTCAAGGGCTATCAAATGCAAAAACACTTTTTCAAATCCGTCGATAGTTCCAGAGATTACCTAGTGCGCTCAGACAGACAGACGAGGCTGGGACGACTTTGTTTTATAATATGTAGTGATAAAACCTCTAAACATCAACAAAATCCTTTCCAGGCAGTATGGAAGTGTCTGGTGAACCGCGGCGCGTACAACCCGCTGTACGACACGGACTACGAGGGGCTCATAGGACTGCGACCCGAGAAGCTCGACAGGCGACCGCACACACAGCCAAATAAACCTACTAAGGTGAGATTTACTTTTAAGTGAAATTGAAACCTACATGGACAAAATCGGCACCCATGAGACAGAAACATATTATTGTTATTATTTTGTAGCCTTTCGCATATCTCGAGACCATAGGGTCCCGGACCTTTGGTAGGCATACGAGTGGAGAGGTATTCCACGGCTATCAGAACAATCCCGGAAGTACGGTCAAGATCCCTACCAGCATCTTACCGGAATAGGAAGTATAAGTATTCCGAGCACGTTTGCTCTTGCGAATCTCCACTCAAGCCGGCCAATAAACTCCCTGCCACCCTTTATACGAAAATAGCGCCTATTGACAAAGTTAAAAACGTTAATCTGGTAAACAAGGACTGTATGGAACCGTATAGTTTTCCATAACAGATTAGGCAATCTCATGTGTTACGTAAAACCATATTCAAATCCGAATTATCCTTCACCAGCAAGAAGAAAAAAAAGAGAAATCTGAAGAAAAGAAACCTGAAGAGAAGCTCCAAGACCCAGCGAATGCAGTGTCTGAAGCGAAGGAGTTGAGCGCTTTAGCGCTGAAGGGAGCGCTGAGCGTACAGCACCAACAGCGGCTGTTAGCGCTGCTGGATCAGGAACCACATGTCGTGTACGAGATAGGCGTTACACCCAACCAGGTAAAGTTCCATCCCAGTTACTGTTGCAAATACTAAAAGTAATAAGTATTAAGAAACCAAAGGAGCCCAAAAACCGAATCAAACAATAGAAAAACAGGTAAAATCTTTTCAAATATTTGTTTCCATTTGATGGTATGTCCACTTAAACAAATATCAACTTTGCATTAGTCAAAATAAAGTTGATTTCAGAATGACTACTATTATTGAAAGTTATAAAGTTGAAGTTGTAAGTAATCTTTATGAGCAGATTTTAAATATATTTCAAATTCAATATATTTATTTTTTAAATAAAAATAAAAAAAACGTGTGCAGTTCATGGGTACAGTTCGTGGGCACAGCTAGTGCAATAAATATATCTTTATCATTTCCTTTTCTTCCACAGTTACCAGAGTTAGTAGAAAACAACCCGATGGTCGCCATATCAGTGTTACTGAAGCTGATACATTCACAACACATTACGGAATACTTCAGCGTGCTAGTCAATATGGAGATGTCGCTGCACTCCATGGAAGTTGTTAATAGGTATGAAAAATTGGTGACCCAAGCTTCTCACTTTGCGTTTCATAATAACGTCTTTTGATAGTCGGCCTTGGTAAACTCGATAGAACACATTTAAAGAAATGTTCGAACGACCGTCTTTATTACTCATAGCCCAAAATTTCTGATATTGAGACTATGTACATTATTGTGGTACCTGTGTTAGCTTAAGAGCGTTAACGCCAAATCCGCGGCACCAAGTTTAGGTAATTGCAGTGCTCTTTGCACTCACACAGATGCGCGCGTGTCTGTGTGCATAGAGTTGGTGTGCTCTCTGTCATTATAGTCAAACTAACCCATGTTGATCCGTTGAGTTATGTATAATGATACTTATTTAACAGTTAGTTGATTTTTATTTACTATTCTTATTTTTATTACAACCTTGTGAAATAAATAGGCAGTTTTGGATACTTTATAAAGTATATATATACTAATCAGGGGTGAAAAGTTAGAAATGTAGTACAAATGTAAAGTCCTACAAGGATTAATATTATATTAGGTCATCCCACTTCCAGTGTCTTATTTTTTTATTATTATTATTTTACAAAAACTGACTACTATATTATATAACCTTGTGACACTAATCAATAATCTCCACCACTATTAATCACTCGCTCCCAGACTGCTGGCAAATCTTGAACACCATTTAAAGTACCACTTTCATTTAATTCATCAATAATGCTCTTTAGTTTAATATCTAACTCCTTTTTGCTATTGTATCGAGTACCCGACAATTTCCTCTTCACATGGCCAAAACAATTGAAATCACAAGGATTCATATCCGGGGAATATGGCGGCTGAATAATTTCAATCCATCCTTTTCTTCAATTAAATTCTGAACTATTTTTGATTTGTGCGGTCTGGCGCTATCATGTAAAATTATAGGACTCGTTATATGATGTTCGTCTGCCCAAATAGGAATATTTTCTTCTAAAAATGACTTATATCGCTCTCCAGTCATAGTTGTATTTTCATCATAAGTTCTCCAAAAAGCAATGCCTCTGACATCCATAGGTACTATTAGTAGTATTTTCGTTCATGTAGCTCTGCACGTGGTAAATGTTCAGCTGAAGTGCCCGGTTCCACCCAACATCGTGACTTTTTCTTTTGACGAGGAGTATAAAATTCGACCCAAGTTTCATCAAGGCATATGAATCTATTATGTATATTTTTCTTACGGCGATACCACGATAAATGGCTACGCGCAGTTTCATAACGAAACTCCTTCTGATCCGTGTTCAGAGTGTGGGGCACCCACACTGCACTTTTATTGACCAGACATAAATCCTCCGTGAGTACTCTATGTATAGTGGAATGAAGCCGTTTCTAATGCTTGCGAGTTTTCCTGAATTTTCAGTGTTATTTTCACTGAGTTTTTCTTTTTGTTGAGTCTGAAAATAACATGTAGGTATAACATAATGACACAAACCGTAAGCATCGTGTCCGGCGGTCGATTGTCGGCTTGAGACACAACAATGTTTTATTTGTGCTAAAATGTATATAACGACCAAGTAATTCTTACAAGATTCCCTGCGTCAGGATCTTGAGATGAAGCCGTTTCTAATGCTTGCGAGTTTTCCTGAATTTTCAGTGTTATTTCACTGAGTTTTTCTTTTTGTTGAGCCTGAAAATAACATGTTGGTCGGTTTGTGTCGGTTAGTGACACAAACCGTAATCATCGTGTCCGGCGGCCGATTGTCGGCTTGAGACACAACAATGTTTTATTTGTGCTAAAATATGTTTACAAATGTCCAAGTCATTCTTTCCTGCGTCAGGATCTTGAGTTGGAACCGTTTCTAACGCCTGCAAGTTTTCCTGAATTTCCAGTGTTTTTCAGTGACTTTTCTTTTTGTTGAGTCTGAAAATAATATGCAGAGTATAATATGAAGTGACACAAACCATAAGAAGCACCACGACAGGCGATCGATTGTCGGCTTGAGATAAATAAATAACGAAGAAATGTCTTATTTAGTTTTGGTTTAATAGGTGCTAATTCAAAATAAAGGAAACACGTGTCTGTTTAGATATAAAATCTCAAAAATTGCCATAAAATATAAAGAAGTAAAAAAAAATAAAACTTACAACAGCATTTTGAAATATTTGAACTTCTCTTTTCTGCCTATAACAACGAATCGGATATTAATTTTATCTTATTACTACTGTGTTTCATAAAAATACCCAGACTAAAAGTAATTTAAAAAAATTATATTGACTTCAGAAAGTAGTAAGAATAATATTGTTTCTTATGGTTTACTAATTACACCTAATATAGATATTTTTTTTATAAGTAGAGAACCCACCTCGTTTCAGTGGTATATTCTCAACTATCCAAAACTGACAACCCCAGAATGGTCAATTCAGTTTATGAGATTATAAGACAGAATAAACGCAAATTATTACGAATTCTATCCCCGTGTAAGAAAAATACCTATGAATTGGCTATAACCTGTTACATAGTTAAAAAGTGGCTCCTCGGTAACTTACCTTTTAGCTTCATTAGCCTTGGCTAAATTTTCATATTTTTTTCTTTTTATTCCCGTATAGCGCCTTTTGTTAGCCATATCTAAAAAAAAGTAAAATCGAAACATACATAAAGAAGTCTAATTTAATCTTCTTAAGTTAATTGAATACCATTACATTAAAATATGTACTCACCAAAGTTCTGTAATATAATAAAAATATATTATAATAAAAAGTATCAATATGTCCCAGTCGCGCTAAAAACTCGCGAAAGTACGATAATATTTTACGCCACACGCAGCGATGGGAGCGACACACGTCCTGTCTCTGAAAGGCCTCAGCCGGCAATGAGCGGTGGCGTGAATCCGCGCCGATTATATAGCAATACTAAATAATTCATAGTAAAATAAACATATAAGTTATTAAAAAAATATTTGAACCATGTTTTAGAACATAAATGTCTTAATTTACTAGGTCTAAAAGAAAATATAAATATTTCAGATTTCATCCTAAACTAACACGTTTAATATCTCGAAAAGTGGCTACAATTGACACTTTTCAATGTACTTTTCTTGAATGAAAACTTACAGTAATCGTGTTTTTTTTTCAGCCATGCACTAAAAAATGTTCTTATTTTTTATAAAGTAATGTTGTAATAAGTTTGTCATATATGGTTTTACTAATATCTAGCATCTGCTTAGACCGTCAATCGCTAGTTTTAAAAAAGGCTTGCCTAAAAACGGTTCTGATGAGAAAACTAAACAAAAAATTTAAAATGTTTTTCAGCCATGCACTAGATTATAAAATTCCCAATAATATGACGTCAATATCTCATCTATAAATTAAACACATTATGGTTTTATTGTCCGTCGGAAATCAACAATTTTGACTCCAGCATGGCTCTAACGCATGAACCCTCTTAAGCCTAAGTTTCGATTCCCTGTGAACATCGGGATGAAAAGTAAGACATTTAAGTAAAAGCTATGTACCTATCGAAACCGTAAAAATGACCAAATTCCATACATTGATACAGACAATCGTCCTTAGGAGAACAAAGAAATATTAACATAATTATGTACCTACATGAGAATATATAATTTTTTGTTTTGGCACTGCTTTGTCGGCTCGATATTTTTTTCCGCTTTTAATTAAACAATCTACTTCTACGAAGTGATCTGAGCAAATTGTACTAGTTTTTGCAGGAAACGAACTTCGCCTTCTAGTCGCTTCAATACATTTTTCTTTCCTCTCTGGATCCTTAGGAAATATAAAGTCACAAAATAATACGAAACCCACTTTTGCATGTATTGCTAAAAAAAAGCATTAGAAAAAAAAAAGTTTTGAGCAATTCATGGAAATGTGTTCGGTTACTTTTCCCGATATATCATAGAACACAGAGAACATTGTAAGTTTAAAATATCGTTAACTAATTATAGATAACGGTAATCTGTAATTGAGTAGCTGACTGTGACATGTGCGTAGTTGGAATCTTCACGAACAATGTGATTGAGTTGAAAAGAAAGTAGACCTTAAAATTAACAACATAAAGTCAACTTTTACTTGTTTTGTTTAATAAAATATTGTTTTTCAAATTTTAATCTAAATAAAATCAATTAAGATTTACCGATGGTATATCTCACTTTGATAAATTTTTACATTCTAAAATAGCACAATAGGGCATTTTTGTATTTTTTTCTCAAGTTCTTTTTACCGTGACAGTTGTAACTAGACTGATGTGCGTGGTGTGTGCGCGGAAGCAGACACATGCGGAACTCCACAAAACTCGGGGTACGCGGGCCCCGCCTACTTGCGACTTCTACTGTTTTTTCTGTTCTGTGCACACAACTATTAAAAAAAAAACACAACATAACTATTAAATGTATGTTTACTACTGAATGAATAAATGGGTGCTCCAAATCGAGAAATGGCTAAGTCCACTTTTTCAGTTTTTGGTAATAAAAAAAATAAACATATTTAATTTTTTTGAAAACAAACCACAGGACATGTTGAAATTAAAATACCATTCAGTTATAGAACACAATATACTCTTTATTTTAGTATATAAAACAAAACATAAAAAGCATTAATAATAACTTTAATTAAAAAAAAATAGTTTTGGACTTATCATAAATCAACAGGACTTAGGGTTATCTTTCCCTCTTTTTAAGGACTAGTATTATATTAATCAAACATGAGTAATACCTGTTAGCCTTTAAAAATAACTTGGTTAGTTACTCTATTTCGTCATGCAATTCCTCAACAATTTGACTTTCATTTAATTTAGCCTGTTCCATAATCAAAGTTTCATAGAATTTTATTTTTTCTTGTGGTACAAATCGAATAAGTTTTTTAATGTCATTAATTTTAGCTTCTTTAATTTTAATAGCATCTTGGTAACAATCAGCAGGAATATTTCGAAGATGCCTACTCTATATATAAAAAAAAAATCTTTTAAGTTATCGCCAGTCATTGAATCAGAAAAGGCTGGCTTTGCATGTCTTTTAAATAAAACTCGACGACAACCTGAACTTCCCGGTATTGTTTGTTTAATATTGTCATTATAGTAAGTTTTATAATCTTTAACTTTGAATACTCTTTCGTTACCTCGTTGTTCTTCTCTCTCTCCTCCTCTCCTATCTATTTGCCCTCGTTCTATCAGGTTCTTTTCTAAAAATTCAACTTCAAATTTCTTGGCATTTGTACTGTTTACTACAAAATTGACATAACTTTCAGGTTCATAATATATTTTTTAATGTTTTAATTTTTGTCTTTCTATGAGAGAAAAATCTCTATCAATGGGCATCATTGAATGCCCAGGAATTAGATAGTGTACAGAAATTGTTTCAAACAAGCCTTTCGCACACAACTGATCGAATTGCGTAAAAATAAATCTGTTTTTATTTTGACTGAAACAATTATCACAAAATATTTATAATTTAATTTAGTCCTTTTTCGGTAAAAACTTACGGACTAAGGGATTTATAGGACTTGGGGATTTTTGGAACTGAAAGTATCGTCAATTTTAATTTTTATAGTTTTCAAAAACCCACTTAGGAATATCATAACAAAAAATTTTTGGTCGTATCGATAGAGAAAAAACGGCCGATCAACCTGTGTTACTAGTGCAAAAAATCCCTAACTAGGCAAGCAAATATTGTACAGTATCTTCTATGCCTTAGAAATAAAGATCAATTTTATTGCTTGACATTTTCTTTCCACAGACTAACAACATCAGTAGACCTACCAGTAGAGTTCGTCCACCTATACATAAGTAACTGCATATCGACGTGCGAGACGATAAGGGACAGATACATGCAGAACCGGCTGGTTCGGTTAGTCTGTGTTTTTCTACAGTCACTCATTAGAAACAAGATTATTAATGTTAAGGTAAGTCACTAATATTATTTTTTTGTTTAGCCCACACTGTCCCACTGCCAAAGGCCTCCCTCAAGTCCTTGCAGGAACTCTTTTCTCGCGCCGCCTCTAACCACCCCTCACGGTACGCTTCGAGGTGATCTCGCCACCGCTTTCTGGCCACCAATTAAATAATTAACAGGAAAAAAACGCCAGACTTTCCATTCTCTATTTCGTATATCATTAGAGGGACATATTTGTAGAATCTTGGACAGTGAATATTTTACAGTGTCTGGAGCTACCAGGCAATATTTTAGAGTGCCTGATATCAACATCATCATCATTTCAGCCAGAAGACAATCACTGCTGGACATAAGCCTCCCCCCAAGTACCGCCACTTCGACTGGTTCTGTGCTTCCCGCATATAGTAGAGTACTGTGACCTTCACAAGGTCATCGGTCCACCTTGAGGGAGGCCTTCTAACGTGTTCCTTGGCTGGTATACTATCAGGCAATACTTTATAATTTCTGGGACAACCAGGCAATATTTGAGAGTCTCTGGGGCTACCAGGCAATATTTGAGAGTCTCTGGGGCTACCAGGCAATATTTGAGAGTCTCTGAGACTACCAGGAAATATTTGAGAGTATCTGGGAAGTGACTATCAGGCAATATTTTTGAGCCTAGTATACTACCAGTCAATATTTTAGACTGTTTAGTTTATTACCTGTAATATTTTAGTGTCTGAGACTACTTTTCAACTATCAAAATTAAACGCTAATCGATCACCTATAATTCCAGGAACTATTCATCGAAGTAGAAGCCTTCTGCGTGGAGTTCTCCCGCATCAGAGAAGCGGCTGCCCTGTTCCGGCTGCTCAAACAACTGGAGTCGGGCGACGGACTGGCGCACAAGGACGCGAAGGAGAACTAGCAGTGGGCCTACTGCGCTTGTTGGCATATGGACAGAGGTGTTTCGTGATAATAGTGAAACAGAAAACTCTAAAGTCAGTTTTTAGAGTTTCACACTAAAATTATCGAGTTTTGGGAATGTAGACAAGTGACATTGTTTGGTTTTAGAAAGATTGGGAAGGTTGTCCTTTGGGCAAAAATAGGAAGAGGAGAAATAAGATTAATTTATTGGTTGCAAGTATGACCTTACTTATGACAAAGTTATTAGCAAGTACTTTCGCATCAGCGTAAAATAAAAATCTTCCGTCTATTTTTTGTACAATCATACGTAAGAGATAGCAATATTTATAGTGTAGCAGGAACTACACGAATCACGATTAATCTTGTTTACATTCCTGAAAATGGTGATATAAAATAGTGTATATTGGACTTTTTTCATGTTGCGAATTGATTGGCAGTTAACTTGTAATTTTCTTGTTAAAATTTGAGTTAAACTACATAAAGAGTATTACAATTGAACCGCAGGAGTGGTTCCAAATAGGTTTGCGTTGTAACCTACAAAATTAACTTCCAAAAGGGCGCTCGCTTTTATATCAGTCTCACCGCCATGCGGTCCGTCAGCGGGTTGTAAGTTTTTGAGTAAGGCACGCCACCTAGTTTCTTCTATAACAGCAGGCCGCGCTCTAAAAAAATTACATGAATCTGTTGCACTCTTTATAACATTTTCAACGCGACTTGTGTAAATGGGTCAAGATGCGTCTGCCGGCGGCTGCTGGAAGCGCGGGTGCTGGAATTGTTTTCTTTATATGAGTGGCGGTGAGGGATCTACTCAAAATTACTTTATTTTCATTCAAAATTTAACTCTGAAACTTGAAAAGAATAGCAACAGGACATTTAAAAAAACATTACTTCGAACGTCCTCCATTTTTATTAAATTCGGTAAAAAAATAAGTAACTTTATCTGTATTTATCTTGAATATTTATTATAGTAGTTGTAGGAAATACTGTTGCGGTCTTGCTTGTTGTAATTTATTTGACAGAGTATAGTATAGTAAAATTCGTTAAGAAATACAACTTTCACTATGGAACCAACCCTGAGAGATCGCGAAAAAAAATCAGCTGTTTCATACATTTTGGTCAAGTAGGTATTGAACTTTTGTATTAAACAGCTGATTTTGTTTTCGTGATTTCAGAGTTGGTCCCATAGTGAAAGTTGTTCATATTCATGGGTAGAACACCCTGTAAAAAATTGGATACAGTAAAAAAAATCATCCAGTATATTAGTAGCCGGTACCGAATGATGTCTATCAAGTTATGATGTACCCAAACATCTGAAGGTCAATTCTCGTCATTTAAAACGTTCAAAATATAGTCGCAATCACATCTCAGCGACAGTCAATGTCAAAAATGTAGGAAATTAACACGTATTTATGACAGATTGAGCCTGAGATCAGACTGTGAACTTTCTTAAAATGACGAGAATTGCCGCTCTGTTATTAAGGAAATAAAAGTTTATGTACAGACGCCAGCACATCAAGCTACTACAATCTGTCAAATTTCTCTAATAGATTTTCAACTTTATAGCTAAAGCATAAGGTTCAACGTTGACTGAGAAAATTTGACAATTTCGGGTAGCTTCATGTGCTGGCGTCTGTACTAGGAACGTTTTTAATAGCACGTGCATGCGGATTTGCTTACTGCTCACTTTGAGATTAACCCGCATGCGTGAAATTTGCGAGATACATATGCGTATACTCAACTATCTACTCTAGCGTTATGTATTCTAAGTGGATTTTTGAGGGAATGTTTTTAATACAAATATGTCCAACAATATTTGGTTGCAATGAAATTTTAACTTTGTCACGTATTGCATTAAGTTCGTTGTTCCAAAACTCGACAATTATCTCAGATTCTGAATTCAGAATTCAAATATAGGTAAATCACGCATCGTAATAAAACATAAAATAAAGAGCAGTGGTGTCCCAGTGGTAACGGTCGCGACTTACGAGTTGTAGGTCGGGGGTTCAAACCCAAGCAGGCACTTTACTTTGTGTAAATTATTTCATCACCACTGCTCTCAAAACGGTAAAGGAAACATACTGAGGAAAGCGGCATGTCCTAGAACCAAAAATTCGAAGACATGTGACATCTAACAACCCGCACTGGACCCACGTGGTGGATTATGGCCCTCTTCCTCTCACCGAGAGGAGGCCTGTGTCCCAACAGTGGGAACATCATAGGCTGCTTATGATGATGATGGATAAAACATAAGGAAAGGCGCCTTGTGGGTGTGTCAGTGTGGTGCCACACGGATGCTGCCGATCCCGCGAGCGTGCAAGTAAATCCGCATGACACAAAAACGCCCTAATAATATGTACATTTTAAAAGTCGGCACATCTGCAGTGCGATTCTGTAAACATCTCAACGTGAAAACTTAGGTGAAGTGAGCGTGGAGTGAGCTGTCAGTGTCATCCCACCTGATACTAGGGATTGACCAAGAATACATTTGCAATCATAATCGAGATTTTAATCATATTTTTTTATGCTAATTCTATTGATCATTTTATATTATTTCAATGTTAGTATTTTAACTGTCAAAACATTACTATTTCGTGGGATTTTAATCTAGGAAACAAACAAAAAAAAAAAAAAAAAACAAAATTGATATTCTAAGTTTCTGTTTTGCTATTTTATTTAAAAACCCCACTATATGGTAATGTTTTGACAATTAAAATACTAGTTTTGAAATTATATAAAATGATCAATAGAATTAGTATAAAAAATATTATTAAAATCTCGATTATGATTGTAAGTGTATGCTTGGTCAATCTCTAGCATCAGTGGGATGACACGGACAGCTCACTCCACGCAAGTTTTCACGGTGAGAATTTTATATAATCAACATGCAGTAGTAACATTATAAATGTTAGTTTACAGTATGTTCCAGTCTAGTTATAAGCTAATGTGCTCAATGTATCTTCCTATAGTGATCTTTTCGACGCTAAGCATTTGTACAGACGCCAGCATATCAAGCTACCCGAAACTATCAAATTTTCCCAATCAACCTTGAACCTTATGCTTTAGCGATAAAGTTGAAAATCTATTAAAGAAATTTGACAGATTGTAGTAGCTTGATGTGCTGACGTCTGTAAATTTTCAAATATGGAGTGGCAACATCCACCCACAACCATTCAGTAATATGATTCTGATTTTTTTTTTGGTTATAAACCTTTTGAACGCCAATCACTTGTATACAAGTTCGTTGTACACAAGTGATTGGCGTTCAAAAGGTTGAGCAAACAAGTCTGTTCCTTTCATCTTAACCACGTGGGCCTACCCACGTGGTTACTATATACTTTACTGGTTACTATACACTATTGTACTTTTTTAAGAAACAGCTGATTATATTTTTTTTTTATAACCGACACAGTTTTACAGTTTACGCGTCGATGGTCCTGCCACGCATACGTATAGCATCTAGTATTTCAAACTTACCATTAAATAACAAAACAAAGTTTCTCGCCGGAACTTCTCAATATTAAAACAAATTATAACTTTAACCCGTAAGTTTACTAGCTATTAATTATCACATAATAAATTTGTAGATATATTTTTCCACGATTGAGGAAGCTCCTATGAATAATGCACAAAGTAATTGACTTACCTGTTAAATTATAATATTTAAGTACTAGTAACTATGACTGACATCTACTGTTTTTTTTGTAAATAATGGAATCATTGTGTGAAATACTCCCGTAGACAATGTACCTACCTAATAGATATAGTCGACCTCGAAATTGTTTTGACACCTTTCCCTTTATTACAAAACAAGGTTTTTCTTTAGATCAGGTTTAAACCTCCGAGCCAGGTAATGAATTAAGAACCTAACTGTTATAGAAATGCAGCTTTATAAAAAAATTACTAGTACTAATTACTTAGTTCGGTTGCCTAAATGGAAATAAAGTTGTTTGTATTTCGAAGGTTTAGGCTAGGACTAAAGATAGATTTCGTTTTGTTATAAGACAGCCTAATTATACGGCCTGGCCACGGGACATTCGCTGCAGCGAAAATTCGCGCGGTGTGAACGGCAAAGCGTCTTGCGTACTAAAACAAATTTATAGAAATGTACTAGCCATGCCACTCGTAGCGGCAACCGGCGAAGTTTGTCGAGCGACCGACTGGCGGCGCGGAGGGCTACAGAAACAAATATATGAATCGTTACGGCGCATGCCACGGACTCGCGCGGTAGACGCGGCGAATAGTGCAGGAAGCCAAACAAGTTTATTTGTATTCGCCGCGAAATAATGAACACCGAAACTTTTAGCCCGTGACTGCAAACCGCGCCGCGTAGATTGTCGCGCCGCCAGACGCACCGCCGCGAGCGACGCTCTGTCGTGGCCAGCGGGTTATAGGTGCGTCCACACTATATAACAAACCACGATATAAAACATAGTTTATCTAAACTAATAGTATAAAGAGACAATCTTTGATTTTTTTTGCTGTTTGTTTGTTACGCTTTCGCGCTAAAACGGCTGAACGGATTTGTGCCAAAAGTTATATCAATCATTCAAACGTTATTAATTAGATGGAGAAAATATAACGAACAAAAGTTAATATGCGGTAACGTAACCTAACGTCAGTCTGAACTGAGATATAGATAATAAAAAAATAAAATAAAAAGATTTTATTTTTTAGCAAGTGGCACAATGGGTGGTCTTATTGCTTAAAGCGATCTCTTCCAGACAACATCGGATGGAGAGGAATAACACACAATAACATGGACTTATCTCTTTCATTTGTTTATCTAGATGACTTCATTATTTCATACATAAAAATTCAAGTTCAAATATATCATCTCGGACTGCATTTGTTGAAAAATCGTTTATCAATTCATTTTTGTGATAGGGTTATCATATAACGACTAATGTTTCAACGATGGCTGCAGTATAAAACCAAATGCACCACTTCCCATAGTGAGTTGGTCATTGTCCAAATGATCCAAATCCGTTTGTCAGACCATGGCCTGGGATATAGGATACTTTTTATTCCAACATTCCCACGGGGTCGAGACTTATGCGGGTTAAACCGCGGGGCGCAGCTAGTGTAATATATTTCTAATAAGTGTTATATAACACAATCTGGACGCACCCTTATAAAGGTCTATTTTGCTCTAAGACCAAGAAGAGACAGATACATTCAACGTTAGTGACGATTCAGAATAGAATAGAATAGGATACTCTTGTGATGATCCATATAAATTACAGACATAAAATTTTATAACGGGTGACACAATGGGCTAAGAGCGATCTTTTAAAGACAACCTTTGGATGGATTGTTAAAAGTGTATTTTTGTTTAAAGTGGTAAATCAATCACGAGCTCGACTATACATTCCTATTATGGTATGGTATCTACAGTTTGGGACAATCTATCTGTACCTACATATAATAAAATTGTAACGAAGATTTTTTGTCTGTTTGTCTGGATATATGTTCCGGATTTTCGCGAAAACGGGTGAACAGATTTGGGTGAAATTCGGCACACATAGTTTATAACCTGGATTCGTCACGTTCCCGTGGGATATTTTCCGGCATCCACGCGGGCAAAAGCTAGTCCATACATAATTATTCAAGTACGCTTTGAGATGAAGAACTGGTTGTTGTGTCGCAACTTGTGATAGATCTGTAGGTTGCTATGTGCGGAGTTGATTGATTTATTATTGAAGCATGGAGTCTACACTCGGTCCTAAGGCACCTGTCCCACCGCCGGCGATTAACTAGAAGCGAATGAAGCTAGCAACCAAAAACGAGTTGGCGTGCAGCAGCGAGTGCGCAACGGCGCATGTACAGACGCCAGCACATCAAGCCACCCGAAACTGTCAAAGTTTCCCAATCAACTTTGAACCTTATGTTTTAGCAGTAAAGTTGAAAATCTATTAAAGACATTTGAGAGATTGTAATAGATTGACGTGCTGGCGCGAGCGTGCTTGAGCGAGAAAATTGATTTCTAGTCGCTTCCTCGTCAGCGGCGCCTAAAGTTGGATACTCTATGGTGAGCATAGGCTAGGTATAGCCGTTGTAAACCACGATCACGCGTCATGTGACTTTATTTACACAGACGTAAGGTTTAATTCAGAGTGATTGGCGTGTTCGTGAAATGCAACAACCTACCTAACATGTTTATCTCATAATCCTGTAATGTTCCCACTGCTGGGACACAGGCTTCTTCTCGATATGAGGGATATGGATATGCTTATCTATGTTGCCTTATACCATCTGTAAAGTGGTTTTTTTTTCACGTTTGTCATTGTCTATTTTCACGTTTCATACTGGTTTTTTTCCAGTAAGTTATTTGCCTAATATTGTCAATGATGTAGAAATTAAATAATGGCGCCGATTCCATTGTTCATAAACTAAACTCAATTTAATTTCAGTGCATCTTTTTCTTTCTATAGCATTAAGAAAAGGACAGAAGATAAATATTAGTTTAGTCCTGTCAAATTAAGATATTCCATCTACAAGTTTAGACGAGATTAAAAAATGAAAATACGTCAATTTACATGAGGCGCTGACTAATTTGACAGGACGAAATTAATATTTATCTTCAGTCCTTTTCTTAATGAAATAGAAAGAAAAAGATGCACTGAACTTAAATTTAGTTCAGTTTGTGAACAAGGGAATCTGTGCCTGTAACTGTTTCAAGTTACGACTGATTAACTATAATACTATTAACTTTTATAAGATAATTTAGAATGTTGCTTGGGTTTTCATATTTTGTACGTAACAAAGAATTGTATAGCTTGGCGAATGTAGGAACGAGTGTTACCTAATGTTTGATTGTAAACATTAATATAAAGTTATTAAACTGTGAACACAAACTTGGTCCGATTACGATGTAAATAGAATGACGTGTGACTGTGGAATAATGTTTATTTTGGGGACACAAAGATAATTGAAGAGAATTTGGGGTTTATTCATAAACATTGCTTTAAATTGAGACATTGAAACAGTCGCTAATCATTAATTAACTTTAAGCAACGTATATAATTAAACTCCTTAATAACTATTGTCTTTTTTGCTTTAGTTTATTATTCTGTAAAGAAATATAATGGCCATGGAGCCATGTTTTATAAGGCATTTCTATAAATGTCTTCTAGCCACATCTTTATAATTATTGTTCAATATTTCTTATTTAACTGTTACAAGTGTGTTGTGTAAGTTGGCAATAAAACATTAAAAATATTACATTCCGAGTTTATTATCATGAATAACTACAATAACCCAATATTAATTCTAACTAAAACTGGCCATAGCCTGATGGATGCATGAATGCTTATGAATTTACATTTTAGGCTAAATAGGAAGTATTACAATGGTTACAGCATTCATGCACCCAACAGACACTCACTTAGTCTACTTAGCACCTTCCAGAACTTTCCGTATGTCATCATCAGCAGCCAAATCCAATGGAGTACAGTCATCCTCATCTTTCAGCAGAGATGCTCCAGCCTTTAGCAATATCTTAGTTGACTCAATGTGGCCACAGGATGCAGCATAATGTAAGGCAGTTTGACCACTTTCATCAGCCACATCTACTGGACATCCTCCATCCAAAGCTGCCTGTAAAGCTTTTGTAGCATTTCGGTCAGCAGCCCAGTGTAACGCAGTGAGACCATCCTCATCCCTTTCGTGACGAAGTTCTGGGAGCTTGGCAAGGAGTTCAGTGACACGGTCGGCACAGTTCTCTCGTGCCGCATCCAATATAGACAGCTCATTGTGTATCAGCTCAGGTTCAGGTGACTTGCGCATAGAAGACACTGCCACCCAGGCTTCTTTCATTCCTGTCTCATCATATTCAGATAGTTCTGTCAATTCTGGGGCATATCTCTGCACTAAGGCAATGTACTTTTGTTTAGCCTCTTCATTTGGCATGTTGCCGAGAGACCTCCAGGCCTCCCATTTTCGACGGCCTCTACCATCCAGCCACCCTGGCTTAGGAGCCTCACATTTGCCTTCAAGTCCTTGTTTGTAGAGACCATACAGTTCTAACAGTTGGTTGTTGGTTAATGAGCTTGTTAGTTTCCTCACATGATCAGCTGCCTTATTAAAAGAAATGTCTAAAGGAGACAGGTCATCATCGGAGAAGTCTGAATCAGGGTATTCTGGAAGGGCTTCAGCCATTGTTAATGCTAACTATTTTGAATAGTGTGTATGTTTAATTATTTTGAACTTGAACAGTTAAGTTCAGTCCTTCTAAAGTGTGTACTTGCTTGTTGGTAGCATCTGCAGCAGAAGCAGCACTTGCAAACTCTATGAAACCGTATCCTTTGCTAAGACCTGTAGAGCGGTCAAACACTACTCTGGCACTCTGTATTGGTCCGAACTGAGCAAAGTATTCTTTGAGTTGTCGATGACCTACAGTCCAGGGCAGGTTGCCTATGTACAGGCGAGCTGCTCTTGCTGTGCTGGCCATAACCTTAAACTGCAACAATTTCCAGTAAATGCAAAGATCGGTCTCCAACCAACGCTCGGTAGTCAACTCCCGAACTCTCACTCAGTGAGTCCAAGTCCAGCAGAGCTCCCTTCAGTCCCCACTTCTTCAGCGAAGCCTCAATGGACCAGTCCGCGCTGCGTTCCTGGTAAGAACATAAAAATCGCGCATCAGTGCCGTCTAGCAGATAAGCGACAGTCGATAACACTTCCTCGAACTGAGAGGGTTCGTAAAAACAATCCGAAGCTAGTAACAGATCTACTGGTCTAAGTGCGTGAACCTCTGATAGGAATAGGCCCCAGGCGAGTCCTAGGATATTTACGTCACGATTGGGAACGAGGCCGTTCGCCTCACAACACGCAGACAGGTGTCTCAGGGACCTGGGCAGGGCGACGCTGTCAGTGAGCGTAACACGGGCGCCGCACTTTGCAGCTAAGATTCCTGGTAAGCCGGTTCCGCAACCGAGTTCTAGGACACGGAGACCACGTAAATGCCGCCTTTGTGTCCACAAATACCAGGCTAACAGGGGCGCCGACGGCCACGTGTAGAACGAGTAGCCAGCCGTTAGAAGCTCCGGTATAACTATTTCCAAATATTCACCTCGAGTATCGCCGTTGGTTGATGATTTGCCACGAAACACGAACTTTTTCAATTGACCACTCACAGACCTACCATCGGTCATTGCATAAGCATTCCTTGCGTTAAAATAAAGAAATTATATTTTTTGATGCTGTGTCGTCGTGAAACCAGATCAGCCGTCAAATGTAATGTTGCCAGTTAAAATTGTTTGTAAATGAAATTATAATATCTCATTCAATATTTTAATTGCTGCATACGTATACAGGGTGTCCGGTAATTAATGGATAACCTTGAAATGGCTTGTAGCAGAACTTATGGCTGTTCAGAAAAAAAAAAAAAAACAAATATATCCTAAGATATGTTTTTTTTAAAAGGACTACAAATTTTTTTACATTATTGTACGCTACAACCACAATTGAATGAATTCCATCGGTTTTTGTTGTTCTATTGTTATACGCTAACTATTCCGATAGATAGGCAGTAAATAGATTGACTAGCTATAGCAATAAAAAAAAAAAACTGATTAATTTTTCAGTGAACAATTAATTTAAAACATACTACTTAGGATATATTTGGTTTTGCATTTTTTTCTGAACAGCCATTAGTTCTGCTATAAGCCATTTCAAGGTTATCCATTAATTACCGGACACCCTGTATATCATTGTCATGCGTGACTAAAACATTTGTTATACAGGACGCAGTTCTAAATAATTATTATGAATTTTAGTAATGAGAATTTATGGTATAGGAAAAAAAAATCCAAACAACAATTTGACTATGGTTAGCGTTAATTGAATTTACTGATCTTGTAACACTTTAACACGGGTTCCATTCATTCATTTATCAGCAGACAGATCATTCAATTTACCAGGCTTATCAGTCCATTCAATCGGTCCACAAGAAGTACATACAAACGGAATAATTTTGTTCGATGTTCATTCATTAAGTAACTAGTGAATATTGTGCGTGTTGCTGAGATATACCTAATTTATTTTTTTATTAAAAAATCCTTATAAAACACAAAAATGTCCACAGCAGCTAAAGGTATCCATCTTTTCTATTTTAATAGCCTACCGATAAGTTAACAACGTGTTAATTCATTGCAATAACAACAAAATTACCACGGGGTCAAACTCCAAAGTTTTCAACTTTGTATCACGTCCCAATCAAATAGTAATATTTTGTTAACTACATTGATACCAGTTATTTACGTCAATAATATATGAAGGCAAACATATTATTGTATAATTAGAAACTAATTTTGTAAATATGTGTGGGGTGATTGACCTGCTGGAAGCGCTGGTGTCGCCTTAAATCCGATGCAACATTCTGTTAGGTATGCTTAGGCCGTTGTGTTGTACCTACCAGTTATTAGTAAATATACCTATGTACTTTTAATTAATTTGACGCATTAAAGAACGATGCTGTAAATGCATAATAAACTAGTTCAGGGTACCCCAGACCGGATTGGGGGACCGCCGGGGGTCATTAGGATCCAAATTAAATCAGCGGGTCAAGTTAAGTCAAGCGGTTGTTCAAGGTCACTGGTGTACAAGTTTTTGTTACCGAGGGCTTTCTGCAACCTATAAGGATGCATGTGCCCATGCGAATGCCAAAATAAGGCAGGATTAATTGATGTTGCCTTCTGCCCATGTGGGTGGGTAGGCAGAAACTTTAGAACATCACCTGCTACGATCCTTACGTACTCCTTTTGCCTCGTTTACGTTCATACATCTGGTCCTACACGCACGCTGGTTGCGAGTACTACGCACCTGACCTTTCTGAAGAACATCACCAATAAGGTCACTATCTCCTAGGGCATCTCCCGGCATTTCCACTCACTTTTGTTAGTCCCCTTATATTCATCCTCTCAACATGACCAAACCATCTAAGCATGATCTTTTTTTTTGTAACTGCATCTTCTTTCAAACCGCACCGTTGCATTCCTCAGCCTTAACATTCACAGTCACACGACACATGCTTCGCAAGGAACGCATTTCCACGGCATTTATTCTACATTCATGGTTTTTTTGCTACACCCAAAATTCACTTCAATACGAATACATAAGCGTAGGCACCTGGACACCATTGTCCAGCAGCCAGTCGAGCGGTTCTTGACATCTACTGGGTGGTCACAAATTCACAATTTCTGTGTAGTACCACTTTAAAGACCTTTGAGTTTTATTTTATTTAGATACTAATTACAACAGATGGGTACCTACCTAGTATTATGGCACCTTTGACCGTGTTATTCTTTCACGCAGATTAGGCGTTGCGATAGCGAAAAACTCATATTAGTAGGTACGCCAGCACATCAAACTACTACAATCTGTCTCTTTAATAGATTTTCAACGTCATCGCTAAAGCATAAAGTTCAAAGTTCATTGGGAAATTTTGACAGTTTCGGGTAGCTTAATGTGCTGGCGTCTGTACGTGCAGTCGTGCACCCATGTACGATTGAACTGTTATGTCATATCAGGTTCAAAGTGCAATAGTCTGCTCCATGCCAAGTTTAAAACTGTTTACATTCAAGGGCAAAGTCGCTGTGTTCATTTTAGATACCGGTATTTAGAAATTATTGTACGAATTGTATCTACCGACTTTAACGATTACTTATCTGTAAACGTATCTGTTTATATCTAGACGTTGATATCATTATCGACAGGTGAATATTGCCCCCCTGTATAAGCCGATGAAAGGGACATTCTTGTAGGTTATTGATGCAAACACCGCGACGCCTCTAGGCGACCTCTCTAGGCGCACGCTATGATGACGAAAATAACTTCGTTTTATCTGAACCACAGATGTAATAGGTACCTACTACGGCTGAACTATGGGATTATCAATACAGAAGCTAAACAAACTAACATAATGCTAGGGCAAATATGAAGACTACGCGGAGTTGCCTATTGCATGCATCAGATAAGAACACAGAATGTTTTGCAGACTCATTTCTTGGCCTGAATACAAAACTAGACACGGCAAAACAAATTTTCACTAAAGACTCATCTCTGAAAGAAAAGAAAAAAGAAAAGAGTACTTATTATAAATTTTCCTTCAGCGCACTAAGTTTCTTGTGTTTCCTATCAAAATACCTCCTTCCAGGTAGTCTAAACTAATCCGTTTGATATGAAGCGTACTACCGGTGCACAGACACAAAAACTAAAACACAGCATTGGGAGACACACCATGACCTGTGTTTACATGCGCTTTTGAAATGTCAATCTGCTCAAGCGTAGATTCCTTACGTTCCGATGTACTACGTTCTAAGCAAGTGTACTGTGATCTATGCTTCTTTATCCAGGTATCTTCATAGTGGGTGCCAAGCGCACAGCGTTCGGTACCTTCGGCGGAGCCTTCCGCAACACGTCGGCCACTGAACTGCAGACAGTAGCAGCAGTGGCGGCTCTCAAGGAGGCAGGAGTTGCCCCGGAGAAGGTTGACAGTGTGGTCGTGGGGCAGGTCATGACAGTGAGTATCAAACAGATCGGAACTAGTATTGTGTCTTCGGAACAGGTACTAGAGTGCCATCTATGTCTAAGTGCTGAAAAAAATAAGAAAGGGATAGATAGATATCATTTGCGTATTAATTTGTTTAACTTGGTAAGACTGGATTACATGCGGTGTGTAAGCACTATTGGGTAACCACTGCCGGGTAGCAGGCGGTTTTTAGAATACCGTTATAGTTACAACGATGCATATTTACGTAAAACATACTACAGCATATTATTCAGCATTTGTACATAATTTCTTATACTCGAACTGCGCTTGATGGCAGCCAAAAAATCGTTACGAATCGTTTTGTTTCATGCAGGCATCTCAAACGGACGGTATCTACCTGCCCCGTCATGTTATGCTGAAGGCTGGCATCCCCCAGGACAAGCCTGCCCTCGGAGTGAACAGACTCTGCGGATCGGGATTCCAGTCAGTCGTCAACTGCGCACAGGTAAGCAAGACTTCAAAGATAAAAGTCTTACCACTAACTAGACTTACTAGCTGTGGCAACGATTCTTCTAGCGGTTTGATTTCATCTACCAATCCTCATTTGGTCAATGGCAAAGCATTTTGGCGAAATTGGTCATGTATTCTGCAAATGATTTCCTTATATATTATGCCCAAAAGTCTGAAAATCTTTCACTGAATTCATAATAGGCCCACCGAATATTATAGAGGGAACAGCAGGTTAATTGCGTAACACACTATCAGTAGCAAGGGTTTCATTTTGACAGTTCAACAACATTCATTGCGTTATTTACGTTGCTGAGCAGGCACACTTTTCGAACATATGGAGCAATGGATTAGCAATATGCTTCAAAATTATTCAAATTCAGACTAACAGTGTGTTACGCAATTAGGCTGCAGAATTAATTGTAAAACTTGTATGGTGATAACTTTGTATTCGGATTTCGGAGACTTGCCAAAGCGTAGTAAATGCATGCAATATTATAGTAGACCAGATTCAATCAAACGATGCCAACAATTAAGTTATTTTAATTCAATCTATTGAACGACCTTCACCTCTATTACTCTCGGCTTTAAATAGGCAATCGGCTATTTCTAGCAGTTTGCTGTGCCCGACAGGGACTATAATGATCTAATTCAATTTTAAGTTACCACCAGTTAGTCACTGAGTAAATTGTTTTTATTCCGTGACCTAAGTACACATTGTGGAATGCAATAAATGATCCAGTATTGACTTCGATCATTAATAACAAACAGAGTATTGAGTATCGAATAAGTATACAGGACAACATGGATGCTGCGCAAAATTTTCAGGTAGAAATCTTTGGGGGCGTAGTATAATGTTAATGTAGTTTTTGGTTTTGGTTATGCTTGAGTGTTTCTCGGCAATTTCAACTAAACCCGTGAGTGTAACAAGAGTTAGTCTAACAAACAGCTTCTAACGATTTACACAAATTGCGATCACCCATCGTTTTCCGTGGTGTTAAAACCAGTTTCTACATATAAATAATCTACTTATGTATCCTTTTAGGACATCTTAACCGGCGCTGCCAAGATCTCTCTCGCTGGTGGCGTAGAGAACATGTCCCAAGCTCCCTTCGCAGTCAGAAACGTTAGGTTCGGCACAGCTCTAGGCCAGAACTATGCCTTCGAAGACACCCTGTGGGCTGGTCTCACTGACTCCTTCTGCGGCCTGCCCATGGGCATGACTGCTGAGAAACTTGGGGCAAAGTTCGGTATCACCAGGGATGAGACTGATAACTTCGCGCTTAGGTCACAGCAGAGGTGGAAAGCCGGTAAATAAAAAAAAAACTTTGATTAACGTTAATAAAAACAAAGTCAATATTTGTAGAAGGTATTTAGACAATTTACGCTGTCTTTAAAAAAGAGGATCATTATGACCTCCAAAAAATTTTTATCACACATAATTTTTTGAACACTCATTAAAATTGTTTAATCTCAAGTTTGCTGTGGTATTAATCAATAAACATCAGACTTACGTCGACTCGTAAGTAATGTTATTTAAAAATAATTGATTTCTGAAAGAAAGAATCTCATTTCTATTGAAAAAACTTCATTCTCAACCAGCACAAGACGCGGGTGTCTACAAGGCTGAGATCGCCCCCGTGACCTTGACCGTCAAGAGGAAAGAGGTCAAGGTCGAGATGGACGAGCACCCTCGTCCTCAGACCACCATCGAGGGTCTGAAGAAGCTTCCCCCCGTGTTCAAGAAGGAGGGGCTCGTCACCGCTGGTACTGCTTCTGTAAGTGACAAGTTTTATTTTATAGACTGATTCAAATGTAGGATTGATTCAAGTTCGAAGATCGATACGAGTAAGACAGCCCAGGTTCGCACGATTTTTTGTCGCACACTGGATTATCAACGCACTGCTTTAGCACCGAGAGTTAAAAATCCAACAGTGTGTTTTTTGACGCGCTGGGATGCGCTCTGTTTTATACTCAACGCACGGCTCAATACCGAGTGTTGAAAATCCAGTGCGCGATAAAATCCCGCCTCAACATTTTTACGTTCTTGCGAACGTGGACTTAGCACGATGTAGCAATAAACAATTAATTACTTTCTAAGTTATCATGATTACCTTATTTTTAAAGTTTTGACCTGTTAAGTCGTTTATATTCAGGAGTACTATAACCTGTAGAAGTTTGTCCAGATATTTTATTTGAACCTTAGAATTTTGAGACTCGCGTTTGACTCCATCACACCTGGCAATGATGCAGTCGTCGATATTGGCGCCGATAGCCTTGTCGCAAACTAAACTAAATTTAAGTTCAGTGCATCTTCTTCTTCTTTCTGTTACAATGAGAAAAGGACAGAAGATAAATATTAGTTTAGTCCCGTCAAATTAAGATACTCCATAGACAAGTTAAGACGCGAGGCTTCCGGCGATTGGGACCGCGGTCCTAGTTAATTGCGGTCCCAGTAGCCGGAAGCCTCAAGACGCAATTAAAAAATTGGCTACTAAAAACACGTCAATTCACGTCAGGTGCTGATTAATTTGACAAGACTAATCGGCTTCATTATTTACTAATAATCATTAATAAAAGAGACGGTAAAAAGGTACCCACACAGCCTCGCTCAACCTAATTGGCTGCCTAATCTTTTTACCACGATCTGAGTGTTAGTTATCGCTTCTGTCCGCGATTTCGTTCATGTGAAATTTTTGCTCCCCCGACCCACCCCGTCGCATCGCATCGCCTACCCGCGCTATTACTTCTAATACGCTTATTTTGTTTTTGCTTGCCTCCTAAGGGTTCTAGCGTGGTGCCTTCCTCAAGAATTGTGCTATTAAATGCAAAAATATTTTTTTCAAATCTGAGATGAGAATGCGCTAACCTTTGAAACTACTCCAGAGATTAGCGCGTTCAAACAATCAAAAAGACGAACAAACTCTTTAGCTGTATTATTAGTTAGAAGATAGATTAGTTTAGTTTGTCGTGTACCTTGTTCCGACACTATACAAATAGTTTAGTTACTTTAGTTTAATTTTCGGTAGCTGACGGTCCAATAGATGAAAATGAAAATTTGCAACTGCAACTTCAACTAACCTCCTTCCTCCAGGGTATTAGCGACGGCGCTGGCGCCATCGTTCTGGCTAGCGAGGAAGCCGCCAAGGGTCTGAAGCCCCTTGCCAGGCTGGTGGGCTGGTCTTACGTGGGCGTAGACCCCAGCATCATGGGTGTTGGCCCCGTGCCTGCTATCGAGAACCTGTTGAAGGTCACCAAGATGACCCTCAATGATATCGACCTGATTGAGGTGAGTAAACAGCGTTACTTTAAAGATTTTTCTTTTGTAAATGTTGTATATTTTTAGCTCTCGTTTGATTGCAACATGCAACACTTCTGTTTATTATAGAACAATTTTTTTTTCAGTTTTCTGATATAACTATTTTTTCAAATAAATGGTCTTGAAAGGTCTCCTTGTGCTTATAATAATCACGAATAATGGAGATTAGCAAATTGTAAAACTTAAAACTATATCTACAACAATGTAACAGGTTGCTATAAGTGTACTGTGTATGGTATCCACCATACACAGTACACTTATAGCAATTGTGTCCCATGTATGGTGCAACTTGGTCTAGTGGTCAGTGGCCCTGACTACTATACGCAAGGTCGTGGGTTCGATTCCCACCCAGTACAAATGTTTGTGTGATGAGCACGATCATTTGTTCTTTGTCTGGGTGTAATTTATCTATAATATGTATGTATTTAGAAATATCTATGTATGTTTATCAGTTGTCTAGTACTCATAGCACAAGCTCTGCTTAGTTTGGGACTAGATGGCGTTGTGTGAAAGTTGTGGAATATTATTATTATTATTATTAACTATTCACTTGATCTTAACTGCCCCAAAAAAAAATTATAGAACGGGTCCTGAAGGCAAGTAACTCGTGTCTTCATATAGTGGTACTTTTATATTGGCCCTGTTACCTGTGCGCTTGATGACTTGTGACTTGATGAGTGCATCAGTGAGTGCAGTTTGCGTTACTGAATTTTGGGTCAAACATATCACTTACTAGCTTCTACTCGCGACTTCGTTCGCGTGAAGTTTCTTGTTCCCCAACTTTTTGTATGGACAATCAGGTAACATAACAAGCTTATAACTTCGTGATTTTTCATGATACAGTTTTGAAATTTTGTACATAGATTCTTTACATAAAAATACTAGACACGTGTTTCGGGTTTGCCCTATACTAAAAATAATGTTGTATATGAACTTTTTGCCATCGATACGCAAAGAAGAAAATGGTAATCTTAAAAACGACTCCCTAGAAACACAGTTACGTGTCAATATAAATTTCTAACATTCCCACCAGATCAACGAGGCGTTCTGCGCACAGACTCTCTCCTGCGCTAAAGCCCTGAAGCTTGACCTGGAGAAACTGAACGTGAACGGAGGCGCCACCGCTCTTGGACATCCCCTGGGAGCGTCCGGATCCCGCATCACCGCGCACTTGGTGCATGAGCTCAAGTAAGGACTTGTGAATTATGTTTTACTCGCGGTGCGAAAAGGTGAAACTATTTTTAAATACATTTCTCTCCCGCATAGTGTAGGTATATCTCATTTAATTTGATTTATTTTGTTTCCATTTAATTTCATTTCATTTGATTTGATTCTGTCTGCTTTTTTTTTACTTTATTTGATATAATTTCTATTAATTGATGTCTGGCAGTGGGTGTTATTGACCTGAAATAAATGAATTTAGTTATTTATTTATACAAGTAGTAGTCGGAAGAATATTAAGAGTCATGCACGGTTATGGTGTAATTGATCTATGTGCTTAAGGGTGCGTTTCCACAAAATCGGAGCTGCGCGGAGCGGAGCGGAGACGTGTAGGAATCGTCCAATCACACACGAGACGAGTGACGCGATGAGGATTTCAACCATTGTGATTAGTTGATTCCTGCAGGTCTCTGCTCCGCTTCGCCCAGCTCCGCTTCTGTGGAAACGCTAACCGCGAAACTTTTTCATTTCGCGACTGCACAAAGGCCGTGCCGAACTGCAGCCTAATTGCGTAACACACTGTCAGTAGCAATGGGTTTCATTTTGACAGTACAACAACAGTCATTGCGTTATTTGCGTTATTAAGCAGACGCATATTTCGAACATATGGAGCAATGGATTACCAATATGCTTCAAAATTATTCGAATTGAGAGTAATAGTGTGTTACGCAATTAGGGTGCTGGCCTCTAGAAAGTCTACAAATTAAATTATAGCAGTTGATGTTGTTTGCGACACTCGATGGTAAAGTCAAAGGGGCTTGTGCCTAAGTAATAACAGCCGCACGGGTCGATCCATCAGATTCTGCTACGTTGATCCGTGGATGGATGACCATCTTTACATACCAAGACCCCTATGTGCCTCGGAAAGCAGCAGTCCCGACTGTCGTTCGTGGCTTTGACAATCGTTACGGGTCGTCTGAAGCCCGAAAGCCTTACCAAGGGGTATCGTATTGCCTAGTTACTGGGTTGTGGAGGTCAGATAGGCAGGCGCTCCATGTAAAATACTGGTATTCAGGTGCATCCAGTTAGACTGGAAGCCGACCCCAACATAGTTGGGAAAAGGTTAGGCAGATGATGGTGATGATAAAGTCAATATGCGTTGGTCTTGGTATTGCTAGCTTAATTTAACGTGTTGGCTACCGGAGAGTGCTTATCCGCGTGAATAAGATAGTAATAACTATTATTTTCTTCCAACAGACGTCGTGGCCTGAAGCGTGGTATTGGATCCGCGTGCATCGGAGGAGGCCAGGGCATCGCACTTATGATTGAGGCCGTCTAAACAACACTGTAACTTAAGTGAACGACTGAGCGAGTGAATGAATGAGACGTGAACGAAAAGGAACGATTATAAAGGGCATATAAATAAAACCAATAATTTTCAAATTGAAAAAGGTTGTTGTAACATGATATACCCGGTACCAATGGAAATTAATTGAAAATTGTACTCTTGATCACGTAAATTATCGTTTTACTATGTATTTGCATATTTATAATTTACCTTTTTAAAAGCCCTGTGCAGGTTTCTCGTCTATATTGTATAACATCGTATACTTACTACCGAGAGTGTAAATAAATGATTGTCATGTCTATACGAGACACTGTTACTGTATGCTAAGTCAATAATATTTTGATAGCGTTTATTTTAAGAAGTATTAACTTTTGGAGGTTATTTAATTATATGTTATAAAAAATATTCTGTTCTTTTATTTGATCGTACCTTTTCCGTAAATTCAAACGAATACTGTCATCCTTTGTCAGTCGTATGGAATGTGATTATGTCAAATTGACATACTGTACCAATCTGCTCAACAGTCACTATCCTGACTATACATTTTAAGCTTACTATGTGTTCTGCAGTAGAGTAGACAAATCTAATAATGCCTTCAAAGCAAGAGTGACCAGGCATCTTCTAAGCACGCTCGCTCCATCACAGACTTCATCCATCGCTTTCCATGAGACGTGACCGAGGTCAAGAACAGGCACATTCATCAATAAAAAATACCGGTCAAGTGTGAGTCGGACTCACGCGCCGAGGGCTCCGTGCAAATTTGTAGGTAAGTATAAACACACAGTTTTAAAATTATTCTTTGTAATGAACTACAAATTCACGGTTTTCGGATTTTTCCTTAACTTGTCCTACATGACATTGCTTCTTGCCAAACATGATTCTAGGTCAACGGGAAGTACCCTATAGGTTTTGATTTCGGAACAAACGCCCGTATCTTTTGACAGCGTTGACTTAGAAGTTATTTTTTTTAGCCTTGAGTATTTCATATTAATTTCAACTTGATAATTCCACGCGTTCCTGAGAAAAAAGGTCTTGACTGAATGACAGACAGACGGACAACGAAGTGATCTTATAAGGGTTTCGTTTTTCCTTTTGAGGTACGGAACCCTAAAAATTGATTTTCTTAGCAGTAGATACCTAGTCCAAAAAGGACCGAAACAGGAATATGCCCAGCAATGGATGAAGTCGGACTGGAGACAGTGATGATGATGACCTCATCATCGTCACTATCTACAGTCCGACTATGAAACGAAAGTACTTAAATAAATATGTACGACTATGACAGACTACGGGAGTAGGTACTCCCGTAGACTTTTGCAATAATGGCTTGGGAACGCTTCGATTTCCTGCCAGCACCCTATAATTGCGCCACACACTATTACTCTCAATTTGAATAATTTTGAAGCATATTGATTGCTCCATATGTCCGAAAAATGTGTCTGCTCAAACAACATAAATAACGCAATGAATGTTGTTGAACTGTCAAAATGAAACCCATTGCTACTGATAGTGTGTTATGCAATTACTCTGCAGATCCGGCTTCGAATGACAGTACGCGCGGTTTTGTGCGAATCGTCGGCCAGAATGTGCATTTGTTTTATATTTTGTGCTTAGTTTTTTATGAATAACCCTTAAATGCATGATTTATTGTATCGTATTGCAAAAAATGCTATTGTATAGGTATTTATCTTTAGAATTTAGAAAAAAATATATATAATAATTATTAATATTCATAGAGTATTATATTGTTTTTACATAAATAGGTGCGTTCAGACACTCACAACTATCACATTCTTAAAAAAATTAAATAACGTACTTTGTTGCCATATGGCAATATCATGCATTTAAGGGATAAACTAGCTTCTCCCCGCGACTTCAATTCATTGAAATGTCATGCTCCCCCGCCCCACCCCGTCGCATCGAATCGCCTGCCCGCGCTATTACGTGTACTTTGTTTTCGCTTAACTTTCTTTCTTGTTTTCTTTTTACTCGGCTCCTTCGAGCCCTAGCGTAATGTTTAGCTATAGGCTTCCTCAGAAATTATTGAGCTATCAAATGCAAAATATTTTTTTTCAAATCCGATTAGCAGTTCCAGAGATTACCACGTTCAAACAAACAAACAAATTCTTCAGTTTTATTATTACTATAGATGCAGACAAAATCGAACGTTACCAGCAAAAGCAAAATAACTGCGTGTCATGTCAATGATAAAGCGAATATCGTAAATACTAGGCTTATACATATATGTAGATTTGATAGGCATGACATGACAGCACCTTTATCTTCATATATACAGCGTGTAACGGAAGGGGGGTATCAACCCTGAAGGAGGTGAATGTGCTCATGAAACTCAACAACTTTCCCCAAAGAACATAGGTCGAAATATGAAAAAAAAATTTGGCCCTCCCTTACAAAACTGACTACAAGCTGATTGATTTACTATGGGAGAGCCAAATTTTTTTTTCATACCTATGTTCTTTGGGGAAAGTTGTTGAGTTTCATGAGCACATTCACCTCCTTCAGGGTTGATACCCCCCTTCCGTTACACGCTGTATGTACCAACCTAACTCAGCAGTGCGATTCTGTAACCATCTCACCGTGAAAACTTCAACAACGTCAGTTTCATTCCACCTGATACTAGGGATTGATCAAAAATACATTTACAATCATAATCGAGATTTTAATAATATTTTTTATGCAAATCTATTGATCGTTTTATACAACGTGTAACGTTAAATGCGCAAAACCTGAAAATAGTTTGATCAGAATAACGAGCAGAATTAATTGAACCACTTTTTAATATACATAGGTAGGTCAAATTTTTCAAAAAATCTTCATTAAAAACGTTGCCGTGTCTATTTATTAATAGGTCAAGCAAGCCAATGTCAGCGCGGCGCAGCGGCCCGGCGACGACTCCTCCCTCGGTAAAGCGTCGTCGTAGGCGCGAGAAACGATCAGAATGGCCAGTAAAACTAAAATAGCACATAAAACGTTTACAATTTTTTAAATGACTTATTTTCTCTCTGAAATAGGTCAATTGAATTAAAAAACAGTTGGGGTGTCTGAGGTTTTGCGCATTTAACGTTACACGTTGTATACTTAATTTCAAAGCTAGTATTTAACTCAAAAATTAATATTTTGTGTGGTTTTAATATAGGAAAAAAAAAACTAGTCTGTAGTCCTTATATAAGGACTAGTCTAGAAAAAAGAAAAAAACACCATTGATGTCCTGACTAAGTTTCTGTTTTGCTATTTTATTTTAAAACCCCACAAAATAGTAATGTTTGACAACTAAAATACTAGTTTTCGAAATTATATGAAATTATCAATAGAATTACGACAAGAAGGATTTTTCCGTCTTAGGAAAGCGAAGGATTTCTCAGAATCTTAGACTCCCACGAAAGTTTTCGGGAAACCTTCAAAAGGCAGATCAGAGTGCGGGATTTTTACCTCACTAAAACTACCCCGGTGATCACCATCAGCACATAGGGGTGGTCTCGGTTCCTCTTATAAGACCAATTCCGGAAGCCCCCCTACGCAATGTCTGTAAGGCACATCCCTGGGGAGACTGTAAAGGGGCATCCCCTGAGCCTCGCTATGCACGGCAGCATGAGACCACTATGTTATCATCTTCTCTGGGGTCACTTGGTGGGCGGACAGAGTCCCCACTATGTGCGCCGGCGACCCCAAAGGTTCACCTACCTTGATTGGTAAGCGGAGCACTAACACCCCTGTACCACTACTGTTAACCTTAGACAAATATTGGGGACGAGGTTGTTGCAAATTACCAGCAGGTTCAAATTCTACAGGGACCTTTCTGACTAAAAACCCAAACGCCACGCTTATTAATACCTACCTTGATTTTTTCAGGCGACGAGGGTTAAAAAATGCCGTCGCTACCACTATCATCGGCGGTGGACAAAATGTAGCTACGATTATTGAAACCGCACCCTAATTGCGTAACACACTATTACTCTCAATTTGAATCATTTTGAAGCATATTGCTAATCCATTGCTCCATATGTTCGAAAAATGTGTCTGCTCAACAACGTAAATAATGCAATGAATGTTGTTGAACTGTCAAAATGAAAACCATTGCTATTGATAGTGCGTTACGCAATTAGCCTGCTGTTTCATCCAACAAACTGATGGTAACGAGAGGGAAGTCGTGCATCATTAACGGATGTTAAGGCTCTATGAAGGCCGATAAAAAAGGAGATTGACCTTTTGAACGCCATTGTCAGATATATGTGACAAACGAAATCTTACCCTGAACGCCAACGTCACAAATATATGCCACCATATTATGAAATAAACAATTCAATCATTACTTTTGTGTGTTTTTATTTATGTACTTAATTTAAAAGTTTAGGCTTCCGTCTATATATGCATGAAACTAATATAAATAAACCACCAATATCGAGAAATTATTTGTTGTTTTAAAAGTAGATGTCAAACGCGTATAAAAGGAGTGTCTCACACGCCGTAGTCTGATATATGTGACAGCTAGTGTTGTGACGTATGATTGTAAAATCAATAAAAATTAAGAAGATGAATATAGTCCAGAGTATATTATTTGTGTCGTTTGAAATAAGTATAGACATAAATTTCGACATTTTGGGTGCTCAAAAACATCTTTGTATCGCGGGCGGTGTGCGAACTTGCATTTTCATGGTGCAGTATCATACGACGTCTTGACTTGTTTTTTCGAAACTCTGTGATGACTTGTGGCAAACAAACAGTGGTATACCAGTCAGCGTTAACCGTCTTGCGATCTTCTAGTACAATAGTGGCGACGTGACCACCCTTTGCCACAAACGTGGCAACCATTGTTTTTGAAGTGCTCCGTGAGCGTATGACTTCGTTGTATGGCGTTGGTCGGTTTTGGCTTATCTTGGAAAACCCAGACAGTTGACTGCTGCTTGGAATTTGGATCGTAAGCATATATCCAAGACTCGTCACCACTAACCATTATCATAAACGTGTTTGGCTCTCCTCGGTTGAATCGCTGCATAGTTTTGCGACACCATCTAACACGGGCTGCCTTTTGGTCGTCACTAAGCAAAGGTATCCAACGAGAGATCAACTTTCTTACGCCGAGTTCTTCGTGCAGGATTTCTTGGATAGTAGACCCTGAAATGCCCATGGCTGCCTCTATTTCACGGTATGCCACATGACGATCTTCGACAATGAGCTGCTGCACGGTGTCAATATTCTCTTGCATCGTGGCGGTTTTTGGACGACATTCTCGTGGCTTGTCACTGAAGCTAGAGTGCCCATGTTGAAATTCTAAATACCAGCGTTCTACAGTCCTAAGACATGGTGCTGCATCACTAAACACAGAAGTGATCTCCTCAAAGCACTGAAGTCGCGTTAATCCCCTTTGAAAGTGATATAAAATTATCGCACGCATATTTTCCTTTGATATTTCCAGTTTTAAAACGGACTTGTCACCTTTGAATAGATGCTACAACAAAACTATTCGACCGATCAAAAATTTTATATATAAAAAAAACAACCGACTTCCAAAAAAACACTACAAAGTGAAAAATAATTTTAATTTTGGAAGTCGGTGTCGTTGGTTCCGCATTTTGGTTTGTTGACACCGACTTCCGAAATTAAAATTATTTTTCACTTTGTAGTGTTTTTTTGGAAGTCGGTTGTTTTTTTTATATATAAATTTTTTTATTTTTCACTTTTTAGTTATATCTACCCCAATCAAATTCATATAAACACTACTTGCTATGTAAATATCAGTGACAGGAAGCTGCATCTGCGTTTATAGGGTACAGACGTGATTTTATGTTGTGCAATTGCGTAATTATTATAATCATAAAAAAAAATTATAACCTTTGTAGTGAGTACAGGCGTGATATTATGTTGTGTGATGGTGTAAACAATGCTTAGATATGCTATAGCAACAATCGCGGTTAATCTGCTGTTATTTATTGAAGAGTTCCCCCGATTTCTACAAGATCCCATCATCAGATATTGAAATGGTGACAATGGGACCACACGGGAAGCACCAGCTTTCAAATAAAAAAAGAATCATGAAAATCGGTTCACCCAGTCGGTTATTATGAGGTAACAAACATAAAAAAAAAAAAAAAAAAAAAAAATACAGTCGAATTGATAACCTCCTCCTTTTTTTGAAGTCGGTTAAAAAACATTCTAATGTATTCGAATTCTAAATTCAAAAAGAAGAAAAAGCCATTTGTTTTTTTTTTTATAATTGCGGGGAGGTTTGCAAACGAGACGACTTAAAAGGCAGCCCTAGTATAAGTTGGTATCAGGAAAAATAAAACGTATCATATTAGATAAGAATACTTGTTAGAATCGATAACCAACGTGTACAGTGCTACATCCCTAATTCAGATGCGAGAATGTCATAAAATTGACTGGCAAGCAACGCCATTGTCACAATACCAAGACAAGTCAAGTTGAATAGTGTTGTAACCATATTGTAATAAATATATATTTTTAGTTTTCTAATATCTGCTTTTTCATTGATAAGTCTCTGTTAAGTGCTGTGTAAAGATGACTATATTGGAATATAGTGGCAGGTTAAATAAAATTTCAGTGTCGTGAGTACGGTTTATTAAAAAATTAAAGACGAAAATAAAAACTCAGTTGTATATCGATATAAGTTTTGGAATCCCTATTTTTTATGAAGGTCATTTGACAGAAAAAGTGGCCTGGCGTCAGGGGTACCTACGGCGATACGTTTATACTCTGGCGTTCAAAAGGTTAAGAGCTTGAATAACGTTTTTCCTGCATTTTATGTTTAATTTTAATAATAAAAAATGGTACTTAGGTACTGTCATGGTCACATGATTTCGTCACCATTAATTAACTTTATAAAAAACTGTATAAACTTTATAAGTTCATGCATAAGCATTGTCGTCTTTGTTCTATGTGTACAACAGATGTGGAAGGAGTCTTGTTGTAATCTGAGACAGTAAGTAATTTCTTTATTCCGATTATTATTTATATCAACTAGGTGTGTAGTTTTCACGTCTTACGGTCTTAGTGTGATTGAAGCCAATAGAGGCGACAAAACGCTACCCTGTGGCACACCGATTAGTTATACCGATAGTTTTACCGATTTTTGTGGACAATTTCAGGATATTCATTAAATAAGTCATCATCATCTGCCCAACCTTTTCCCAACTATGTTGGGGTCGGTTTCCGGTCTAACCGGATGCAGTTGAATACCAGTATTTTACAAGGAGCGACTGCCTATCTGACCTCCATAACCCAGTTACTGGGTAATACGATAGCCCTCAGACTGATGACCCGTAACGACTGTCAAAGATCCACGAATGAAAGCCGGGAACAACGGCTTAACGTGCTTTCCGAGGGACGGAGGGGTCTTGGTATGTGAAGATGGTCACTCATCCACGGACCAACCGCGGCAAGCGTAGCTTAATCTGACCCGTGCGGCTGTTATTACTACTACTACTATTCATTAAATAAGTACCTAAGTATACATACATCGCAACTTTATTTTATAATACCTACCTATATGTAAATTCCAGTAGGTACTCAAACTACTCGTACATACGTTAATAACATTTTAGGTAAAGAATCAACAAACGGGCCGCCTTATTGAACGTCGTTTTTAGATTTTGTTGAAGATTCTACGTCGACTGCTCAATTCCAGAAGCAAATAAATTAAATACGTGGACTAAACAACAATCTGCTGTAATACATGAATACAAGATTAAACAAACGCAGTAATTATCTTTGCCGTGGTAAGATTCTAAGAGAAAGTAACGCGACGCGCGCTCGGAGCGGGAGGACGCGCTAGCGCCCGCGCCGCCCGTGCGCCCCTCAGCCGCCGGAGACGCCCGATGCTGATGCAGCAGCACGCAACCACCGCGCGCCTCCAACCAGTCGTAGGCATGCCTTGCATAGACTGATTTTATTTGCTTTTTACAACATTTGCTGGACGCAACAATGGCAGTCGCTGTGAAAAAAGGTAAGTCTTGATTATTTTTTGTGGTAGTCTTCAGAATTTTCGTGCAAGGATTGCCACCTGCCCGGAGCTGGGGCAATATTCTTTATATTTTATAAGCATTACAGTCATCTATGCGTGAAGTTGCTGGTATTACGAAAACAGAAAACATTCAACTTTCACGCCTTACATCACGTCTTTGTGGTGTTGAAGTTGATCAACGGCAGTAGGTACCTAATTAATCACAGACCATCAGCCTGTTAAAGGTTGTATATCATATCATTCAACACTAATGTTGCTTAATCTTCTGTTGTTTTCAGGAGTCTACGTTGTAGCCGGTAAACGAACTCCTTTCGGAAAATATGGAGGCATACTTCGAGATGTCTTGCCTGAGGATCTGTTTGCTACAGCAGCTAAAGCTGCCCTAAAGGCAGGTGATGTGGCTGCTGAACTTGTACAGACCGTCAATATCGGCCAGGTTAGCAACCCTAATTATTTTGGATCGATAGGCTATAGAAGTGGTCTTTCTGAAATCACCATTTCAGAAGATGGAAATCCAAAGAGAACTTGAGAAATTTCATATTCCCTTAGGTAATATGAAGCTTCTTTGACCACCGAAGTCATTATTCTATTAATTCAATATGTAACCTCTCCTCAGACAAGTTCTTTATCGCCAACCGGACTATCTCCTCGACACGCGTCTTTGAAAGCTGGCATCCCCGCAGATCGTCCAGTTCTCAGCTTGAACAGATTGTCTGGGTCGGCGTTCAACGCTATCATTTGCAGTGCACAGGTACAACCCAGGATGAGGTCCTGCACCACCAGAACAGGCCTTCTGATTCATGGTATTTTTTTTAAACATGATTTCTAGCTGGCACGGACTGGATCACAAACCACCTTTCTTTTGCAGGAAATTCTTCTAGGATCATCTCAAATCTCCCTAGCTGGTGGCATGGATGTCTTATCTTCAACCCCTTTTCTCATTCGTGACATGCGTTTTGGGACTGAGTTGGGGAAGGGTACAGAAATGGAAGACTACCTCCACCTGGCTTACTTTGATTCTTACTGCAATATGCATCTGTTGCAAACAGGTGATATCGTTGCTGCCAAGTATGGTATTACCAGGAGAGAGGCTGATGAGTACGCTCTGAAATCACAGCAGAAGTGGAAACATGGTGAGATGCGACTGCTTCTTTCCGAAGTGGTTTGACTTAGATTTTGAGTAAAATGTCGATTTATTTGCAATAACGGAACTGCTGCTCTTCGAACTTTATAAACAGATCAAAGAGTAGCAATGGCCGTATATTAATATTAAATATTTACTAAACCAATTATTTAACTACCTTTGACAGTCAGCATAATTAAGGAGTGTGAAACTAAAATATATATAACTTCCAGCGGATACAAACGGATTCTTCAATGAGGAGTTGATCCCATTTCCAGTGAAGCTGAAGAACCGCGACGTGCTGATGACGAGGGATGAACATCCCCAACCTGACAACACATTAGAGAAACTCAGCAGGTTGCCAGCCCTGTTCCATGGTGGAATCACCACTCCAGGCAATATTACTGTGAGTTGGTGATCTATTCAAAACTTAAGTATTGAGCAGCCGGTCGATTCTGGAAAAATCTCACCGTGATAACTAAGGTGAAGTGACCTTAGAGGGAGCTGTGAGTCATGCTGATGCTAGGGATTGACACTATTGATAACTCACTCCACGCTCACTTCACCCAAGTTTTCACGGTGAGATGGTTACAGAATCGCACGGCTGGTGTCGCCGTGTCGGTACAATATTTTGCATTTGACCGAACAACCAAACAATATTGAAAATCGCTTAAAATACAGACAATAGCTGAAACATACTAGGAAAGTTTCCGATCTTGCAGGGTATCAACGACGGTGCTGCAGCAATTATTCTTGCCAACGAGCAAGCATTGAAGGACCATAACTTGAAGCCATTAGCGCGGCTTGTAGGCTGGTCATGCCTAGGAGTGGACCCAATTATGATGGGAACTGCGGCAGTCCCTGCTGTGGAGACACTACTCAAGGCAACCGGACTGACAATCGCTGACATGGATTTAGTTGAGGTAGACATAAGGACCCACAAAGCAGACCAGCGCCAGGATTAGAATTTCATCATATCATATACATATTATTATGTTCTTGCAAAAATGTCGTTCAACTGAAATCATTTTTTTTATGATGTTTTAATATAGCCAAACTCGAAATGTACAAGACATACAATTGTAACACAATTACAGATTCATGAAATGTACGCAGCAACTACGGTAGTCTGTGCTAGAGAGCTCGGAGTGAAGGAAGATAAACTAAATGTCAACGGTGGAGCCATCTCCATCGGACACCCGTCCGGCGCGTCTGGGGCCAGAATCATGGCACACCTCACGTATGAGCTCAGGTAGGATACGAATTGGGTAGTGAAAAAAAAGAGTCCATAAAGTAGTACAGCATACGTTGTTTTGTGTAGCAATTAGAAGTTTAAATGTTCAAGACATTTATTTGTGGAAACATTATTCTTCATTTCATTTTGAAAGTTTAGTTCAGTTCGAAGACCAAGTTATTAGAGACACTACCGACAAAAACAAATAAGACTGCCAAACTTAAGACATACGCGCTTTGTGCCATCACTAGGAAGAGGAAAATCCGAAGATCAAAGAGGATTTACTTATTGAGGAACCGTTGTTCTTGTTTCAGGCGACGTGGCCTTAGACGAGGCGTCGCATCGGCCAGTATCGCCGGTGGACAAGGCGTAGCATTGATTATCGAAACTGTTTGATCCACGAGGCATTAGGAACCTAAAAGAGACAATAGTTGATCATAAAAAAAAACATAAATAAATAAATCGTTTATTTATAAAAACGGGATGCATTTACAATGAATACTTTAACAAATAAAATAGCGCACAGTTGCTAATTTGTAATATTATCTTTTGAATGGAATGACCGATTTGAATAATTCAAAAAGCAATCTACAGGTATTGAAAGAGTCAGATTTATTTGGATAAGGATTAATACAAAGGTATGGATAACATGGTCTGATTTTGTCTCCACAACCCAGATACTGGGTAATACGATACCCCTTCGTAAGACTGGTTGTCAGATTTTCGGGCTTCTGACGACCTGTAACGACTGTCAAAGACCCACGAATGCAGCCGGGACCAACGCCTTAACGCTTTCCGAGACACGGAGGGGTCTTGGTATGTAAAGATGGTCACTCATCCACGGACCAACCGCGGCAAGCGTAGCTTAACCTGATCGATCGACCCTTGTGGCTGTTATTACTTAGCCACAAGCCCCTCTCAAGAATTCCGTTATCTAGCGTCCTGGTCAGTCATCAGGTCTTCGTCATCGGGTAAATTGAATAGTACTAGTTGAGACAGATCCTCAGAAATCATTTAGATTTCTGTGGACACATCTAATAAACTCACACTCGACGGGTTTACTACCACCTATTCAAGAGTTCCGCTATCTAGCGTCCAGGTCAGTCATCAGGAGGACCTGTACTGTTCATTTTACCTGGTGACGCGGACGTCATCAGGTAAAATGAACAGTACTAGTTGAGACACATCTAATGAGCCCACACTCGAGGGGTTTACTAACTAGTAGCTATTCAAGAGTGCCGTTATCTAGCGTCCAGGTCAGTTATGAGGTCCTCGTCATCTGGTAAAAGGAACATCGCCATAACATTTGTTACACAGCGATTTGAAAAGAACGTAGTAGTTATTATTAGTTACGTAGTACTTAGTAGTTATTGCTCTTTATTAAAATGCCTATCTAATGACATATGTTCGGTTGTTATTAGCGATGGGGACCATTTTGTCCGGTCCTCCCATTTCTCTTTCCAACTCCATCATCAGCCCCTGATCACCTATTCATTGAGACCATTCCAAGGAGCCCAAACACGATACCTCTGCTTTAAGTTAACGGAGTTGGGTATCCTGCAAATTCCAGGTGATACTGCAGCAGCAGTTCAAGGTTACTATGTTCTTCTAATATCATTAAAGTAACGAATATAAACTAGAAATAGGAAAGGGCCAAAGATTTAACCTTGAGGCAAGAGCTTCGTAAGCCGGTGTTAGGGGGAAGACCTTCACAATTATTTCAGCAGATCAATTGGAAAGATGATGGAAGTTAAATATATTTTTATCGCTCTTTGCTTTAACCCTTTCGTTACGAGCGCCAGATATAGCCGGCATCCACTCGATGACTTCTGTGTACGAGCGCCGAATATAGCCGGCATCCATTCGATGACCCGTGTGTACGAGCGCCGGCTGTAGCCGGCGCCAACGCAATACCGCTCACCAAACGGCCCCGCAATACTTTTATTTATTTCGTTCGTATGCACGTAGCAAATCGATAGCACTTGTCACTCTTTAGTTCGTTTTCATTTGTTTTACTCCAAAAATAAGACATGCACTGGGTTCGAAGCAATCGGGACAACAATCACGCTCCACTCTTCTTCAAACTAACAGTGTTCGCGAAGCTTCAAAGCGCGAACCAGTCCGTTGAAATAAAAGTACCTATATTTCAAACGCAAATAATATCTAATAAGATAATTTCAATAAGACCAATTTCCCGACTCACAGTATGCACAGTTTGCGGAGAAGCTCTCCGTTCAGTGGCGCTACTCCGACGGCGCGGTGTCCAGTTTGGTGGCGTTATTCCAGTGGAGCGAAATGCCGTAACGAAAGGGTTAATAAAAATAAAAAAATCCAGTGTCTCGTTTTCGTTGGCTCTATCAATACACCATTCTCGGAGTTTCTATGAAGGATATATTTCGAATAGAAAGTTATCCGGAATAGAACTAGAGTCATCGACATAGTTTACAAAGTTAGCAAGCTGAAGGAGCAGTAGGCCAGCTACGTCTGACAAAAGTGAGATGCAGAGCATGGCACCAGCTAAAAGGCATCTGACTGGAAACAGAGGGCAGAGTACCGGGCGTTATGGCGCAACTTGGGAAAGGCCCACGTAACTGCAGCTCAATATTTACTGATCTACTCTACAATCTCATAATCTGTAAACGTCCTAGGAGTAGCAAAGTAAACATTAACTACTTAGCATGTGTAATTAACTACGGCTTTAGCAGTTTCATAAGAGGCGCACGCACCATATTTGCAGAATATTCACAGATTGCACGCCATTGACATCCCTCCAACAGAGGCCTGTGTGTGTATCAGCAGTGGGAGTGTTATAAGCTGATTATGTTTATGAACGATACTAAACTAAAGGATAAACTAAATTTTTGAGATAAATGAATTTATTTCTGTAGGTTTGTACAAACACTTTATCACGTCAATCATACTAGCATTTTAAAAACTAGATGAGGTCGGCGTTTCCTATCTGACTACTTTGAAAAGAAAAGCCGAAACCAACTCCAGAGGTCTGGACCATGTATTGGGTTGGCACAAAAGTAATGAGACACTACAAAACTATACATTTCCTTTTTCAAGTTAATTGTTTTCGATAATATTCTAGAATGTTGTAGAACATTTTAGGTACTTGTGATGTGTGGATAAAGCCGCCCTCGCGATCGGTTTAGTCAGGTTGAAGAAAAATGGACGAGCGACAAGTTCGAACACTATACGAGCCCCGATGCAAAATAGTTCGTCTAGTGTGAAATTTTCTCTGTGAGATTTTTTCTAACTTCATTATTTTTGTATATCTATATAAAATATTAAGCTGTTCTACTATCACATGTCGCGTTACTTATGCTATTTTTTAATTATGAACCAATAAACTATTTTAGCTTTTTAAATTTATACATATCGTGTTTTAAATTCGAAGAAATTGTTTTGCAAAATAGTTCGTCTAATTGTTAATCGATGCAAAAGAGTTCGTCTATCTTTTTTATTTTTTTTTATTTGTTCAGGATAACAAACAATTGCGCAATGCTTAATTATTTAAGTACAGGTATTTTATAAAACACTTGAGTAATCACGCAACCAGCATCGTTATCCACAAGTTAATCCAACTGTAAAAGTAGTTTGAGTAAGATCCAAGCAAACTTAGCGAACAATATTTGTCTAACATAGATTAACTAGGTTTGGTGAAATAACATGTGACAAACTAGATGTGTGAATATAACAACTAAAAACTATGTGGTACATATATGAAAGGATTTTTTATGAATACTATTTTTAAACTGTGCGAGTGACAATGCAAATACGAGTATGTCAATATCAGCAAAATTATCGTTGTAACTTTTCATTAGTCGACGTAAAGGAGCTCGTTCTCCTGCATTGGTTCTGCACCGCTTCGGCGCGAATAGACTGTGCGTGTAAGTATCACGAATACGTTGGGAGCGACTAGGTATGCGAAGGTATATTTGGTTTATTAGGTTATTACAATCAAATTTACTGTGGCAAATCTTGTATAGGACCAATTGATCGTGATACAGTCTCCAGTCAGTCAGGGTTCTTTAAGAGTAGAGAGGGAAAATTTATCTAGAAGAGTGTGATATGATGACCACCTCTTAAATAATTTATAATTAAGAAACCCAAGATATTTACGTTGTACTGATTCCAATTGGTCACTGTATTTATTGTAAAAGGGATTCCAAACACACGAGGCATATTCTAGTTGAGATCTAATAAGTGTTTTGTACAGTAATAAGAAAGTAGATGGATTCTTAAATGAGTTACAGGTCCGCCTTACAAAGCCATACAGTTGAAAACCCTTGGCTGTGATGTGGTCAACGTGTGCATCAAAGTGTAATTTTGAGTCAAAGAGAACGCCTAAGTCTTTAATTAGGGAAACTTTTTCCAGAGGAATGTTACAGAGAGAGTATGTAAATTGAACGGTATTATTTTTTTTGGTGAAAGAAATATACTTACATTTGGATAAACTTAGATGTAATTTATTGGTTAGACAATAAGCACAGTCGATCAAGGTCGTGTTGTAATTTAGCACAGTCCTCAACGGTTCTTATTTTACGAAAAACTTTAAGATCGTCAGCATATAGGAGGAAACCACAGTTTTTAAAACATCTGTTTATGTCATTTATGAATAGGATAAAAAGTAGTGGACCCAGTATCAACCCCTGCGGAACACCAGATGTCACGCTGATCACATCTGAAGCGAAACCGTTGATCACAACCTTCTGGGTTCTATTTATTACATAAGACGTAAACCAACGGAGCAAACTCCCATGGATACCATTAAATTCAATTTTTTGTAAGAGCATGGTGTGGTCCACCTTGTCAAAAGCTTTGCAGAAATCCGTATAGATTGCGTCAACTTGCAGTTGATTGTCCATATTTTCAAATAAAAAGTTTGAATACAAAACCAGGTTACTAACTAAGGAGCGATTTTGGACAAAACCATGCTGTTCAGGAATAATATTATTATGTAGAATGGGGTAAATTGCATTATGAACTAATCGCTCCAATAATTTTGACAAGGCATACAACAATGATATTGGACGATAGTTGGCAACATCATTTTTTGCACCTCCTTTGTATACAGGCGTAATATTAGCAGTTTTCCATGATTGTGGCACAATACCCTCCCTCAGGTTATGGTTGAATAGATAAAACAGAGGCTCACACATTGACTCAGCTGTGTGTTTTAAAACGAATGGAGGAACACAATCAGGTCCAGATCCTTTGGTAATGTCCAGGCATTTAAGTGAATTAACTATAGTGTTTCTGGATAGGGACAAATTGGATATACCTACGTAAATCGTTGTTTAACGAAGACGCCGAATCATTATTAACGTTGCTAACATTATTATCTGCCGCCTCATATACGGAACTAAAAAATTTAGAGAATAATCTACATACATTCACAGGTCCGTCACATACCTCGTTGTTGTATAACATAGTGTTGGGTATGCCTGTGTTACCTTTTCGACTTTTTATAAACGACCAAAACCGTTTTAAATCTTTACGCATGCCGGTTTCTATTGAATGCATGTACCCACTAAAACATTCAGCAGAGAGTAATTTAAATCTCTTTCGGTATAAGGAGTACTGCTCATAATCCACACAGTTTTTATATTTTTTCCATTTAATCCAGGCCTTTTCTTTATTTCTAAAAATATGGATCAGTGGTCGTGAGAACCAAGTAAGTTAATGTCTGTATTAATGGCTGAGTAATCGGCTTCTACAAAACGGTATCTAGGCGCTGAGCACCATGGCATAGGCATATGCGTTAATTCGAAGGAGACAACTGTCAAAAAAGGTGGATGAAAAGTATCTACGTGTATTAGCGGAATAGGTGCGGCACACACACACAATGTTACTAGAAATCAAAAGATCCAGAGTGCGGCCCATGTGATTTTTTAAACAGTTATATTGCTTACAGTTTATAGCTGTTAAGAAATTAAGTAGCAAGATTTCCATTGAAGTACTGTCACTGCGTACGCGCGGCATACTTCCAGATGTGTCATGCACAGGCCATTCAATCTGTGGTAAGTTAAAGTCCCCAAAAATATACGTGTTGCTAATAAAAGGAGATGAAATTTATTTCTCAAGCAAATTAAATAGCGATTGGTAGGTAGTTAGTATTTGGTTAGGCGGAACATATACGCCACACACAATGTGAAACTCATTAACAGTCTTAGAGTAGAATTTTAAAAGTACGTAGTCGATAATAGGTGGCTATCGGTGAGTTAAATAAGATTATTCCATCTTTGTACAATTATGTTGCGTAATTTAAATTTGTAAAAGTAATTCTGTGTCATTTGTCAAGTGAGACAGTATAAATTCTGAAAATTTCAGTTTTTTTCATTAGTTTTCAAATAACAATGGGTCGTGGCAAACCCGTGTGTGAAGAGCTTCGAAAGCGAATAGTTTGTGAAGTCGATGCTGGCAAATCAAGTTACCAAATATCTAAAGACTTGATACTTCCCAGGTCTACAGTCCAATCTATCATTCAGCACTATAAAAAGAATATAAGTACTTCTTGTTTAAAGAAAACTGGTCGACCACGCATCACAAGTGCAGCGGAAAACAGAATCCTGAAGAAAATTATCAAAAATAATCGTCGTGCTCGAGCTAGAGAACTCACGGTGCAATGGAAGGACATGATTCACAAAGACGTCTCAGTTGATACTTGCAAAAGAGTCCTAAAAAGAATGGGTTACGGATTTTACACCGCTAAGGAGAAACCACTGTTGACTGCTGTACAAAAGAAAAAGAGTTTGAAGTTTGCTCGTGATCATTTAAATGGGACTTCCGATCAGTGGCGTAGTATCATTTGGAGTGACGAGTCCAAATTTGAAGTGACAGTCGGCGATGAAAGGAAAAAAGTGATTCGGAACAAAAATGAGGGCATTTCATACTGATTGTCTCAAACGCAAAGTGAAGTTTCCGGCGTCTCTTATGATATGGGGCTGCATGACTGCAGGTGTTGGTGGTATGCAGTTTGTGGATGGTTCTATCAATCCTGCAAGGTATCAAACCTTTTGGAAGAGAATTTACTGCCCTCTATTCCGTCACTTAAGCATCAAGATTCCTTCATTTTTCAACAGGATGGTGCTTCCTGCCATACTGCAAGGACAACATACTACTGGCGAAAAGCATCCCTACAGACCTCGCCCTATCAGACTATCATTTGTTTAGAGCTCTGAAACAACATTTGCGGGGTAAACAATTTAATGATTTCTCTGATGTAGAGGTGGAGTTGAACAACTTTTTCGAGGCACAGCCATCAGAGTTCATTATCATTTATCATTTAAAAACATCCAAACTTTGCCGGATCGTTGGCAGAAGTCTTAGATGCTAATGATAATTACATCGTTGACTAAGCTTTTTGAATTGTAATAATAATAACAAATACATAACGTAAACCAAGTGTCTCATTACTTTTGTGCCAACCTGATAGATTGATGTCTGAAATGGTCTTTCGAGGAAAGAACCCCACAGATTGATTGGACCTGTCCAGTCAGTGCACGCATTTGTCAGTAATCGTGCAACTCAACTTAAAACTTAATGAGCTCTACGATTCGACGGACAATACTACAGAAAGGACATTTGGGTAGCCCGTATAAATTACTCAAACTGCCATCTCACGAATAAAACTAACTGAAAAATAAAATGCCCCACATACTGTTCACATCCACAATAATTAAAATAATACTCGTATCACTATCATCCCACATATTATCTATTTAAAAACAAATGACCATCCATAATAAGCATTGATTTGTCCTCTAGTTTCTAAGCATAGTACTCGTAGATAAATATTTGGTCCATTCACGAAAGGATTAGCAAAGCTAGCCAAATAAGTACCTAGTACTAAGTGGACAGAGGCCACAGATCAGATAAGATAAAATGCACAAATATTTAGCCGTTCCGGCTTCAGATCTCGAGGATCATCGTCGGGTTGGTTGCAGTTGTATGAAAATTGTTTCATTAATTGTTGGAAATGGCTGTTGCATTGAAAACGGGTAAGTATTTATTGAGTAGGGTGAACAGACTTTTCAAAAGCTTATTTTTAAACAAATTCCTAGTTAGAAAATCAGGTGTTTTTTAAAGATTTTATTTAACTTGTTTACAAACTAGTTTACCATGTGTATGGTATTTATAAAAATAGGATTATAGGAAGCACTCTCTCAAACGCTCAAGTAGCAGGAGAAATAAAGGAATAAAGTACCTGTTCCAGGACTTGTAAATAACCACTGACTATAATATCATAGTTTTTTACACTGTAAATGATTATTTCCCTAGGAATTTACGTTGTAGCGGCAAAACGCACGCCATTTGCTAAAATGGGCAAAGCTTTTAAAGATGTCCACCCTTCGGAGCTATTTGCGGCCGCGGCGAGGGAGGCTTTCAGAGCAAGTTATCTGGCGCCTGATCTAGTGGATACTGTTAATGTGGGACAAGTGTACACGGTAACAACTGTTATTTTAGTTTATTAACACTAATTATTATCATAATGTTAACATTACTCACACATATGAAGGAGACAGTGAAGATTGCGTCGTTTAACAATAATTTTATGTCCAGGTATGTCACTGTCCATTCCAAATTTGCTTGGAAGAATAGAATAGAATAGAATACTCTTTATTATGTACACCATATAGATTACAGACATAAATATAGAAATTTTACAGAGGGTGACACAATGGGCGGTCTTATCGCTAAGAGCGATATTTTAAAGACAACCTTTGGATGGATTGAAAAGGGAAGGAGAGACAAATATTGTAGGTAGTCTGTGGTGTACTATTTACACGATAAAATAAATACATACATAAAGTATATTATACCAATCTAAAAAGAAAGAGATCCCAGAAAGGCTAAGGCGATAAGGCCGCCCATTGTATATTTAGTACCTATTCGATAATATTTTTTTAAACTGGATTTTTGCAGTTTACAATAAAGTATATCTAAATAAATAAACAAGTAATAATTAAAAAAACTAATTTGATGAGATGGAAAATGCTGAATTGATGAGTCTAAAACTGCTTCTTATACTCATGATAAATAATGTCGAGGGGCATTTAAATAATGTCCTCCAAACCGAATTTTGGCCATGGCGGTCAATCTCATCGGAGACCAGCCTTCGGCGCGGGAGAAGTGCACAAGTGTATGCGCAGACACAGGTGTACTCTCTCTTCCCTCACTCGCATTGTCCGATGGGACGGCAATCCGAGACGAGCGGAGAGAGATCAGTCGCAGGACAAAGAAGAAGAAACAGAACAAACCCATATTTACGTATTAATCTTCTTTAGGATATGATTACAGATTAGTGGATCATCGGACGGTATCCTGACTCCTCGACATTCAGCTCTGAAAGCAGGAGTTCCTTATGACAAACCCGCTCTTGGTGTCAACCGACTATGTGGTTCCGGCATTCAAGCCATGGTTAATAGTGCACAAGTAAGTTATTTTATTTAGATTTTCTACATACAATATTTTGCTATTCCCAAAGTACCCATTCATGACTATACTAGACTAGAAGGATGTACTTAAGTAGTTCCAGTCGCTTACGGAGGCTGTCACAGTGAACGAGGTTACATTATGCTTGATTTTATATTATTCTTTCCAGGATATTCTGCTGGGGTCAGCCCAAATCTCCCTAGCAGGTGGAACAGAGAACATGTCAGCAATCCCGTTCTTAGTGAGAAACTTACGCTTCGGCACCCAGCTGGGCCAAGCCAGAGATTTTGAGGACTTCCTGAAGGCTGGTTCAGTGGACTCTTATTGTAATTTTTCCATGGCAGAGACTGCTGAAAATCTCGCCGAGATGTATGATCTGAAGAGGGTGCAAGTGGATAAGTTCGCTTTAAAGTCGCAGATGAAGTGGAAAGCTGGTATGATATGGTCATCTTAACGCATGATGTAGTCCTGATAATTAGTGTGTCTGTACTGGGCCCTACTTCACTATGACCACTCAACGATTCCTTACTTCCAAACCACGTCAATTCCTCAGCTAATCACGCCAACCTCGCTTTCATTTCGCGCGGTTTCGTTCATTGTGTCATAGAGAATATATCCTGTACTTGGGAATTGGAAAGCATGCTCCTAAGGCCGGAGGCTCAGTCACATTATATTGCATAATAAGTTCCAGCCAATATACATGTGAAACTGGCTGACCATTTATCCTTATTAGATAGACTTGACTTGCGTATTCCGATAAAATGTGAATTCCTATGTTTCCAGGTTTTGAAAACGGCGCTTTTGAAGCAGAGATGGCCCCGGTGATATTGGAGGTGGATGAAAAACCAGTGGTAGTGAACAAAGACGATCATCCTCGTGCTCATACCACGATGGAGTCCCTCAGCGAGCTGCCTGTGTTGTTTAGAAAAGGAGGAGTCGGGACTGTTGGCAATTCCACTGTGAGTTAAGAATTGACGTTTTCCATGGTCATTCTGTCTAATGAGAACGTATTTTGTTGTTTTTTTTAAACGGACAAGAAGCGCACTACATAGCAGTTTTGAACTGAGGATAAATTAAACCGAATCATTTTTTTATTGATAATTTTAGGAAAAATTGCGATTAGGAGTAAAATAATCCATTCCCAGAATCTACTACTGGTCCTTTTCTGATGCCACCTTCTCTTTTTAAGGGTGTAAACGACGGTGCAGGCGTCTTGATCCTTGCAGGCGAAGAGGCAGTTAAACAACATAATCTGACTCCTCTGGTACGTCTGTCGGGTTGGTCTCACGCTGGTGTGGAGCCGAGGGTCATGGGCTTAGGACCTGTACCAGCTATTAGACAGTTGCTGGACGCTACTGGGTTTACGCTTGGTGATATGGACATGATTGAGGTTAGTCTTTCATAATCATCATTTCACATAGTCAGCATTCTTGGAGTCAGATTAACGGACCGTGTTAGGAACAGAGTGCTGCGCTCCAAAACACATTTCGCCGATGTCACCAAAAAAGCAGTGGGACTGAGGCGGACACTTTTGTCGCATGTCGAACGAGTCATGGGCTAAATCTACCACCGTGTGAGTTCCAGAAAACGTCCGGCGACATCGAGTCAGACCTAGGAGAAGATGGCGGGTTGAGCTTGACGCCTACAGACAGGATTGGTCCACACTAGCTCAAGACCGAGGGAAGCGAAAAGAAGAAAGGGAGGCATTTGTCCTGCCGTAGGACAACATAGGCTAAAAAAAAATGAGTTTTGCCATATAATCACCGCTGTAATATAAGTGTCTGTTTAGCATGGTGTGTTTATACTAATGCAACAAGCATTAATCTGACCCATCAAGACTAGTGAATAGCAGTTTTCTTTAACAGAAACCTCGGCAGAGATCGTGGCTGGTGAGCCCACAGATAAATTAGTAGACGATGAGGATGAAAATGGTAGTCGTAACCACTGCAAACTAAAAACAAAAACGTTGTGTTAGGTATCAAGAATTCGTGTCGAATTTTTTATTGCATTTAGGCGTTTTAATATTAAAATTAAATACAACTTGCTAAACACTCAGCGAAATGCTTGATATGATAAAAACATCATCTGCCTAGCCTTTTCCCAACTATGTTGGGGTCGGCTTCCAGTCTAACCGGATGCAGCTGAATACCAGTATTTTACATGGAGCGACTGCCTATCTGACCTCCACAACCCAGTTACTGGGTAATACGATACCCCTAGGTAAGACTGGTTGTCAGACTTTCGGGCTTCTGACTACCCGTAACGACTGTCAAAGATGTACGAATGACAGCCGGGACCAACGGCTTAACGTGCTTTCCGAGGCACGGAGGGGTCTCGGTATGTAAAGATGGTCACCCATCCACAGACCAACCGCGTCAAGCGTAGCTTAACCTGATCGATCGACCTGTGCGGCTGTTATTATTTAGCCACGGGCCCCTCGCTTGATATGATAAAAACGCAGATAAAAAATATATTTCGGTAAACATGACTTACATAATACTATTTTCAGCAGTCAGACCAAAGTTAATTTTGATTCGGTACATAAGTAAACAATATTGATTCCTTTTTTTTTTGTTTTAGACGGCATAAAGGCTTTTTGCAATTACATAGTAAGACTCCCATTCGTCATCTCGTGTTGACAGTATTCGCAAGTTTTTTATCTGAGCTAAATTCTCAAGACAATGGACATTTTATTGCTTAATTAGAAGAAAAAAAAAATGTTAATTTTGTCACAGAAAGACGTACCTACATATAAAAAGACAAGTTCTGCTTGAATACTTAAAATAAAACAAATATGTTAATTAAAAGCACTGAAAAAGTAGCCGTTGCCAAAAAGGCTTCTACTCAGCATGATGCTGTGCTAGCACCCACAGCCCACAGCACGGCGTTGATTTTCAGTGGTCACCCAAAAATACGTACGGGACCACGGACGTAAAGGATGTATGTACAGACGCCAGCAGCACATCAAGCTACCCAAAACTGTCAGATTTTCCCAATCAACTTTGAACCTTATGCTTTAGCAATAAAGTTGAAAATCGATTAAAGAAATCTGACAGATTGTAGTAGCTTGATGTCTGTACCTACGTAATTTGTCTGTTAAACTATGTTCTAGATTAACGAGCAGTTCGCGGCGCAGGCTTTGGCCAGCGTGATAGAGCTGGACGTCGATCAGGAGAAGCTGAACATCAACGGTGGTGCCATCGCGATTGGGCACCCGGCTGCTGCCTCTGGGGCTAGGATCGCTGCCCATCTTACGCATGAACTCAGGTATTGTTGGTTATTTTTTCAACGTCTCAGCTTTTTCCCCTAGTTAAAGGGAAAGGGAAATCGCCGACCCATCTTAAGCAAGCGTGGTGATCAGTGCTTATGCCTTCTCTGTATGAGAAGAGGTCTTTGCCCTGCATTGGGACTTTAATAGGCTGGTATAGTTATTAAAACTCTGAACATCAGGACGGCAACCAGTCGGTTATCTTTTAAAGTGAAGGCACGTGAACATATCCGTCAGAAGTTGGCCGTAACATCCCAGCGCTGATATGCTGGATTCGTTTTCTCCTCTACCGATCATTTTTCTCCAGACAGTTAATTTTGTTTGTATGTATGTATATATGTATCTATTCATGTATTTTAATTAATTTTTGTATTGTAAAGTGATTTCCTAGCTATCTATCCCGTATGTTGCACCTACCATATTTTGTCTCTGCATCACCCTAAGTTTGACTGGTAGAAAATGCCTCAGGCATTAAGTCCGCCTTTGTACAGTACTTTTTTTTTACTTGTGTTAAAGTTTTAATAAAATAAATAAATAAAAGAAAATGGTTGGATGATGAACAACGTAAATAACGCAATGAATGTTGTTAAACTGACAAAACGAAACCCAATGCTACTGATAGTGTGTTACACAATTACCCCACTAATTTTACTTATTCAGGCAGCTACCAGGGCTCCTGACTACTGACTCCTGGCTCCCAGGCTCCTATACAAGAAATGAAGGAAGGATTTTTTTTTTTTCAGACGTCGAGGTCTGAAGCGAGGTATCGGTGCAACGTGTATCGGTGGTGGCCAGGGCATCGCAGTGTTACTTGAGACCGTCTGATTGATATGTAAATAAATTAAATAAACGTATAAAATTTTCGCAAATGGCATAAACTCCTTATAATTTTTTGTTGATTTTTTTTTCATGTTCCTTATTTAGATAAAGACGTACGAGTATTTGTCTTTACTTTTGGCTGCATACATTTTTCTTGCCAAAAGCCTTTGATTTTGACCTGGCCAGTTTAGCCTAGTTCGGATTGCGCATCTACGCTTAGGATAGTCTAACCCAGTAGCCGGTGAGTATTGCATGGCCGTCGGGCGGGGTAATCGTGTTTTTAGGGTTCCGTACCTCAAAAGGAAAAAACGGAACCCTAATAGGATCACTTTGTTGTCCGTCTGTCTGTCTGTCTGTCAAGACCCGTTATCTGCGGAATGCGTGGAGGTATCGAGTTGAAATTAAAACCATATACTCAGGTCTACAGTCCCTTGAAGCTGTGAAAAGTAAAACTTGTAAGTTAATGTAAAAAAAAAAAGATACGGCCGTTTATGCCGCAAAAAACGTATATTTCGACACTCAAGGGAATCAAAACTTATAGGGTACTTTCCGTTGGCTTAGAACTATGAAATTTGACAAGTAATATCTTCTTATATTACAAGTACAGGGAAAATCTAAAAACTATACATTTGTAATTAAATCATAACAAAATATAGTCTTTATTTAAACTACGATTTTTTTTTCCAAATTATTTCCGAATCGATTCCTGAACTATTTATAATAAATGTAACTACAAATTTGTAAGGAACCCTCGGTGGGCGAGTCCGACTCGCACTTGTCCGGTTTTTTTTTACTATCCGTAGTCACTGGACATTATTAAATTTTGCTTGCTGTGCATACTTAGATATACTAACTTCACTTACATCCATAAACAGCTTTCTTTCACGTTTCGACCTCACATACTCGTATCCATCATCCAGCTCATACTACATACCAACAGATTACGGAATTAACTGCTTTTCGTACCGGAGTACCGGACTTTACACTTGAAAGATTAGTTTGTTATCAACATTTACTGGGGGCGCACGATTCGCTTATGTAAAAACCTACTGCATAAATACGTGATAAATATATCGAGTAGATACGATAGCGAATGTGAAAATATCACAACCGGTGTGGTTTTGTGCTGTGTTGACGTGCGTGTGAGTGAATCAAACAAAGATGGCCGTCGTTATCAATAAAGGTTGGTTTCACTTATTGTTTTATGTGTAGTTGCTATAGGTACTTGTCTTATGTACCTATTTATGTGTGTTATTAATACGTACGTTGACCTGTGCAGTCATGACACGATGACAAGTTCTTTTGTTGCCAATGAAATGTAAGTACCTATTAAAGAATTTATTAGGACATGTCTGTTGAGTTAAAAACCGGAAAAATGATAAAGCGATTTTGTTTTTGAATCTAAAAACTTTATTTACATTAAGTATGATTGTGCCTGTTTAAGTGGTTGAATACAGTAGTTACAAAAACAATTAAAAAGCTATTATGTCTCGCGTGGATCCACGTTCGAAGGGTTGATTTACCTATTAAAATAAGATTCAGAAAATAGGTTAAATTTCTAACGCCTTGCAAAAAGATGTAGAAAATCATTCAAAAATAGAGTTGGTACACAGACAGCTAATAATCACATTGTTTACAAATTAACCAGACAAGATTTGTAATGAAGCGATTATAACCCTTATCTCTTACATCACTAGGTTCAAATGCCATTGTACGGACTTTCACGCAGGGGTCAATGTTCATAAATAATCAGGGGCAAGGTTATATCAAACATTCTGGTTGAATGAGTAGGTATGTTTTTAGATTTTATGCAACACACATGATTCCCTTAATACATTAGTTAAACCAAAATAGAAGTGTGACATTCTAAGATACATTCTACCTAAGAAGAAAATTTATTAGGAAACTTAAAATCACCAGCGAAAATGTTTAATGGAAACACTTCTTTAGATTTTTATCTTTTATTATTATCTTTTATTTTTTTTTCTTTTTTTATTAAGTATTATTATTTATCTATGGCTATACTTGCTGCAAAGACAATAAGTATACGAAAAATATTTCATAAACACCGTTAAATGCCTATTACTTTTACTTTTAGCCAAACTGCTTATATTAAAAATAACATTTAACAAGACCATCTTTAGCCAAAATTAATCCTGAACCAGAGAATGAAGTATGAATGATGATTAATGAATGATGAACCAGAGAATAAGAACCACTTTTAATCACTCACCCAGGTATCTTCATAGTAGCAGCCAAGCGCACCCCGTTCGGCAGGTTCGGAGGTGCCTTCAAGGATGTGTACCCTTCAGACCTGCTGGCTGCAGCAGCTAAGGATGCTCTGAAAGCCGGTAGCGTCGCCCCAGAGGTCATCGATACTGTCAATATTGGACAGGTTTATGGGGTCAGTACCTATAAGAATTTATTGGATTCGGATGGAGACATAATGAAATCAAAAATGCGTAACTGGAACTGACCAATAGTCTATTGGCCAGACCTAGAGCCCGAACGGCTCGACCAGCATGTCAATAAACCTTAGTGAGATTGAATGAAAAGCCGAAAGCGGTGCAATTCAAGAGGGCACGAAGTCTAGAAGTTTCAGTCTCTGGGAACTTATTTCAATCGATTGCAAGATTCTGTTTTCGGTTCTGATCAATTTGCTATAAAAGTCAGACGAAGTGAAACAGTAAAGGACCAGTCCATCCGAAAAAGTCCATACTCGTGGAAAGCAATGCAACCTTCAAGATTTTCATGGTTTTTATGTGAATTTTCTATCCCTAGATCAGTGGCTCATCGGATGGAGGTTTATCTCCTCGTCACGCAGCACTCAAGGCTGGCATTCCGGAAGATAAGCCAGCTCTAGGAATTAGCCGACTCTGTGGATCTGGTTTCCAAGCTGTCGTTAACAGTGCTCAGGTAAGATTTCCCTTTCTATGAAGTTCTACTTCGCTTCGATTCTCGATTTTCAGCTATGGAATTACATACCTATGTAATGACTTTTAAATGTTTAATAAACGTATCGTATTCCTCCAGGCTTGAGACTTACTCAAGTCAAAGACGAAAACAATTAGTAAAACATTTTTTTTCCCCAGGATATCATCACAGGAGTTGCCCAAACCTCCTTAGCAGGTGGCACAGAGAACATGTCAACGGTACCTTTCGTCGTCAGGAACACCCGTTTCGGAACCGGTTTAGGAGTTAAGATTCCCTTCGAAGATGTCCTGACCGCATCATCTTTGGACACATCCTGTAACTCCAGCATGCCGGAGACAGCTGAGAATCTTGCTGAGAAGTATGGCTTGCAGAGGATGGAGGTGGATCAGTATGCTCTGCAGTCACAGCAGAGGTGGAAAGCTGGTAAATAGATTTTTTTTTTTAATCACCATTTAGTCTACATCTATCTAAGTACGATACGAAATTAGGCTAGTAAGTAATTTAATCAAAAACAATTGGTTCACATAAATAACATTCAGGCTTCAGTTCCTCCACAATCCTCCGAAAAGATATTTTTGCATTTTGCTACGCCTAAAATACGGGCATGTCTAGAGACAAAAGTGATTGTCCGGTATCGGATTTAGAAATCATTCTAGAAAAATAACTATCGAAGTTTAAAACCTCTTGTTACTTTTAGCGCAAGACCAAGGCGCGTTTAAAGCGGAGATGACCCCAGTGACGGTGAAGGTCAAGCGGCAGGAGAAGGTGGTGGAGGTAGACGAGCACCCTCGTCCCGAGACTACCATTGAAATGCTCAGTAGACTGCCTGTGCTGTTCAGAAAGGGAGGCGTTGTTACTGCTGGCAACTCTTCTGTAAGTTTAACAATAAATTACGGAATTAGGAGCTTCTCTACATGCAGTATGTAGAGAAGCTCCTAATTCCGATATCATGATAAACTAAGATTCCCACAGCACAAATCCATAAAGTATTAAAGCTAAAAAAAGACAAAGTAGATTATGTAGAGGCGCAGTCAGGATTATGTTGAAAACTTTTTAAACCATATATTTGAAAGAAGCCTCTTATGCTCACCAATGCCATTGTTTAAATTAGATTCCTGTACCTAATAATATTGTTACCATCTTGCATTCAACAACAAAAACATATTTTACTCCAACTTCTTTTATGATGAACAGGGTGTAAACGACGGTGCTGGAGCGCTGGTCCTAGCAAGTGAGGAGTCTGTTAAGCAGAATGGCTTTAAGCCCCTAGTGAGACTACTTGCCTGGTCCGTAGTGGGTGTGGATCCTTCTATCATGGGCATCGGACCCGTGCCTGCCATACAGAACCTGTTGACTGCCACCGGACTGAAGCTTGATGATATCGATTTGGTTGAGGTACGGACATCTTCTGCCAAGAGAAGCTCATTTCTTTCAGCTGGATATGTGGAATAGAAGTTTCCGAAATAACTTTTTCAGATCAAACTCTGAATAGCTATATGGAGGATGAATAACTACTTCATGACTATATGAAGGGATCCGTAAGGTCATGAAGTCTATACAATTCAATTCAAAATATTTTGTTTCACATAAACCTAGGTACATGGGCACTTATGATATGTCAGAAGCTAGGTGCACTGTTCTATTCTATGGAGAAGAGCCTAAGCGAAGAGCCTAAGAGAAAAGTTAGGCTCTTCTCTTAGGCTCTTCGCTTAGGAATCGATGCCAAAACCACAGCAGACAATGACATTTAATTTTATAAAACGCACCGCTTTTGAGGCTTGCTTTCTTTTGCCTGGTAACCATAATAGTTACATATAATATTCCTAGTTTTATCTGACTTTGATGCTTAACACGGTGTAACTCGAGAGAGCCACCGTTAGTAAAAGTCAGAATAAACATTTTATCAAGCATTCCTTGTCACCAACAGATCAACGAGGCGTTCTCAGCTCAGACTTTGGCGTGCGCTAAGGAGCTGGGTCTGGACCAGAGCAAACTGAATGTCAACGGTGGAGCCATCGCCATGGGACACCCAGTCGGTGCTTCAGGAGCTAGGATTACCGCACATCTTGCTCATGAGCTCAGGTAAGCGGGCATTCCTATCGCAAGTGGATATTTAAGTAGGTACTAAGTTGTAATTAAAGCGGTGCTTTTTTATTTTTCAGACGTCGCGGATTGAAGAGAGGCATAGGTTCAGCATGCATAGGCGGTGGACAAGGAATCGCCCTCCTTCTTGAGACTGCTTAACGTATTATGAAGAACACATTATATTTATCATTTCCATCATATTGTATGCATTTTATCGATCATCATCATCTGCCTAGCCTTTTCCCATGTTGGGGTCGGCTTCCAATCTAACCGGATGCAGCTGAATACCAGTATTTTACGTGGAGCGACTGCCTATCTGACCACAACCCAGTTACTAGGTAATACGATACCCCTATAGGTAAGACTCGTTGTCAGACTTTCGGGCTTCTGACTACCCGTAACGACTGTCAAAGATCTATGAATGACAGCCGGGACCAACGGCTAGACGTGCTTTCCGAGGCACGGGGGCACGGTAATATTATAATACAGTACTCCAACTTCATACAAACGGATGAAACGCGAGGTATACCTACGCGCCTCGATCTCGGCGTGCGCTCGGTGCGCAGACAGTCATGGCTGTACCGCAGTGTCGAACGGACGGTGTGTTGTTTTTTTAACAATAACCGCGCGATTTTTTCTCTAATAGATAAGTATGGATATGGATGAGTATTTCCTTTTATCTCACGAAAAAAAAAGGTGTTTGGATTAATAAATAAAGCGAATAGAGTAACGGAAAGTTATTGAGACGAGTGAAATAGGTAGTTATATGCGGTTCTGAATGAATCATGATACGGTAGGTACCTACCTACTTACGCTTGTGTTAAAACTTCGGTGCATGTGTGTTTTGTTAGTTTGCATAATTCAAAGTAAAGACGTGGTATTTTATTATTAATAATATTTGTTTATTATCTGTGTGTATGAATAATACTAGAAAAAAAATGAAATCTACCAATCAAAAAACAACACGCATTTTTATTGAACACTTCCTATTCAATATACAAAGTATTTCATTTATTTATATAAAAAGGATATTTACAATCACAAAACTAAATAGAAACAGAAAGTAGGCAAATGTAATTAAAATGCTGGAGACGGGCAGCCCTAACGCATGTTTACGTACCGCGCGGCTGTAGGCATTTATTTCTATCATGCGGCCGAGTTACACTACTGTATTATAATATAACCGTGACGGAGGGGTCTCGATATGTAAAGATGATCACCCATCCACAGTCCAACTGCGGCAAGCGTAGCTTAACCTGATCGATCGACCTGTGCGGCTGTTATTATTTAGCCACGAGCCCCTCATGCATTCTTCGAACAAAATTGTAAATAATGAAATACTTAAATAAAATATAGGTACGTTATTATTTTTGTTTAATCTTGTCGTTTTATTTATATTTCTATACAAAAAAAAAACCCAAGAAATTACCTTTTCCCCGAAACTTAACAGTGGCGGTAGTGTAGCTACAGTCGAGCACGCTGTATAGGTTGACTGTTCGATTCCCGGATAACTAATCCAGTAATAATCTGCGAGGGGATATCCGACTTGGGTTAAACCAAAGCAGCAGCATCATACATCTTATTACTGCTGCTTAGAACTTTCATTTTCAAAAACGATAAGATCCTTATCGCCAAAATAGCATAACATTATTTTGTTAAAAGTGTTACAACATAACATGGCTATCTTGACATTTAAAATGGATGTTGATCCTCGCTGTACATAATATCTATATTATTTATGTACTTGCTTTGATAACACACCTATCAACATTTTAGTGTACGAATACGAGTTTCATTAAAAACACGTTTCATTTCATTCGTATTATTTGTTTCTTGTGAACTCAGTTCAAGATGGCGACTGGAACAAAAGGTTAGTCTTTTCAAAATTATGTATTCGATCGTTGTTTGGAATTATCGATATTTTTATCGATAGATAAGGTATTCATTTATAGAGCAGCTTTATAAGAGAAGTTGCACCAGGATCAGTTTGGATTTAAAGTCGAGATTAGATTATTTTTTTTATATTTATCAGTTGTTTGTTTAGTAATGAAGAGGTGTTTATTGAATTTTCGATTGTTGAGGTCAAAGTCGAGAATTCAGTATTATTACCTAAGTAGTTTAAGTACCTGATACAAGATTATTTATTGTTTTGAGGTTTTCAAATAAATTACCTACGTAGGTACAGTCTCCTCCAAAAGTCCATAGGCATTCTCACAAAGTAATAGCTTGACGTTTAGTTTGACTTACGACCTTCTATTTTCAAGAATAGTCAACAAGTGATTGTACTTCATAATTTCAACTTAATAACACAAGTCAAGATGGCCTAGCGGCTAAGCGCCTGCAGATACTTGCGTGGAATCAGTGAGCCGTAAGTTCGAATCCCACGCCAATTATACTTTTTGTAAGTTTTTACTCGATTGGAAGAAATGGGACAGAAATATATTATTCTTTATCTTGTTCGCTTTGTTCACACATTTCGTAAAATTAAAAAGGTAGGTAGTAAAAAACTAAATAAAGAATTTAGATTTCTGTGAGGTAGACGTGAGTTTAATGAATGAACTTGATTGGAATTAATGTTTTCGTTTGGTTGTAGTTGTTGGTTAGTGACGTGCGGTTTAATAGACAGCGGTATTGATTATTCTCAAAATGCAGGCAAATATTAATATTGAGGCGGGGGCGACGATTATTGGGCTGAATAAAAGTGGTCTTAATAGAACACAAATATCTAATGAAACCGGACTGAATGTGAGTATTATATTAATGAATTGTAACTTAAACTTTTAATTAAAATTTATACCTAAGATTATTTGGTGACAATGGATAATTCTTTTTATTGATTTTTAAGCCCAGCGTGAGGCGTAAAAGATAAATCATTAGTGTTTATTATTGGATTTATTAATGCAAAGTTTTAATATTTTAATATTATATTAAATAAATATTATTACCTATATTATATTAAAATGAAGTCACTTTAGTATTTTGTTATAGCTGCCTAATATCACTTTTTTTTTGTTTTAGGGGAATACTGTAAGTCTCTGGATCAAAGGATACGAGGAAGAGGGTAGCCTTGCTAGTCGGCAGCGACGTAGAAGGCCGGCCGGCGCTTATTAGCGAGGCACAGCGACGACATATGGTGGGCGAGTATGAATTGTTGATCATGGATCCACACCAACGAGACACTTTGCCGAAATATTCGACACCTCATCGCAAACTGTTCGCCGTGCCCTCCACGCTGAAGGCTTGCATCACAGAAGACCAGCTATGAAGCCCTTGTTGACAGAAATGCATAAACAAGAAAGATTACGTTTCGCATGGGATTATTTAGATTTCGACTGGAATACTACCATATTTTCAGATGAAAAGACATTTAAATCCGGTCAAAATGGTAGGCTTCATTTATGGCGCAAGGATAACACTCGCTGGTGTGATAAAAACGTAATCCCTAATACAGAGTCAGGTCGAATTACGATTAACATGTGGGGATAGACGACTGCAGCAGGGCCAGGAGAACTAGCTTTTATGTAGGGTCTATACGCAAACGTCTACTTGACTGTATAGACAATAATGGAGGTTATACAAAATATTAATACCTAGGTAAATGTTTTGGTTTTTATAATTAGACGGTGTAACTAAATATTTAGTAATATTAACATATCCGTAATTATTTAATAACCTTAAATAATTGAGGTTTAGTTTCAATCTTCTTTTCGTCAAGAAAATGAAAAATTAAGCTATTACCTCAATACATTTATTGTGACGTTACATTAAAAAAACATGTTTATAAAGTCTAAATCATATATTACTTTTCAATAAACTTTACTGAATACCGATACCTGTAATAAGTGGGTATAACGATTATATTTGTGTTATTAGAACATCCTTTTTTGAATTGACTAAGTGGGTATACAACAAAAAATCGTATGAACGGCTACAAGAGAACTTCTTTTACCTAAGTAGGAATGTGACGTCACAATTCTTATCATCAAAATTGTTAATTTTATAAATAAATAAAACGAATAAACATTTTTGTTATCACTAAGCACGCCTATTTTATTTCCACCTTCCAAAACCGAAAAAATAAATTTAAAATCACATAAATACTTAAATAATAATACAATAACTAATATTTGCTTCGTATAAAAAATGATGATAAACATGAATACATTATAAATAAACATAAACCTAATAAGTTTTTACTTAACATTATTATGGTTTCAAAGAAACAAAAAGACAGCTAACAATTAATCAAGATTTGAACTCAGACCTCATTAATGCTGAACCCGTTGCTTAGCGCAATTAGCTAGCAGCACATATTAAATTAATGCGAATTTTAGCACTGCTATAATAAGAACAGACGCGTATTGTAAATGCAACAGAAATATCATGCTATTTCGCGTATTGCGACGACAGTTCATTAGTGTGTGTTATCTGTGGAATGTTGAGACATCACTCGCACACGCACTGACTGTATCGCGCTAGTACTGTTCACGGCAATGTGAGCTTTAGCGTGCTTAAGGACTTCTGAGCGCTCACTGTACCTAAGACTACTAGATTATTTAATACACACTTGTAGGTTCTAGTTTAAAAAGGTTCTTAATTTTTCAGCGATTTTCATTATTGGCGCGAAAAGGACGCCATTTTGTAGTTATGGCGGACCCCTGCGAGAGTTGCCAGCATCACATGTGTTTGCGGCCGCGGCTAAGGAAGCTATTAGTTCGGCCAACGTAGACCCTTCTCTTATTGATAATACCATCGTTGGAAATGTTAATTTTGTACGTACTAATTTATATTTCTATTCTTTTTTATCGTCTGGATTCGATTTTGTTTGGAGTCTACATAAAATACAATATTTTACGCATTTCAATAGTATTAGAAACCAATGATAACTCGAAACCACATTACTTTCAGTTGAGCCAATGTGACGGCGGTAAAACGCCTCGGTACTGCGGCATTTACTCAGGAGTTCCCATCAGCAGCCCAGCACTGGGCATCAATAAGGCTTGCGGTACTGGACTGCAGGGTATCATCAACAGTGCTGTGGTAAGAAAATATTAAACTACTAGATTTGATACTTGAGACTAAAAATTGAGTAAATCTCGTTCTGGACCTATACTCTTAAATAAGACAAGCTGAAGTATCCTTAGGAAAGCATAGGCCAATGTAGAATGTTATTAGATGAACTGGGAACTGCAGATGCGTTACCAACCGGGAGAGAAAGCTGAAAAGTTGCATGTGGTTGTAATTTCACCTCTACCAATAACCTTCGAACCGGATTACAGTCACGCTTCATCTCAGTCTTTCTTCTTATCATTAGATTTGGCAGTAGTAGGTACTTCTTACTACTATCTTAACTTTTCAAAAACCTCAACTTATACTACTGAAAACTCACTGAATATTCCACTTTTTAGGACATCATAACAGGCAGTTCAAAGATCACTCTAGCAGGTGGAACAGACCTAATGTCCTCATTACCCATGCTTGTAAGGAACGTTCGATTCGGAACTACGTTAGGTGCATCATACAGGCTTGAAGACCACATACAGAAGCAGATTCCTGATAGTTATACTGGACTAACGATGCAGAAGATGGTTGAAGATTTGGCAAAGAAGCATGGAGTGACGAGAGAGGAAGTTGATGAGTTCGCTTTGCAGAGCCATTTGAAGTGGAAAGCAGGTACCTTTATATAATATTAACAGGTTGAAATGCCAACATCATCACGAGGGGGTTATTGATTTTTACAGAGTGGCATGGTCAATATCAAGTTACCATTGCAAATTATGACTTGTTCGGACCCTCATGCAGTGATGTAAAAGCTGGTGCAAATTATAAAACCTTAGCTTTGATTTCCTATTCCAGCTGAAGAATCCAAAGCATTTGAACAAGAGTTGGTCAGCATAACAGCGACCATCAAGAAGAAGCAGATAGTTGTGGTAAACGATCAACTTCCGCAGCCGTCAATAAAGACTGAAGATCTGATTAAATTGCCAGCTCTAATAGAAAATGGAGAAATTTTGACTTCTGGTAATACCTCGGTAAGTTTACTTTATTTTATTGAATATTAAAGAACGATTGCTTTTGCTTAAGCATACTGCAGGAGAAGTCGCAGGCGTTAGTAGACAAGTCTTGTCTTAGTTTTAGTGGGCACCGAATAAAAATTCAATGTGGTGGACTTCGGTTCCGCCGAAAACCTGCTCGTCACAAAACATGTTTACACGCCATCATAATGAATTTCTCACTACCTACTCCAGCCGGCCTATTCTGTAAGAAACTCATCGTGAAAACTTAGGTGCTCGAAGTGAGCTGTCATTCCACCTAATGCTAGGGATCGCTACTAGGGATTGACAGTATTGACAGCTCACGTGAAGTTCACTTCACCTAAGTTTTCACGGTGAGATTTTTACAGAATACTTAGATCGGCTGTTCTAAGTAGGTACCGAACTTCAGTTCTATGGATCCTTTTGCTAAACTTCTCTGATCAACGAACGATAGTCTTCATCAAATTCTATACCGTTGCAGGCACCAGCAGATGGAGCAGCAGCTCTTCTCGTGGCTAATGAAGAAGCAATAAGGAGTCACGACCTTCGACCACTAGCCAGAGTGGTAGGGTGGACATGTGTGGGAGTAGACCCCAAAGATACGGGGCTAGGAGGAGTCCATGCTGTTAAGAAACTGCTAGAGGAACAGAAGCTGAGGGTAGATGATGTGGACCTGTTTGAAGTATGGAAAACTTACTTATTTTGATAATGACGACGGATTTATGTGATTTGGTTTTTGACCATAGCTCTTTTCGAGAATTGAAATATTTATTATTATTATTTATGTAAATTAAAATTTTTACTGACTTTTATAAAGGAAATATGATATTGCAGATAAACGAAAACTTTGCATCTCAAGCCGTCATCGCAGCTAAAGAGCTGAAGATAGGCCTAAGTAAAATAAACGTAAGCGGCGGAGCGCTGGCTATAGGGAACCCTATCTCAGCAACCGGGGCGAGAATGGCCACACATCTTGTACATGAACTTACGTAAGTTTTAGGATATTTTTGTTTTACTACAGGTATAGTTGACCTCGTAATTACTTTAGACTTTTGACTACAATTCCCAGTAAAGTGGTTTGGAGATCCGTGACATAACTACCTGTCCGCAATTTTGATATTTTTTCAAAATGGCGGCCACGTATGAAACCTATATAAATCATTAGCTGACATCAATGCAAACAGAAAACATAATAAGACCGAACCCCGTAGTGTCACGTTTCCAAGATATTAACGTTCAAAGTTGATCACGTGACATAGCTATCGATTTATACATATAAGTTTCATGCGTGGCAGCAATTTAAAAAAAAATCATTATGGCGCGACAGTATCACAGTACGTATGCCAGGCTCCACAAAAAAAATATATTCAATCGCTTTCCGCTTCCCGCGCCCTCCATCTGTGGGCGAAGTCATGTGTGAGCATGTCAGACTTTTACTTACTAACCCATGTGTTCCTTCAGTTGCCTGTGCCAGGGCCGCGGTATCTCTTTCGAACAACCCGCGACCCTGGCAGGAGTGACATTCAACCTTAGGGTGATAAAACAAATGAGGTCGATTTTACAAGATACATTTAAAAAAAACTTAGCACTTCATTAATGCTATCCTTGTCATTCTAATGTCGATGGAGTGAGAGAGTAACAGAGTAAAACTTGTTTTAAATGACTGATGCTAATAAATACTTCATTTATATTTCCCTGTTTTTATTTTAGTCGGCGTAATTTAAAACGAGGAATTGCCGCTTCGAGCTGTGGTGGCGGTCAAGGCGTAGCAATTTTACTGGAGAAAATATAATTTAAAAAAAATAGGTAAAAAAACTTTTTAAGTTAAACGGTTTTATTTTAAACATACATTGCAATGTTTAAGATAAATGTACTAAAAACCAAAAAATAATAAAATAGATACAGTCGTGGGAATTATAAACATATGCATAGACTAGACTAAAATAAAACCGTGGGGCACGTCAATTGTCTACAAATTATCGACTTAATGTGCGATAGAAGAATCGTTTAATTCGTCGTTAAAATAGGCAGTTGGCCCGCAGACGGTGAGGAAATTACTTACTATTTTCTTGCTCATGGAAATTCCAATAGTTATACACTCCATGTAAATAAAAGAGATGTTTCAACTAGTTTATCGTTGGACATTCACACTGCTGGCTGGCGAGGTATCGTTTCACTGCTCGTAGTTTGTCTTTAATCGACAAAACATAATATGATAAAAGTACTACTCGCTCACCACTATGAAACCCTAAAACTCGCTTATAATCGAGCTTGCTAGCTTGTTTCCACATTCTAGCCCTACTTATCACACGTCCATCGTTGTCGGTTGAACAACTGCCTAATTATAGTGTAACATTACAAAACAAACATTTTAATCAACGATTGTAGACAATTGACGTGCCCCACGGTTTTATTTTAGTCTAGTCTATGCATATGTTTATAATTCCCACGACTGTATCTATTTTATTATTTTTTGGTTTTTAGTACATTTATCTTAAACATTGCAATGTATGTTTAAAATAAAACCGTTTAACTTAAAAAGTTTTTTTACCTATTTTTATTTTCTAGTTTTTAGTTTTTATTTCGCATTCTGTTTAATTCATTTAGTGCTTCGTTATTGCAAGGTTTCTTGCCCGTTAGTTTATTGCAGTCCAACTCCTCTATACGTAGTCCCTGCAAAGATCTTACTCTACTAAGAGCCACGTAGGCTTGACCATTGGGTAGCGGCGGCCATCTTAGATTTCAATTTTGCATAGTAAATTGTATTCTACTTGTTGAGACCTTTCATTTGATACCCATATTGATGGGATTGATAAAACCTACGTTATCCGCCATTTTGTAGCGGCCGCCATCTTGGATTTAATTTTTTTATAGTATATTGTATTCTGCTTGTTGAGCCCTTTCATTTGATACCCATATTGATGGGATTAATTAAAAATTGTTATCAGCCATTTGGTAGCGGCAGCCATCTTAGATTTCAATTTTGCATAGTAAATTGTATTCTACTTGTTGAGACCTTTCATTTGATACCCATATTGATGGGATTGATAAAACCTACGTTATCCGCCATTTTGTAGCGGCCGCCATCTTGGATTTCAATTTTTATAGTATATTGTATTCTGCTTGTTGAGCCCTTTCATTTGATACCCATATTGATGGGATTAATAAAAAAATGTTATCAGCCATTTGGTAGCAGCGGCCATCTTAGATTTCAATTTTGCATAGTAAATTGTATTCTACTTGTTGAGACCTTTCATTTGATACCCATATTGATGGGATTGATAAAACCTACGTTATCCGTCATTTTGTAGCGGCCGCCATCTTGGATTTCAATTTTTTATAGTATATTGTATTCTGCTTGTTGAGCCCTTTCATTTGATACCCATATTGATGGGATTAATAAAACATAAATTATCCGCCATTTTTTAGCGGCGGCCATCTTGAATTTATAATGATAATGAATAAACATAATTGTATTGTCACCAAAATCCAAAGTGTATACAAAATTTCAGATTAATCGGTTGACAGGAAGAGGGTGAAATTTGAATTACTAAATTTCACCCAAGAATAATAAATAAATAAAACAAACGGGGTGAGCTAAATAAAACCGTTTAAAAATGTACCTGTCCTAATTATTTTTCAATTATAATCCTATGAAGAGAGAGGGCATTGAGGGGGATTGAATAATGAGGGTTTATTTATGATAGGTTTAGAAATTATTTGTGGATTTATTTACGTCAAATAAAATCATAATTTTGGCTGTACTTAGATATAAAATAATTAATTAAAAAAAAATTACTGAATTGTGTATTTATAGAGCTAAAATATAAATAAAATCTATTTTTTTTAATACATAATATAATTACAGTAAAAGCAGTCACATAATAAACAAATTGTATTTACTTAACTGCTCAACAGGGGCAGTGCTCATTTGCGATTATATTTTATTATGTATACACATGATTAGATCAGCTAATAAACTTTACATAAAAACTTATTACATTACAGCAACTGTATGATATTCTACTAATATAATATAGATATCAGAATTTTGTATAAGTACTTAAATATATTTATACCTAATCTAATCTACAGTTTAAACAAGCATTTATTATAGCATAATAAAAAATGGGAATCATACAAATCTCATGGAATATTAACCCGTTGGAGGACACTGAATGAGACACAATGGAATCTTATTGTTATTACGTTGATGGGCATTTAGTGTCCCGCAAAGAGTTATTTTAAATTCTCTAAATATTTATAACTTATGATATTTCAGATTCAAATTATGTCAGTGTTTCACCTTTGGTTACCTGAAAAGAAATAAAAATTGTAAAAATAACTGAAATGTTGTTTTTTTTTTACAAATATGTTTGTAGTGTGTGTGAAAAAAACTAGAGGTGTCTGATGATTTCGGCTTGCGTGAAAGAAAAGCTGATTTTTATTTTGGTGCATTTTTTCGATTTTGTTTTTTAATTGGATTTGACTAATTTACACTTTTATTGGAATGTGAATAAATATAAACTATGCTTACTGTGATAAAAATTCATTTTAAAACTTTTTTAAGTACACTGATACATAGTCTTATTCATACTTAGTGCCATTTTCTCCAATGAAACTGAATGCAATCAGCACATCTAAACTGTGTTCAAGAGATGTCAGTGTTGATATTCCACAATAATGATGACACTTGAATGTGGTTTAAAGTCCTTTCACATTTATTTCACCTCTGATTTTGTAACACTGTCCAAATCACAGTGATCTTTATTCTCATTGTAATAAAGTTGCTATTGGGTTGCTGCCACTGACAAGTCTGTCAAGATCATTTCACCGTGTTAAAGGCAAAACCGACTATCTACGATTTTTTCAGTTTTTCACTTTAATATACCATTCGAATCGGCATTTGATTGTTTATCTAATTGTATATTAAAGTAAAAAACTGAAAAAATCGTAGATAGTCGGTTTTGCCTTTAACACGGCGATTTATTCTTTTCACAATATGGTTGCTGTTAGGTTGCTGCTGGCAGAGGTAAAGTAACTGTGAGCGGACTGTAGATGTGCTGATCGCATTCAGTTTCGTTGGTAAATGGCACCTTTAGAGATCATAATTACAAGTAACCAAAAAATATACTTTAAAAACTACATAATAATTATAAAATTTCACTAGAATAGCTTACAATTTTACTAATTCTATAGTTCTACTGGTTTTGGTCCGTCCACTAGTTTCAGCTCCTGGGTTTGAATTCCAGGTTGGCATTTCTGTTAAAAATTTTGTTCTGTTCAATTTTTTTGTTAAGAGTACTTTTATTAGAATAAGAAATTGTGTCGAATGGGAAAAGTGCTGAAATGTAAGTTAATAGCTATTCCTGAAGCTGAAGGAACAAACGGGAATAGAGCTATCAAATTATTATTATCAAGGAAAATGTAGACTTCCACATTCTATTTCAAAGGTTTTATCCTAGTTCAACAAGAAATGGATGATTGTTCATGAAATCAGGACATACAATTGAAAGGTAAAGTAATTTAATAGGTACTCACACAAGCCTCCAAGTAGTCAATCTTCCTTTCCAATGAAGTTAGTTTTTCATTCAGTGTGGCAAGGCGGGATCGGCAGGACATGTCTGAAAATGAATAAATAATTGATGTTTGAATAGACATGCTAGTTTTAAAATGATAAGATCCTATCATCAATTCTATAAAAATGTCACCATAAAAACTTACGTGAAGTGCGCTGTCATTCCACCTGATGCTAGGGATTGACACTTGACAGCCAACTTCAACCTCACTTCACCTAAGTTTTAATAGTGAGATTTTTCAGAATAGATCGGCAGTGACACTGGTGACTGATACAGTTTCTTTACAGTTTAGTCCTCATCAGCAATTTACTCACAAACAAATTACATGCAAACAAAAAGTCCTTCAGATACTTGTAGGAAGAGAAAACAGTATTTATGTGTGGCAATAACACAGGAACTTACTGGTTTTAATGATTATAAAAATAAGGAACTAAAATTAGTTTCAGGTATCCACTAGTTTTAGGTATCCACATCTATGAATCATTTCATTATCAGGCGACACAGTTTCACTGTTGTCTAGACGCTAAACTATCTCAAATATGATAATATTGAGGATCCTCACCTCATCAAATATATTAACAGAGCATAAGAATAAATGAGTTTTGCAACGTACCGAAGGAATTGAGGAAATCTGTGATCTTCTTTATGCTGCCTGTTATTACTTCTATGTATTCTCTGTTCGCCCAATCTTGCTGAATTTGTTTCTGTATGGTCTCTCTTGGGGGCGTCGACATTTTTACAAATACTTTTGTGTATTTCAAGTGATGTTTTTGTTATTTTCAATAAAATTACAACTCGCCAAGCCCCTACAACAGCAAAATATGCTTCGCTTTCAACGATCAGATTCCAGATCCTCAATCTAATGTGTATTTGTAGAATGAAAACCAAGAATTTACACTGTTTGATAGTAAATTATGCCAAGAATTGTAGCAAATCTGGATATAGAACGTGCTATTTGACATTTGATGAATGACAGTAAAAAGTTGCCAGAAGGCAATAACCGAAACTAAAGGAGAGACAGTGTTTGAGTGTTTAGAGAGTGTGTGTGTATGTTATTCTGCTTCCTAAAATCCAAGTCAAGACCGAGTCATCGAAACGGAGAATGATCCTATAAAAGACAAAGGAAAGGCTTAATAAATCGTTATATCTTAATGATTTATTCTCGAGCATGATTGCCAGCAAAAATAAAACCAAGGCACATTATCAAAATTGACAGCCAAACAAAATAATGTCATTCTTCTCTTCTGCCAAAGTGTCAACGTCAAACGCCAGCTGTTTCAGTGCCGGCGATTTAATTCATAGAAATAAATAATTTATAACAAAAATATCTCTAAAATGGACGAGATTGAATACAAACTGAACACTAACAACAGCGTTTTGATAGTCAACGCTATCGACAAGCTTATATCCACTATCAAATCAAAATACAAACCGATAGAACGTCAAAGATTTGTAAATGAGAATGAGGAGCTGAAGTTTCTGAGAGAGAAGTGTTCTTCCAAGGATGCTAGGGTGAGCCTGACAGCATGTCAGGGTCTCCTAGCGCTGGTCGAGCTTGGGGTCCTGGAAATTGCCCATACGATGTCCACTGTAGTAACCTTATTGCCAAGTACACAGTAAGTATCTACAACTAGCTTCTGGCCGCATGAAATTTTTTATCTTCTCACATGTGCCGAGCAAAAAGAAAAACGTCATAAAGAATACTTTATGAGGTTTTTTTTTTTGCTCGGCACCTTAAAGTCCAAGTGTGATGTTAAGTAGCCTAAAGCCTTCTTCAGGAATTGGGCTATTAAATGCAAAAACAATTTTCAAACCCGACTGGCACTTCCAGAGATTAACATGTTCAAACAAACAAACTCTTCAGCTTTATTATTAGAATAGATTTTATGTAGGTATGTTTGATGAAAATAATCTCACAGATGCCATTGTATTCAAACAAAATGTACCAAAATGTAAGTCACGTTATACAGTCAAAATTATTCCATCTCCTCCACACAGAGATAAAAAAAAAAGTTTTTCTTAAAATTTTATTGAATGTACATTATTTTTTCACAGCAACTACTCAGCCATAATATCCACAATGGCTGGTCTCCTCATCCTGGACCTCAAAGCACGCTTGGTACCAGGCCACCAGTACAAGTGCCAGTTCACTCTCAAGTCTCCACAGCATCCGTTCATAACAGTACTGGAGAAGAACAAGGAAGCTGAAGATGATGTGCTAGCACAGATGCATGCGCTTTGCACACATCCTGATTACATGTAAGTTGCTTATCTAATGGACTAAATAAGCTATGAGTATTATATTAGTACCACTGCTGGGTAAAGGCCTCCCTCAAATCCTTCCAAGAACACTTTACCAGTAAAGGCTAACAAAAAAAATATAGCTATATATACAACGTTTAACGTTAAATGCGCAAAACCTGAAAATAGTTTGATCAGAATAACGAGCAGAATTAATTGACCCACTTTTTAATATAGGTCACATTTTTCAAAAAATCTTCATTAAAAACGTTGCCGTGTCTATTTATTAATAGGTCAAGCAATGTCAGCGCGGCGCAGCGGCCCGGTGACGACTCCTCCCTCTATAAAGCATCGTCGCAGTCGCAAGAAACAATCAGAATGGCCAGTAAATCTAAAACAGCACATAAAACATTTACAATTTTTTAATGACTTATTTTCTCTCTGAAATAGGTCAATTGAATTAAAAATCAGTTGGGGTGTCTGAGGTTTTGCGCATTTAACGTTACACATTGTATATGTATATAATAATATTTAATTATACCTAAGCTGATGATACTGTTAAAATTCTCACATGACTACATTTTTGAACCGGAACACATTTCCAACAAAAAATGCAGAATTATTTTTCTTCTTTTAATTCAGAAAACTGTTGAATATATCTTATTCAGCATCATACTTTTCCAACATATTTGCACCAAAATAAAAACTAAAAACATAAATCAGTTAGTTAAATAATGTAAAGATATTTTGTCATCTGTTTTAGTGTATCATCAAACAGCTTGGAGCTGCTGAGGCCAGTGTTCCTCTGGCTAACATGTCATCCTCAGAGGGATGGCAGCATCAGACCCTGGCAACTGTTGCTCAGCCTGCCACCAACAACAGCTCAGTCGTCTCTACTTCTAGCTTGTCTGAGTTGTCAACAGGTATGAAAATAATCTACACTTTCATTTATTAATATTAGCCACAAGAAGCTTCTAGTATAAGTAATCTAGTATTCTCATCAAATTAAGAATTATTTATTTATTAAGCTCTGCACAATAAAGACATAATCTGTAGATTGTCATAAGAATTATTTTTTTACTTTCTCTATAAAATGTCCACAGACACACACATGGATTACTTCCTCTTACAGAGAGGCCTGAGTCCCAGCAGTGGAAACATTATTCGCTATGCTAATACTGTACCATTTTACCATCAGATCTGCAACCCAGCTCTAATAGAACGGTCGTACGCCGCATACAGCGCTGTGACAGAGGCAGCTGTGTACCAGGCGCAGCGCGACCACGTGATGGCATTACTGCCTATGCTCGCCAGACTATCCAGCCAACTCATCAAGCTGCAGTAAGTACAGAAAATTATGTATATTTAAACACCATCATATCCACGGAATTACCAACCAGCACCAGGTGATAGGTCCCACATAAAGCGGTCTGTTATACGCAGCTAACTAAAATAAAAAACACGAAATAGAGGTGACTCATTTTTACTGCTGCACCACCAAAAGTCTTGATGAAACATAGAGAGTATAGAGACATTATTTGGTACACAGAGAAAAACATGGGAGAACATTAAGACAAGATAAGATGACTTATTTTTCCAAAACCACACACATGGCATGCGAGCAGAGTTGCGACTGCATCTAAATAACATTACTATTGCACAGTGTTGCTTCGCAAACTTTAACAACAGCTTTGTGAGAGCCTTTTCTTAATAAATTCGGTCATAAATCAGTCATACTTATTTGAAATCTTCCAGGCGCGATCCGCGATCCTGCTACAGTCTCATAGAGCGTTGCTTCGCGCTCGACGCGCCGGAGTTACGAACAGTCGCTGGTATCACACTGATGTTGTTAGCTGAAAACTTAGCTGATACATCGGCTTTGTATCTACATGAGCTGTTTAATTTGTGTGAGTTTATTTTTGATACTTTAATGGTGAAAAGTCTGTCTCATAAAATGATAAAATGCCAAATGCTCACTTAGCCCTTGGAAAACTACTGCCAAAATGGATAAGTATTCTTGCCAACCTAAATAATTCTGTAAGTAGGTTTGTACAAACACTTTTACATGTCAATCATATTTTCAGAAGTAGATGAGGTCGGCGTTTTGAGAAGAAAGGCTGAAACGAGTCACAGTCTCTTTTAAAGTCAAAAGATAATCTTAGTCAGATCATATGAGGATCATGTAGATTGCTGTCTTTTGAGGAAAGAACCACACAGTTTTGAGTGGGCCTATCCAGTCAGTGCTAGATTTTCTTCTATATTTAGTAAACTATTTCGTTTCTAATAATTAATTGTACTAGGACAAAACAGGTAAAATGACGAAGCATCTTCGGTGTGAAAAACAAACTAGAGTCTTGATACTTTCCAAGAGAATCGCTTTCATCAACCAAAACATTTCTTCACAGGTCTCAACATAATCAGCAAATACGAGTACTCCTCAATATCCCTCAACGTTTTCGTAGCCCTCTCGCTTCAATGGCTGAACCTACCCTCTTATCTCACTGCATCAGCTCTAAAGGTCGCATCCAAGATCCTAGATACTTACCAGGATAATTATAAAGACGACACGCGCCTCCACACACCGAACCTCAAAGCAAACAAAACCTTTCAAGCTTTACTATACACGGACAGTCATTTGTCTATCATATTCAAGCTAAATCAAAACTGGGAACGAATGAGAGATAACCCGGATAAATTGAAAAGCTGGTTAGATTCTATTGTTACAGTAAATGATGATGTCAAACTAGCATTGTTACCTTTTCTCCTCGGCATGATTTTGGAGAAGCGTAAAGAAGCGTGGTATGACGAGATAGTGGTGAAAGTGTTGAAGATCGTGGTTGATGTGGTGGGGTATAAGAAGGAGGTATCGGTGCAGCTATTGCCGCTGTTAGTGTATAAGATTGCTAGTGATAAGTGTCCGGGGGTGAGGCTGGAGTGTCTGAGGGCGCTGCCGTTGATGGCGAAGACGAAGGTGAGTTTAAAGATAGTATTTTTTGGACAAAAATCTCAATAGGTTGGATATTTTCATCTAACTTTACTGCACAGTAGCGAATACGTAATAATCTACGCCAAATCTTAATAAAAAATAGTAAAACGTATTTAATTACTTCAAAACAAAAAGAGAGGATTACACGTGTCAGTTAGTAATTTTAAGGAGGATGGTTTTAACTGTTTTTTTTTTTTTTTTTTTTCAGGAAAATGTGCCAACGATAGTATCCGTGCTCAACAAAATAAAGGCCAACAAAGGAGCGCCGACTTCGTTCCTCATCATGCTCTACACCAGCTTAGCAGAAACACAGGTAGTCAACTTATTTGATTTTATACTTAGTAATAATGGGCCTAGTATTGTCCCCTACGAGACGCTAATGCGTTTTACAGTCCGCCAATTCATTTTAGTAAAACTACTATTTACTTCCGTGTCTAAAAAAAAAAATATAATACGGACCTGAGGTCTACTAAAGTTTTCGAATGTCGTAGTCTTGCATTTCGTTAGTTTGTGTTACAATGTTTTATGATCTAGCTTAGCAAAAGCTTTGGTTAAATCCCAACAACATTTTTTAAGTTTCATAGAATCTTTCTTGAACCCAAACTGTAAATTTTAATTAAATAACAGGTGCGGTGTTTCCCGTACCTGCAAGAAATGCTAGTGGAGCCTGGCATAGGCAAGCAAGATGATTTGAAGTGGGAGCTGGATATTGCTAAGGCGGTAGCAGTTAGGAGGATTTGTGAGATACGGTATGTACTCAAGGAAATGACTCTCTGTGTTTTTCTTTGAATAAGGTTTTTGTGACTGTTCATTTTATTTTATTTTGGTGCAAGAATGATTATTCTGATACATTATATTGCTAAACCGACAAAGTTATTATTATAACTTTATTTTGCTTGAGTCTATTTTGTAGGAAATATTGGATATGGAGGAAATATTCAATTTTTTCTCCATTAAAGCATACCTATTGCACAGATAGTGTCAATGCAATAGGCAACTAACGGTGAATATGATTTTTTTCAATACAATAACTTGTCAGTTATATATATTTTTGATAGAAGCTACAGCATTTAATTTTACCACCACAGCCCCACCAGCCACGGCCTAGAGTTAGTGTCAGTAATATCCTCAATCCTGAACCGCTGCGACTCGCGCTCAGGCGCCGTGGCGACGTGTGCGTGCGTGGCGTCGCTGGCCGGGCTGTGGCGCGGCGCCGCGCTCGCGCCGCACTCCACGTGGACTGCGCTGCAGCCGAAGCTGGCGAGGGATAATAGGCATACTGTGCAGATCAGGTAATTGTCATGGTTTATAATTAAGGCCTAATGCTTTTGTCTAAATCAATTCGTTTTTCTCAAAATTACTTTTGATCTTCCTTATATATGTATATTTTTTGTGAGTTCATCTCTTTTTATATCAGTTATATCATCACAAAAGAAACGCAGAAACGGTGCTTAAAGATTCTTTTTGTAACTATAGGATATCGAAATTATGTGAATGTGTACTAGTGTCTGAAATTACCTTTGTAGAAAGAGTATTGAGACACCTTACCTTGTGCGTGACGTGTTGTTAGATATGCGTTTCTAAATTACTGAAAATAATTACTTTTTTATTTATTATGCTTTTCAACAATGAGTAGACTGTTACTTTATAATTTGTACATTGCTTTTCATTGCATTTGCTGTACATTGCATACTTTGCTTTTCTGTAAGTGATGAGGCGCTTAGACTTAATTTTGGTCTAAGCGCCTCATCACTTACAGAAAAGCAAAGTACTTGGACAAAGTTGGTGTTACATGTGCGATTTTTCGTGTCATGCAGCTGATTCTTCTTTTCAGCATATGCAAGCTCCTGAGCGAGGTCCCATCCCTCCGGGTCCAAAGCCCAGAATACGACAAGCTGGTATCAGACGCAGTCCGCAAGCTGTGGAGCCTCATCGCGGACGGCAACCTGCCCGACGTGGTGGAGGCGGCGTGCGACGCGCTCGCTGCCTACAAGATTGACGACTATAAGCTCAGCGATGTGCCCGAGGTAAATAAGACCTAATGTCTGTTCCAAAAACATCTGATGAATGTGTAAAAAAAAAACCTGTGCCGCTTAAATTCTTACGCAATCATTCATTAAAGAAACGCTTAGGCAGATCAGACACTACAACGCGTCACACAACGAGGTTCGAGAAACGAGGTATAATTCCACGCGTGGAAATGTGTTTTTCAATTTCTTTCGTCTTTTACAGATATACAGGAAAACAGTGAAACTGCCAGCGTCATTTTGCAAAACCCCAGCAGATGCCGCCAGAAAACCTGAGGAAGTCCTCGATTATGTACCATGTAAGTTAATCCTGAAAGTCATTACAATGCAATGCTGCTGTCGCAAAATGACTACAAATTCGCCAATAAAACCCCGGAATGTTTTTTTTTTCAGGTGAAATCTGGCCAGAAGTATTCAAATTCACGAACCAAAGCGCCTTACTGGGTGTGCAGCGTCTCTGTTCGAAGCTGATCGAGAAGGAGGTGCGAGCGTACCGCAGCGGAGTGTACCAACACGAGCCGCGCCAGGAGCCCGCCAGCCTGGCACATCTACACGTCGCCAGCGTCGCCCGGGCTCTCGTCGACTGCTTCAGGAGACAGGTGAGAGACACGGTACCGCAGCGGAGTGTACCAACACGAGCCGCGCCAGGAGCCCGCCAGCCTGGCACATCTACACGTCGCCAGCGTCGCCCGGGCTCTCGTCGACTGCTTCAGGAGACAGGTGAGAGACACGGTACCGCAGCGGAGTGTACCAACACGAGCCGCGCCAGGAGCCCGCCAGCCTGGCACATCTACACGTCGCCAGCGTCGCCCGGGCTCTCGTCGACTGCTTCAGGAGACAGGTGAGAGACACGGTACCGCAGCGAAATGTACCAACACGAGCCGCGCCAGGAACTATGATAAGTATGGTATACTTATTATGTCTATGAAGTTTCGCCAGTTAATTTAATGAGAACTTGCATTTTTTTTCAGGCCACAACCCCCTCCTACGACTTCTCCGACTTGGTCCTCCTGTCCATCCTTCAGACCCTCACAGCAGAGTACTCTAAGCCTCTCCCCCCATTCGACTTATGCTTCATCCCGGAGGTGTTTCACCGAGGGTTGGAGTGGAGACGAGGCTGTGTAACCCTGGCTGCGAGACAGGCGCAGGTATCGCAGTCAGCCAGGAGGATCTTGGAAAACTATCTACAGGGTGTCAGTGCGGGGACTGCTGAGGTGAGGACCCTTAGCGACATAACAGTATAAAAAAAAACTTAAAGCAGTCACTTGTATTCCCCGTCATTGTAATCATTTTTTTTTTGGCATTGTAAGTTTTGAAGTTCAAAAGTGCCTTTTAATGGCTTATTTGAAATAAACGCTTTGATTGTGATTAATAATGTTATCATATTCAACCTTCCAGGAATCAGACACCATTTTAATCTTCGAGATCCTGCCTATCCTGTGCCGCGGGATGCCTCCAAACTCTCTCCGTCCCCCCCTTGAGCGATGCCTGGCCGACTCCTTCGCAGACATCAGCCACGTCAAGTTGAGGGTCAGGGCAAATGAGAAGGAGTATCTCTTCATCCAGCAGATGGACAGGATCCGGCAGTGTTTGGAGTGTGACAAGATACATGATGCTAACAGAACGTTGTTGTCTCAGATTGTGGAAAATTACTTCTCGATCGTTGGCGATGATAATGTGGTGAGTTGTACTATTTTTATGTTTTTTTATTTTAATAATTTCGATTTCATCGGATATTAACTGTATTACGAGGCAAAAGGAGTGTGGAAATGAGTATGTAAGGATCATAGCAGATGGTGTTCTGTAGATTCTGCCAACTCTCATGGGAAGAAGACTTGAATTTATGTATGTAGGTATGTATTATAAGGGTAGAAGTGCTCTCCTGAATTGCTAAACACGACGACATAGGTAAGACGTCTTTAGGCTAGGTGGAGCGAAGATCTTCGCAGGGTGAGTTGATGAGAGTTGCCGAAAATCGAGTTGAATGGCGTGCAATAGGGGAGGCCTGTGGACTGCTGTAGGCTGATGATGTGCCTCTTTTTCTTTAACACTTTTACATACTAACCATACTTCTGGGAAAAAAATCTTTAATAATAATAATAAAATAATAATAATAAAATTTATTCAATAACATAAGGACTAACGCTAAATACAGTTTTTCTTAAATCTATGTCAAGTTCACCATTTTTTTTTTGTGCCTGAACTAGGTAATCCTGTGTTTCAGGCGAAACTTTAACGAAGACCTCTTCATAATCATACCTTCATTTCCCCAGGCATGGCCCACCTACGTGCAAACCTGCCGCTGCCTGTCCAGCAAGTACCTGGAGCGCATGACGTCACCGTCGGGCTGGTGGGAGCTGTCGGCTCCGCTGCTGCGCAAGGCTGCGGCCGTGCGCTGTGCTGTGGCCGCGCTGGCCGACTGTGATACTGCCCTCAACTGGCTAAATGAGATCATCGATGCGCAGGCTACGCAGTTGACGTGCGTTTAGTAGCTTGTAGCTTTGTTGTAACTAACACTTTATTCCATTCTTTTGTATTTGTATAATGGCCAAATACTCAAAGGCTGCTGGAAAAAAAAACACCAGTTATCTCATGCTGTCTCTGCTACTTGAATGTGTATTGTAGAAACAGGTCTACCACCTGTCTTGCCCAAACATTTAGTCAAAGTGACCTCTGCGCTGCCACCGAAGACGCCGTGGAAGTGGCGAAGTTTTGGGCCAACAAGATCTCATTTACTGTCGTGCCAGCGACACGGAGAAGAAGAGGAAACAGAACAACTTTCGAAGAATATTTTAGATCTGGAATAAAAGTCCTTTTGCTTCATTGTTTTCATTCTGACATATAGCTATACTTCTCTCAAAAACCAACCAAAAAAAAGTTTGAAAAATATGCATAGAAACAAGTTTTTTTTTTACTATAGTTTGTTTTAAAATTGGATTAATTTTATTGCAGTGAACAAGAATTCTCTCTACGTTGTATGCTGCCAGCTCTGAAGGCGGCCAAGCCTGATGCAGAGTCAACCAGACAGTGGTTCTTACAACTTATGGGACGCACACAAGTTGCATTCAACGAGTAAGTGGAACTAATATTGTAAAACTTACTTGTGTTCCAGTTGTTTACTTTCGAAAACGATTTTTTTAATGCATGACTTTCAAAAATGCCTTTAAATAGTTTAACCTTTTGAACGCCAATCACTTGTATACAAGTTCGTATTACACAAGTGATTGGCGTTCAAAAGGTTAATGGAAATCCAATTAGACTCCTGTAGTGGTGTGTTGCGTCCGCGTGGTGGCGTACCCGCCGCTACAAAGTTAGGTCGCGCGGTACTCGCTGCGACAAAGTTAGGTCGCGCGGTACTCGCTGCTACAAAGTTAGGTCGCGCGGTACTCACTGCTAAAAGTTAGGTCGCGCGGTACTCGCTGCTACAAAGTTAGGTCGCGCGGTACTCGCTGCTACAAAGTTAGGTCGCGCGGTACTCGCTGCTACAAAGTTAGGTCGCGCGGTACTCGCTGCAGCAAATTTAGGTCGCGCGGTACTCGCTACTACAAAGTTAGGTCGCGCGGTACTCGCTGCTACAAAGTTAGGTCGCGCGGTACTCGCAGCTACAAAGTTAGGTCGCGCGGTACTCGCTGCTACAAAGTTAGGTCGCGCGGTACTCGCTGCTACAAAGTTAGGTAGCTCGGTACTCGCTGCTACAAAGTTAGGTCGCGCGGTACTCACTGCTACAAAGTTAGGTCGCGCGGTACCCGCTGCTACATAGGAATACTCGCTTTCCACCGTCAGCGAGATCGACCTGCGATCGTCGGAAGCCATACTTTTGTGTTGTAACCTTGATTATTTCTAAGTACTGATTGTATATTATGTGATGCTACCAATATAAACTGTTTTACCGCGTCCATACGTAGTTCATTCTTACATCCGTCATATAAACTCCTTATATTTTAAAATCTGTAGGTTTTGAAATGTCAATGTTTTTCTTTGAAAAAATATTCTGTAAATTTTTTTATCAGTAAACTTGCTCCTCAAGATTAATTGTCTATATTACCTCATCTTTATTAATTCCCTTTTAACTTTTGGTATGCGGGAGCGTTTTGGTGTGCGGCAGATTTGAACCGTAAAGAACGCGCACGCCGCATTTTTGAATTTCTCTTTATTTAGCATGAATTGAATGAATCATTATATAAATGTCATAGAATTGACCAAAACGTGAAGGTAGTCCCATTGTAGGATATCTGCACCAAAGCACCGAGAACCCTGGAGCAGATTCGCTCCAAAGCATACCAAAGGTTAAACTCAGTCCACTTTACTTACTTTTATCATTATGCGATATAGTGTAGATTATTTGTGTGCGTTCGCGCAGCGGAATGTTGTTGATTTTAAAGATTTTAATTATGCAGATATTTAGTGTATGACGTCGTATAATTGTGTATGGTAAAAAAAAATTTGTGCACGCAGCCATTGTGGAGAAATTCACCAAAAACTGATTCCGCTGGGCGAACGTTGTCCTGGCGGAACTTTTTTTAATCCATAGACTTTAGAAGCAAAGAGATGTGTCCAAAAATTAGTGTGTATTTGTGTGTAATTGTGTATGTATGAATAAAATTAGTGCATGCATAAACTTCGGAGAAATTCAAGTTTCCGCTGCGCGAACGTTTGGCCATTAGCTAGTTTTCATATAAAGCGCTTACATAGAGAGCTGTAGATTTTTACATACGTTGTTTTGAATTTGTTTATATTTGTTTAAAAAACAGATTTAGAAAAAATCGTAGGGCTTAAAAGATAAAAATATAAACGTAAAATACGCTTATTAGGTCTTAGTTCTTAAAGTATGCACTTAGGGGTCTAGATTTTCACGTTTATACAAACCTTGTAAGTGTCTGCAACATGTTGCCAAGTATCAATGATGTTCCGTTAGTAATTAAAGAGTTATAGGGCAATTTACCATGAATAGATCACTGTTTACAAAGCAGTCAAGTATCACGACGTTCTAAAGGAATTGCATGGTAAAATGTATGCTAATAATTAGTGTATTCATTCAACTATTCACATGCAAAATTTCATGTCATTAAATTCAGTAATTAAAGAAAAACAATTATAATACTGACGAAGCATCGAAAACCTACATAACCCGACCAAGTTCGGATGGCTACAAAAAAGCGGCCGTGCCATATATCTAAGAAACGTTCTTAACCTTCCAATATAGTATTTATTAATATGGTACAGTTGCGTACACAAGCGTTAGGAAAAAATAAAACAATTGCATTTCTTGAATGAAAAAAATTTTTTTAATAATAACGCTACTATCTACGATAAAAATAAATCTTCAATTAACAAGTACTTCTCTATTTTAATATCCGTGTACAAAAATATTTTTAATTACATATAATACTTAATTATGTAATTATAATAACGTTAACAAACGCTTGCAACGACAGCAATAGACTTAAATGTGTTTTAACTAAAATAGGTTTAATAAACGATTATGAATATAAGGGTAAGTATAATATTTCGAGCTTCAATAAAAATTAAAATCACATCACATAACTAGACTATTCAGTTGTTTAGATTTGATCAACATTAAAAAAGTGCTTATAAACTAAAACATTGGTATAAAAAAGGTATTTTCAAGAAAATATTCTTAAATGAGTAGCAAATACAGTAAATAACCTCAACATTTCTAAGTATACCTAATATTTTCTAGTTTCAATTTTAAAATCACAGATTAACAATCACAGATCACATAACTAGACTATTCAGTTGTTTAGGTTTGAGAGTCTGCCTAATATAAAAATAAATCAACATTTAAAAAGTACTTATAAAATAAAACATTGGTATAAAAAGGTATTTTCAATTCAATACCAATTTTAATTATTTAATTCCCCTAAGGGGTCTATAGTTAGAATCCTGATCCGTGAAATCTTCAATAGAAATTAGCTGTATGAATTTTGTTTGTCTTAAATAATATATCTCAAGTCTCAAGCGCATACTTAAATAAAGTACCTACGTAAATAGTACATACTTTCTGTCATAGTCAAATACATTTCTGTGGTGTCTGGGAGAAACCTGTTAAGTCCAAAAACGTAATTTTTCAGTGTAAGACTTTTAAGGTTCAAATTTAATTTATAAATCAGTTAGGTAAAGTAGAAAAAGCCAACCACTGCTGCAGTAATTATTTATTAATCAGGTTTTTTTAAATATATTAACTAAAACTAAAAACACAGCCGTTTCATTTTTAATGGCACTTGTCATTTTTTAACCAAATTAACATTAACTAATTAAATCGAAAACAATGGAGTTAACATATTGAAATCAAAAGTTAGTAGAACATTAGTGATATAATTTATTCGTAATTTTCGTCACTGTCGCTTACAGAGTCAGGATTCGTGTTTGAGGTTTTCAAATTGTTATAAAAATTATGATAAACACGATCTTTAAATGTAGCAAACTTATAATATCATGGTACTTTTTTGAGCATATAGGTAAAGGACTCGAATATGCTCTTGGCATGCTCAAAGTAGCAACCGATGATACCCGTCCCCTTTTAACAAATGAGTAGTATCTAAAAGGTTCACTTGAATGTAAAGACTCTTTGAACGCCACATCATTAGAGTCTTTAGAACACATTATCCAAAAAATATTGTTCCAAATAAAAGGATTTTTATCCGTATCAATGTTTCTTTTCATAAACATTGTTTTGAAAAGTTGAGAAAATCCTAAAAACTCTTCTTGTGTCATCATTTGGACTGTGTATCTGCGACTAGTCATTTGGATAATGTTTACCCAATCTTGTGGCACAAATGTGGCGAAATTGAAACTCTATGATGTTTTATAAATCTTTCTATCGCTGCATGATCGCTGTCGCATTCCAAATGCGTATGTCCGGGCACTAAAAATTTGTGATGGATTTCATTTAAACTGGTTTTTCGATTGACAGCTAATGCAAACATGAATGGTAAAATATTATTTCTGTTTTATCCTGGGCAGGTATCTGAGTAGAAGATTATCTGCTCTACCGTATCTGGTAGCTCCATAATAAATCGAAACAAACATGATGCAATCTCATCCGACAACAAAACAGTGCGTTCGTTTTTCTGTGATGTTACGAACAGTTAAATTAAAAGTCTATATTCCAGCTGATAGATAAGGAGTCGCTAAACATTTTTGTAGATCGAATGCAGCAACAACAATTTTTCCTTCACTTTGCTTACTCAATTCCTTGTCCTCTCTTTTCGAATTATAATGTGTTTCAGCTTTACTTTGATGAACAGTCTTCTTCTCTTCTAAATTTTGTTTTTCATTAGCATCCTCACAAGTTTTAATTTGAAGCGTAAGCGAATCGCAAGTTTTGCAAGTATCGTTTGAAGGTTTTTTGAATTTCAAATTGAGTATTTTAAAAATGCTACGAAACAGCGTAATGCTTACTGGCGGTAATCCTTCTTCTCCTTTGTCTTTCGCGTATTCATCTTTGTACAATTTGTACAATATCTTCATGTTCAAATCCTGATGAAGGTATTTTTTATTCGTATGGCGTCGGGAGTAGTGACTTTCATAAGCTGGAAATTTGTCGATAAAGTTTTTGACGTATTGGATGTCATGGTCAGAACGTTTATTTCCAGGATCCCTTAACCTCTTTGATCAGCTTTTACAATAACAGATGCCGATGAGCTGTTCTTTTTCTTCTTTACGATTTCGTCTATAAAACCTCTGCCTTCACCAAATGTTTTCATGAAACATTTTTTGCAAATATTTCCTTCAGTTCCGTCTATATTGTAAATAACTGTTACCTCTCTGTTTTTCATAAATGAATTTCTTCCTGTACGCTCTTTTGGTTTAATTTTAATCAATCCACTCAAATATCTCTTTTGTGCTTTTCTAGACGGTAATTCCTTGTAGTCAATGTAAAGCTGGTTCAAATTAATTTTCTCAAGCTTTTGTTGACATTTTGCCCTACAATTATCTGTAAATCCACCCGGATAACGCTTAGGTATACATTTTCCTTTTGCAGTTACATAGTCCTCGCCTTTTCGACGTTTTTCCGTACGCTCCTTTCGTAGCTTTCTTTGATAAGGACCACAACCTTTCTTCCTCTTTCTACATAATAAAGCCAATGGGATATTATCGTCACCATCACCATCATCGGAGTCAGTTTTACTTGTAGATTCTTCGTTTTCACTAGATGTTATCAATCAAATCATGACTGACAGGTTGCCATTCATCATCAGAGCCAGAGCTAAAATCGATGATGACAAGATCGAGAATGACAAGTGGGACTTATCATGTTTTTATTACAAAATCGTAAAAATATTTTTAAATATTTGATACAGAGCTGATATGTGGGAGTTATCAGAAATAAGATCAATTTTTTTTTATTTTTTGCGTTTGATAATATCATGACTAGTTTAGTTATCGAATTTGTACCAAACCATTAATAAAAAATCATGAATAGTCACGTTTTTACCGCTACGATTCTCCCACTCCGATGATAGTTACACTTATCAGCAATAGACCAAAATAAAATATGATTTTTTTTAATAACAACATAGTACCAAACTAAAAAATGACGAAAATGGAGTTATCAGGTTTCTCCCAGACACCACAGATTTAAAAAAGTAGGTGTACAAAAATAAATGACCTATAAATTATATCGAAACAACAATTGTGTTATCACCTATACCAATTCAATACCGGTATTATACTGTAAATTTTGGGATGTTACCTAAATATATTGCACGGCCGCTTTTTTGTAGCCATCCGAACTTGGTCGGGTTATGTAGGTTTTCGATGCTTCGTCAGTATTATAATTGTTTTTCTTTAATTACTGAATTTAATGACATGAAATTTTGCATGTGAATAGTTGAATGAATACACTAATTATTAGCATACATTTTACCATGCAATTCCTTTAGAACGTCGTGATATTTGACTGCTTTGTAAACAGTGATCTATTCATGGTAAATTGTCCTATAACTCTTTAATTACTAACGGAACATCATTGATACTTGGCAACATGTTGCAGACAATTACAAGGTTTGTATAAACATGAAAATCTAGACCCCAAAGTGCATACTTTAAGAACTAAGACCTAATAAGCGTATTTTACGTTTATATTTTTATCTTTTAAGCCCTACGATTTTTTCTAAATCTGTTTTTTAAACAAATATAAACAAATTCAAAACAACGTATGTAAAAATCTACAGCTCTCTATGTAAGCGCTTTATATGAAAACTAGCTAATGGCCAAACGTTCGCGCAGCGGAAACTTGAATTTCTCCGAAGTTTATGCATGCACTAATTTTATTCATACATACACAATTACACACAAATACACACTAATTTTTGGACACATCTCTTTTCTTCTAAAGTCTATGGATTAAAAAAAGTTCCGCCAGGACAACGTTCGCCCAGCGGAATCAGTTTTTGGTGAATTTCTCCACAATGGCTGCGTGCACAATTTTTTTTTACCATACACAATTATACGACGTCATACACTAAATATCTGCATAATTAAAATCTTTCAATTCAACAACATTCCGCTGCGCGAATACACACAGATTATTTTGGTCTTTATCCGCAGAACGGAAGACAAATCAGCCAAGCTGTACCTATGCGACGTATTCATGCTATGCGTCATAGTGTTCAGCGGCCTCTGGTCCTTAGAGCCTGACGCTGACCAGCTAGCAAGCAGTCGTGACGGCAGGCATGCGCTACTGCCCGCTGCAGCCGCTGAGCTAGTCCGCAGGGAGAGTTGGAGCAACTGTACACTGCAGGTAGTTATTTTGGTCTCTACACACATACTATAGCTCTGCCTCAGACATACAGTCGAAACTCTCTACAACATGGAACGTTAAATGCGCAAAACCTGAAAATAGTTTGATCAGAATAACGAACAGAATTAATTTATACACTTTTTAATATAGGTCACATTTTTCAAAAAATCTTCATTAAAAACGTTGCCGTGTCTATTTATTAATAGGTCAAGCAAGCCAATGTCAGCGCGGCGCAGCGGCCCGGTACCGACTCCTCCCTCGATAAAGCATCGTCGCAGACGCAAGAAACGATCAGAATGGCCAGTAAAACTAAAACAGCACATAAAACCTTTACAACTTTTTTAATGACTTATTTTCCCTCTGAAATAGGTCAATTGAATTAAAAATCAGTTGGGGTGTGTGAGGTTTTGCGCATTTAACGTTACACATTGTTTAGAAAAAAAGTTAGTGGTAGTTAGTGTGGTGTTAGTTTTCAATGAAGATTTTTTGAAAAATGTGACCAATATTAAAAAGTAGTTCAATTAATTCTGCTCATTATTTTGATCAAACTATTTTCAGGTTTTGCGCATTTAACGTTACACGTTGTATATGTTTTGAACCATTGAGATTCAGCTCATCTTGATTCACCGTTCAATAAATAAAACTTTATTCTGTGTTGAATCTGGAGACAAACACTTAATTTTTGAGCAAAAATGTGTCTTATTTTACTCGTGTAAAATGATGTTCCAGGTGCTAGAATGGCTGTGCCACACGCGCTGCGCGAGCTGCCAGCGCGCGCTGCTCGCCACGAGACATGCGCAGCAGTTCGCCACGCACCACATATGGACTAGGCTGTGAGTATGTTATCTTCTTAACCGCTTGCTTTTATATCAATTGCAGCGCCCAGAGGGACGATTCTCGTAATTTTACGAATGTTCAGTCTGATCTCAGTGTCAGTCTCTCAAAAATACCTCTAATTTCCCTACATTTTTGACAAGACGTTGACATTGTGACTAGATTTTGAACGTTTTTAATGGCATGGCATGGCATGACATTGGCCTTCTGCTCATAAACCGACAAATAAATACCTACAACGAATACGATCGTGCAATGAAATAAAAACCGGCCAAGTGCGTGTCGGACCACGCACAATAAAGGGTTTCGTGGTTGGAATGAATTTATCCCATGAACAAACTTAACAAATTTAGCAAATGTAAGTTGGTCGACTATTGCTCGTAAACTTGTAAAGCCTACTTAGCTGTGATAATTTTCCTTTTATCTTCGTTATACTTACCGTGATTTTCTTTTTACATATCCAAAAACAACCATTTAGCTGGCAGGGGGAGACACTGAAGACACTTTTTTTTCGCTTGTTTCAGGGAGAGCCACTTCGGTCGAGATATTATCATTGACGATTAATTACTTACAGTACAAAGGTCTGCATACAATAGACTGAATAATAATTATTAAATGATAAATGATTTATTTTCTGTAAGTAGGTTTGTACAAACACTTTTACATGTCAATCATATTTTTTAAACTAGATGAGGTCGGCGTTTCCTATCTGACTACTCTGAGAAGAAAGGCCGAAACAAACTCAGAGGTCACAGTCTCTTTTAAAGTCCAGACATAATCTTGGTCAGATCATGTGAAGACCATGCAGATTGGTGTCTGAAATGGTCTTTTGAGTAAAGAACCACACAGATTGAGCGGACCTGTCCAGTCAGTGCACGCATTTGTCAAAAATTGTGTAGCTCAACTCAGAACTTGAGGAGCCTTACGATTCGACGAACAATACCAATGAAAGGACATTTGGGTAGGCCGCATAAATTACTCAAACTGCCAGACCATGATTAAAACTAACTAAGAAGGAAAAAAGAAATGACCCACATAGTCTTCACACTCACAATAATAATAATAAAAAATAAGATACTATACAAAGTAAATATCCATGTCATTGTTTAAATAAAATTCATCAATGTCAATGTGTATATAAAAATCCGGACATCATCTTTGATCTTTGAGGACCATGTAGATTGGTGTCTGAAGTGGTATTTTGAGGGAAGAACCACACAGATTGAGTGGACCTGTGCAGTCAGTGCACGCATTCGTCAGTAACCGTGCAGCTCAACTCAGAACTTAAGGAGCTCAACGATTCGACGAGCAATACCAAGGACAGAACATTTGTGTAGACCGCATAAACCACTCAAACTGCCAGACCATGATTAAAACGGAAACAATGACCCACATAGTCCTCACATTCACAATAATTAAAATAATATAAGACTTTAAACAGTAAATGTTCATGTCATGTCATAAATAGATATTTAGAAAGAAAAAAAATAACAAAAGTGTAAATCAGCAAAATAAAAAATAAACAACATTCACTGTCTAGACCTATTGGAGCAGCTCAATCCCAAGCGTTTTTGTCCTCAATATAGTCTTTTACAGTATAATAGGCTTTCTGGCATAGTTTTAGCTTTATAAAAGATTTGAATTTATTAATGCTTAGTTCTTGAATGTGGCTAGGAAGTTTATTATAAAAACGTATACATTGGCATCTAAACGAGCCACCTATTTTCTTGAGCCTTGTTGTAGGAACAACAAATTTATGTTTGTTCCTAGTATTTATATTATGGATATCACTGTATTTCTTAAACAGATTAATATTTTTATGTGCATACAAAAGATTATCATAAATGTACTGAGAAGGCACAGTCATTATATTAATCTCTTTAAATTTGTCTCTGAGGGAGTGTCTGGGACTTAATTTATAAATGGAACGAATTGCCCTTTTTTGTAAAATAAAAATTATCTGAATTTCGGCGGCATTTCCCCACAACAGAATACCGTATGACATCACACTATGAAAATAACTAAAGTAAACTAAACGGGCTGTCTCTAAATCAGTTAAGTCACGAATTTTCCTAACGGCGTATGCTGCAGAGCTAAGCTTTTTTGACAATTTATCTATATGGGGGCCCCATTGAAGCTTGGCATCCAAAGTTATGCCTAAGAATACTGTGGTATTTTCGGGTTTTAACTCTTCACCCTTTATGAGAACACTAGTTTCTACTTGTCTAACATTTGGTATCGTAAACTTAATACATTTGGTTTTTTTTTCGTTAAGAAGTAAATTATTAACATTAAACCAGTTAACTACTTTTGCGAGGGCACTATTTATACTGTCAGTAACCAGCTGATTAACATTTTCTATTGACGAAATATAATATAATTTATAACCTAGTCAAATAAGTATGTTGTATATAAATTGCAAAAACTTTAATTTTATATATTTTTTTCTATAATTCTGTTTAAGTGTTAAGATTCGGGTAAAATAAAATGCTTTAAACTTACTTATCGACTTTTAATTGAATTGATTATACAGGGTTACTGGTAACTCGACCACTTCCTTGCAGTAGGTGACTGGGGAGCTAAAATGTGACAAGTTTAACTTCAATCCCCCATATGTATCTATCACCTCCTGCAAGGAAGTGGTCGAGTTTCCAGTAACTGTATACAGATACAATATCACGCCTGCATTCACGAAGGATGAGCCAGAGGTGTACCTGTAGTACATCCACATTAATTATACTAACATTACATAGTATACTGGGTGACGGGGACATGACGAGCAAAGTGTAACCATGGATTCACCACATAATAATAATATTCCACAACTTTCACACAACGCCATCTAGTCCCAAACTAAGCAGAGCTTGTGCTATGAGTACTAGACAACTGATATACATACAACGTGTAACGTTAAATGCGCAAAACCTCAGACACCCCAACTGATTTTTAATTCAATTGACCTATTTCAGAGAAAATAAGTCATTAAAAAAATTGTAAAGGTTTTATGTTTCTTGCGTCTGCGATGACGCTTTATCGAGGGAGGAGTCGTCACCGGGCCGCTGCGCCGCGCTGACATTGGCTTGCTTGACCTATTAATAAATAGACACGGCAACGTTTTTAATGAAGATTTTTTGAAAAACGTGACCTATATTACAAAGTGGTTCAATTAATTCTGCTCGTTATTCTGATCAAACTATTTTCAGTTTTTGCGTATTTAACGTTACACGTTGTATATATTTCTAAATACATACATATTATAGATAAATTATACCCAAACAAAGAACAAATGATCGTGCCCATCACACAAACATTTGTCCTGTGTGGGAATCGATCCCACGACCTTGCGTATAATAGTCAGGGCCACTGACCACTAGACCAACAGGCCTGCCATGATTCTAGACTTCTACGAAATTCTACCGCAGAAATTCGTCAATTATAAAAAAAAATCAGAAGGGCAATTCTCGTAATTTTAAGAACATTCACAGTCTAATCTGTCTCAATCTGTCAAAAATATTTACCTAAACTTTTGACATTGACTGTCGCTGAGATGAGATTGCGACTAGATTTTTGGGACTGTTGACCTTCAGCTGTTTTATAGAAAAGTGCGATACCTACGCGGTCAAAATGTATGGAACAGATTTTTTTTTTTTTTTATTATAATAACCGACGAAAAATGTCAACCCATGGGGGTCTCTGAATTATGTACTGAATCCTTGGTAACAGGTTGCGCGCTGATGTCCCCGCCACCCTGTGTGTGTTTAGACTAGACTTGAATACAATGTGGCAGATATAATAAGTACAAGATATACAGATTACAGGATATCAAGAATGCGGAATAGTATTTTTATTTATACAAGTTGTAACTTAAATAACGCACAACCTCATAAGAGGTCATTGTAATCATTATTATGAACAACTTTTACTATGGGGCCAAACTAGAAATTCGCGATTTCTGTCGAGTTATCATTTTCTCTAGTTTAAGTGTTATTGTATTTGTTTGTTAATTTTGATATTTTAGTTAGTAAATTGCTCTGTACAACGCCTTGGGATTCAATACAATTTCAAAAGGGATGGGTATCGCTATTACAAATCTATTATAACATGCTTTCATTATTTATTGCTTTGAGGTCATTACAAATTATTTACATCAACATATACAATGTACACTATAATATAATATTAAAGTAGTTGGGTATAATGTCTGTACATTAAGATTATGATATGAGTCAAATCATGACATAACAAACAAGTTATTTATTTAAATATATCAATCCATTCCCCCACTATCTAATGTCCTTTACAACCACAGTCTTGAATATAATAATTGCAAATACCCTTCTTCACCAGTGCTAGACCAGTCCACTATTATTAATATTGAATCATCTTTATTAAAATAGTCCAGTATTTCATTATAATCGCATGCGGAGTTTACCTGTAAGTGATTGTACACTATTGTTTATCTGTTTTTGCTTGCTTTTTGTACCCTTAACTAGTGTTAAACAATCGTTGGTGAACCAATAAATAAATAAAATAAAATAATCACTGTCTTTTTAGAATGTCACGTATTAAGATATTGGTATGTTACTTTCACCTCCACTGACTTCCCTGTTATGCTTCTTACCGTGTCGACGGCAATCTAAATGGACTCCGGCCCAGAATTCGGTTACATGTTTAGCGCCATCACTAGCGTCCATCAGTTCTTGCAATGTGCAGACACATAGGACACGATATGAAGTGTCCCATCGTTTGTGGAACAGCAACACATTTACACTCCAAGGTGTAGTCGTCTATGAATCTCCACCTGCACAGGTTTTCCTTGCTTTGGCCAATGAGTCTGTTTAAAGACTTCCACATTGTTCACTTTTAACAAAACCCATTACTTTAAACAAAACCTCAAAGATTCCGGGTCGCGTCACACAGTGCCACACAATCACTATTATTGTCTTTATCACTATACTACTAATAGTCATCCAAGTTATGGTTTAATTGGCTTTAAAGTTTATTTTCAGTTCAACTAATGAGAGTAATTTCCGTAATTCTAGCGAAATTGTCCAGCTTTAACCATCACATTTCTATAGGGCTACAACCAATCACTATTAATTGTTCACCACCCTCTATCACTATCATCTTCATAGCAACAGTCACCCCTAAAGAGACTGCGCGGGTGTCAAACAGTGTCCAACATCTCTTTATTATTTTACACAACTCTAGACTCACTACAAAAGTGTCATCACCACCCACTTCCCACTAGCAACATCATCTTCATATAGCAAGGTTCACCCCATACTACGGTGTCTGCATGGGATGGCAAAGAGCGTCCATCATTTACAATCGCCTTATTTTTCTCCTTAAAATTCTTTCTACACATCAATAAAACATCTACAAAAGAGTCACCCATACTCACTACCCAGCGTCATCACTACTTCCCAAATTGTTATCCACCTTCGATCATCAATATTTTCATATGGAACGGTCACTCCTACGATCGTGGGTGTGAAACAGTGTCCAACATCTCTTTATTATTATTCTACACAACACTAAACTTGTACAATAGTTTGTTCAGTTCCTACTATCCGAATTTGTCCCTCTATCAAAATCATCTTCATATACCAAATAGTTCACTTTCCACCATCACTATCTTCATTCTTCTTAATGTGCAACGCTCACCCTACAGAGTCTGCGCAGGGTGTCGCTGCAGCCGCGCTCACACGGCGGTCTCGTCGGCCGGCGCCTTCACGAGCGGCTCTGTAGGGCTCTTTACAGGGATCCGGATAATTTCGTCTTCTAGCTTCGAGTCTATTGGCATGTTCTGTAAATGATAAGCAGTTATGAGTTTTATAGCAAGAAATATAGCGCTACAAGGTTCTCTTGGCGCCTGGCCAGAATCTGAACTAACGCCGCCATCTTGTTTTTCAATACATTTTCACAAAACAATTGTACAAATGTTGACCAACAGCGCCCCCTGTCAACGTCATTGCCAAAAGATCCTTGTAGCAGTGAAGATCTGTTGAAAAATCGCGCGAAAGTGCAATCGGTCCCGTTCACTTTGTTCTGTTCCCTTCAAAATTCAAATCGTCTTGTTTTCCAAAATAATAAGTGGACTGCTGGGGCCGTATTACGAAGTATTAATGTCATCATGATTCCAGTCCGAAAAAAGGATGGTGCTCCCGGTCATGTGTAGCTCCGTCTCTCTCTTACACTGATTGTTATTTTAAAGGGTCAAAGGGCAAAGTTGTATGGTGAGTGGGCTTTGAATAGATATAAGATTGGTCAGTGTCTTTTGACTGAAAATTCATACATCTTTCTGTGCTGTTATCCATTTATAATTATTTATTTATGTACAAAAAATAATAAAGGTAAAAGTTACAAACAGATAGACCACAAAGGTACCAAATATTTCTTCTGCAAAAAATAATATAATCCAAAATAAAACTACTATTACATAAAATAAACTAAGTACATACTATAAATAGAAAATAAGTACAAATAAACATAAAAATGATATAAGTATAGTACTTAAATACATAACTGTATACTTAAATAATTACATAATATTATCTGTTAAAGTAGAACAATTTATAACAAAATTGCCAAAACACACTCCACATTTTGCGGCAATTTTTCTGTAAAGGAAAATTCTTGAAAATGATAGTTTCTAACTAAAAGTGCACGAATCGTTTGCCTGGGAAGTGCGCAATACCATCTCCGAACTACGACAAAGCTAGACAAACCTCAAGTGCCGTATAGTGCTTATGCAACGCCGCAGGCAATTTATTGTGTCTCGGCAACGCTGCAAGTGCGGCGGGGCGCAGCCGGCCGGCGTCCAGCAGCCGCGCGCGCCGGACCGGCGACCCGCGCCCAGATACCACCACGCAAGTACCCACACTCTTCAAAAGACGAGCTCTGAAGTCATATAACAAGATCTGTCAAGTTGTGCGATAGTTGCGCCGCTGTTGAGCGACTGTAGCGCTACTGTTGAGTGACTGTTGCGCTGCAATCGTGCAACGGCGGTGCTTCATTCGGGTACTTGCAGCTGAAATAATAAAAAAGATACGATTGTATGAGTTGTAAAATTGAAACTATTGACTATTAATGAAGTATTATGTATGAGCCACATATACCTCATCAGCTGCACACGTTTTGATAATAATGCTAATAATCATACAGGCAGATTTCCTGTAAGAAAGAAGTCTTGATATCTAAAAATAAACCATCAAATCAATGGATACGCATTAAAAAAAAAACTAAGCAATAAAAAAAAAATAACCACTCACGCGTCTAACAATTTCAACAGCAGTCGACTGTAAGCCGTGTATTCATCTTCGCCAAACTCTCCAGGGTGGTGTCTGGCAAACTCGTAGGTATCACAGAACTGATGCACCAGCTTCTGACCCCGCCCGTCGAGGGGGGCTGCCAGGGAGGAGAGCAGGAAGGCTCGTAAGGATTCCCGGGGGTGACGGCGAAGCCCTGGGTCTTGACGGGCTATCTCTTCCTCTGGAAAAGTAGGGATGATGTTGGCATAAACATTTACAATTAGTGCACAACATTCCCACTACTGGGCCACCTCTCTGTGAGAGGGACTGGGCCATAATCCACCACATGGGCCCAGTGCGAGTTAATGGATGTCGCATGTCTTCGAATTTTTTGGTTCTAGGACATGACAACACAATGTTATCCTGGCCTTCACCGTTTTGAGAGCAGCAGTGATGGAATAAATTACACAAAATGAAGTGCCTGTCGTGGGTTCGGACCTACGACCTACGTGACGTAATCGGGGCTGTTTACCGGTGGGCCACTATTACTTATAATGTTAAATGTGAGGATAATGTTAAATGTGAATCTTGATCCCTTCAAAATGGTTGAGCAAAATGGTGCTGATCCATACGTCATGTTCGTGAATGGGCGCCGCCATGTACTGGCTGGTCATCTCTTGGCCACCACGGATTATTTTTATTTTAATTTAAGTATTTTCATTTCTGATTTTTTTTTTTGTTTTTGTCTTTTTTAGTATGGACACTTTTAACGTGCACGTCTTTCTAAATCGTTCTCACATGTATAATTTCAACTTGAATGATGTAACCAAAATTTTGTAACAATGTTTATGATTTAAAAGCGTGTCTGTGAAGTTTCTTGTCCGTTCTTCTCCACAGGTACCTACTACGCTTTGGAATGGGCAACTAGCTTCATCTTTCTGACTGACCGACCCCTTGACAATTCAAAAGTGCCTTTAATTGGTTTACTTGAAATAAATGCTTTGAGTTTGAGTTTGATCAATCCTGTGAGATGAATCTGCAAGGAGAATATATGGGCAATGGGATTTTAATGGATGAATTCTAAATAATGGAAATTGGGCATAACATTCAGAATTTTGATGTGTGCAATAAACTAAGCTATCATAATCCACCTGTAAAATTCCCACTGCTGGGACATAGGCCTTGTCTCTGTGAGAGAGAGCGGGCCGTCATCCACCACGAGGGCCCAGTGTGGGCTGGGGATGGCCAGCAAGTAAGTCAGGGCCATTACCTTCGGGCCACCACTGCTCTGGTCATGACAAGCTGCTGATTGAATTTTTGGATATTGAAAGTCAGTGTCTTTTTTCCTACACTAGATAGTTATTAAATGGTTGTCACTGGTTTGGACTGTTACACTTCTATCTTACAGTACTGAGACATAGATAAAGAGAAGACCGAGACAAGTTTTCACATTCTAATCTAGTTTTTGGCAGAGTTACCATCCACGAAGTCCTGAATGAACAATATTTTGCCAATAATCCTAGCTTAGTAGTAGCCAGATGCAATAATGGCAATAGAAGCGAGGCAGTTATGTTAAAGTCCCATGGGACTGAAGCATAACTGGCGAATTGTGGTTGTACTAAAGGTGCGCCTCTGCCGCACCCTTTGGAGGTTACATAATTATGTGATGTTATTTTTATGTTGCTATGAGAAGGGTTCCTTAGATGAGAAAAACTAAAAAATCATACCAAGAGTCTTCACATCATCCACAGCTCGGAACCGGTAGTGGTACGGTTGCTGTGGCTCCAGGATGTAGTGAGATGGCTCTGTGCTTAGCAGCCGAGGTTCATGCATGATACGCGGCACCGCTTCGATGCGGCGCTCCAGCTCCTTCTTGAGACACTGGAACAGAATCACAAGCAATTAAGTAAATGTAGCATGTCAATACAAAAAAGTCCTTGCAATGAGATTCTGCTTTTCGTGTCGACGGTACTTTCATTAAAGGCTTCTTTATATTGCTTGGGCCCAGCATGTGGTCATGACGATTGCAGCATCAGTGGCATTCTTTAGTTCATCACTAGGCCAGTAAAATATGAGCAGCTGATTTGAGTGGGCCTCAACAATATGATGATGACCGCAGCTGTATTACAATCTGAAGAATCTCTCTGAAAAGTTGAAATAAAACGCGCGCAGTTGTTACATGTGTTCAAAAGACTCGTAAAGGAAAACTAATTGTCGTTGTGATCTGATTGTCCTAACTGCAATCGTCTACAGTCTTCTTTTATTTTCGTTGCTTATATATTTAGTAAGTAGGTATGTATTTATAGTTTTGGATATGTATTGTGTATCTATTTTAGTGAATTGTATACATAATATTTGCACCAACAACAGCCCCATTTTATGTCCAGGAAAATCACTGTCCCACGGCCCAACCGCGGCAAGCGTAGCTTAACCTTGTGGTGTACAATAAAGTATATATAAATAGAATAATATAAAATAAATAAGACATTACATGGGACCTAACATAACAACATCGAAGATAGTTCACATTATAATCTATGATAATAGAAAGATTGGATATCGTCATTGGTTTGCAACTTATCCCAGCTAGAGGCCGTTGGTAAAGATGACAATTTACTTACTTTTTTCGCATCAGTTCCAATGGGGACGTGCGGACCTCTCCTAGAGCGAAGGGCGAACCTTGTAATCTGTCGCTTGGCAAAGATGAACAGTATCACGAAAGTTAACACCCCGCCACTTATTATGAAGATTATGTTCAATATACTTTGGAATTCGCCCATTGTGGATATTTATTAAATAATCAACAGATTGACTTCATCGAATCGTAATCAATTGTCGAACACTGTCGTCGAAACAGAAATCTATGTTTATATTTTCGAGGTGTGTAATGTTTCGCATGAAATGAAACAGGGCATACTAAATTGCAGGTGAAAGACAGAAAAAGAGAGACACTACACGCTATGAATATCGCTTTGAGCTTGGCAGGAAATGAAATGAAAATGTTTTGATTCTTTTACAAGTTGACAGCTCCATCGAAATGACAATAGGAGGTTCGTTCATTACTCATACTTTTAACCGACAGATGTGATACTGATAGATAAGGACGAATACCAGTTCCTGAACGAGACTTAAAACCTTCACACCTAGGACAAAAGGGTACTGGACAGACTGTCTCATTATCTACATTACGGTTCCGTATGACGGTATGTACCACTTGGTTAATCGTGTCAAATGTTACGTTATAGGTTTTCTTACACAGTCTCAAGTAACGATCACAGCTGATTGAACTACAAATTACTTGTTTACGTTAATTTGGTCGTAAAATAGTAAAAGTTTCCGATGAGTGAGTAGGTATCAACTTCAATTGAAAAATAAAAGAATGCGGTGCTTATAACTTAACATAAAACCCATAGGTACTTGCTTTAAACACGATCAGGTATCTGCCGTCATACCTAGAAACGCTTATTATTTATTCATCGTTGATCATACGCTGTCGCGTACACAAAACGAACATAAATTCCTTCATCATGATTCTTTCTATTGAGGAGTTGGGCGCGGCACGAATGTCTTTGGCGGGAAACGCGGTTTGCATACTAATATCAAAATGGCGGCGACGTGCGATGACCAATAGACGTTGTTCAATTATGGAAAACGAATGTCGATTGTCAATCGACTGCCCACTGTGGCTACAATGGGTTTCTTTACAAATTTGGTGTCGTTATATTCCATTCGATGCAATTTCGATTCAGCACACATGGTTGCATTACTTTAATAGGCGCGCTCATAGAAATATTGTCTTCCTTCCATCGTTAATGTGTAATGGAAATATCGTGATTGTCTGCTTGATAGCTAAAATTAACTTGAATAAGGAGGGCCCTTATTAATATTATTCTGAATGTGTATCAGAGCCGGTAGAAGCTATAAATCCGGCAATAAATACATACTCAGAAAACTCGTAACTAGGAATGTTTTGCGAGCTAGATAACTTATGTACTTAGGTAAGATTTCCCAATCAACTTAGAACCTTAAGCTTCAGCGATAAAGTTGAAAATCTATTAAAGAAATTTGACAGATTGTAGTAGCTTGATGTGCTGGAGTCTGTAAATTACTTCGCTTTGTGCTATTTAATTCATCAGTTGTCGCAAAACGATGTAAAAGGAAGATATGGGGTGGAGAACGGCATGTCATCAAAATTTCGAAGATATGGACATCCACCAATTCGTGCTGGGCCCACATGATGCTACAGCCCACTCCCTCTCACAAAAATAGGTTGTTTATTAAGTGCCCTAAACATGTCCTGTTCAAGATTCCCTATCTCCAAAGGATCCTGAACTCCTCATTCTAAGTCTCAACAATACATAGACTGCAAGACGAGCAAAATACATGTTTCAAACTTAAACTTCCTTAGTCGACCCATCTTCAGTCGTGACCTTTCATTTAGCAGGAGTTCTGTCCCATTGACGAGTCGCTGCTAAAATCTCTAACCTTGTAACAGAGGTTATCGTTACGAAATAGCAAAGTGATACAATAAATTGTTTGTGGACTTCAGAGATTGTGCTGCTATTAAACCATTCGGTTCCACCCCATTCCGTTGTTCTACTATTTATTTAGTCTTTTGATACGAGAAGCTAACTTCGACAGACAAAATTAACCAAAGGTGGAAAGGGTTGAAGATCTACTTTTTTTTAAATGATAAAAAAAAATCTTTTTCGTACCACTTGCTCAAAAAAGTGACATTCTATGCCACAAAAAGCGAACATAACAATAGTCATTTTTAATCTGTTAAAAACAGGGAAAGAAAATTGTACTGAATTTTATTCATCCTCTAGGGGGAGAATGTGATTTAAATTTGGAATACTTACCGAAATTTATACTGAACTAAATCCGTGTTTACACCATTGAGTTTGTATATAAAGCATTATACATCTTTTTGAAAAAGTAATACGCATTTATTATGCAGTTATGATTATTAAATAAAATTACGAAAACCGACGAGGCCGTATGAGCTTGATGCCTTTGCTTTTCCGACAAAAAAATATTAGTCTAGGAATTTGCCGCGTTTTTGTTTTCTTCAAATACATAAACGTTAAGTTTATTTAAATTTATTTTTATAAATAAGTTAATGTTCTAAAAATACGTTACGATGTTAAATCAAAGCGACAGTGACAGTGAATTGTCGAATTCCATCAGTGCAAATGCTGCCGCAATTATAAATAATTTGCTTCCAACAAAATCCAAGGAAAATTATTTAAAAACTTATGAAGAATTTTCAACGTGGAGAAGTGCGAAAGGCCTATCAATTTCAGATTCAGTACTTCTTGTCTATTTTAATGCTTATCTCGTATTATTATTGTGTTAATTATTGTGTTATTTTTTTCCCAAATGGTACGAAAAGTAGAGTATTTTCCTCGGTGATAAAGCTGTCTTAGTCTTGGGTGAACTTATCCCTCGCTACACTCAGGACTCGTCTTAAATTCCTCGCTTCGCTCGTGATTTAAGTTTTTAACACCCTCGCTACGCTCGGGAGTAAACCTCAAGTCCTTCATTACCCCGCGACAGAAGACACTGCTTTATCCCCTTGGTTAATAATCTACTATTCCAAGTTTATTTTTATATAACATATGACAATGAGATGGTTACGGATGGTGAGATCCTCAAGCGGTGCAAATACTGTAACCTAAATAACTACAGCTTTGAGCCGTTTGGGGTCGAAACGCTCGGGCCATGGGGCCCGAGTGCGCGTTTCCTTTTTAAAGAAATTTCTCGCCGGCTGATCGACACGTGACCAGAGGGCTGGGTCGTTCTTTGGACAAAGAATTAGCATTGCCATTCAACGTGGCAATGCTGCCAGTCTTCTGTGCACGTTTCCGGGTGACAGCGATGCGGACGAGTACTTCGACGCCTGAATCCTTTTGTTTTTGTATTTGTTTATATAGTTAGTTCTTTTTTTTATTGAGTACCTAGTGTAAATAGTTAGTTAAAATTTAAATAAATACATAAATTACATAATAATTGATATAATAAGATAATACTATCTAATCATTAATACATAATATCACGTTTGCTATCCCCGAAGGAATAGTTGGAGTTGAACCTATAGTACACCCATATTCCGGAAAATATCTTTCATCATAATTAGCCTACAATGTTCCCACTCCTGGGGCACAGGCCTCCTCCCTGTGTGAGGGAGTGGGCCGTAATCCACCACGCGGGCCCAGTGCGGGTTGGTGGATGTCATGTCTTCGATTTTTTTATTCTAGACATGCCAATTTCCTCACGATGTTTTCCTTCACCGTTTTGAGAGCAGTGGTGATGAAATAATTTACACAAAGTAAAGCGCCTGCCTGGGGTCGAACCTACGACCTACAACTCGTAAGTCGTGTCCGTTACCACTGGGAAACAAATGCTCTTTAAAAAATAAAAATATTACTAAGTCCCATTTATTGGGGGTGCTAGGGGGCAAGCCTAATGCTAACATCAGACACAAATCCAGACTAACACATGGTTAAAAAAGAGGGCTAAAACTAATGTCTACTCTTTAAAATAAAAAAAAGTATAATCATCCAAATTGAGAACCGCCTCTTTTTTTGAAGTAGGTTAATAATAAAATTTTACAGAATAATATCGTGCTGTGTGGTCCTTGGGTACGGATATGAAAAACTCTTCTTTTCATACAGGTAGCTAGTAACAGCAGCGTACTTACTATGGAGAATATTAAAAGGTACTTACGTAGGTCTATAAATTTAAATGTGGGTACCCACCTACTATGTATAAGTACACCTCTGCCTAACCCTTCCGGAATGACAGGTGTGATGATATGTTGTTGTTATATGTAGGTATGTACCTAGTAGTGTACCTACTTGAGTTACATACTCAGCCTATAAAGTTCTTGTTGCTGGGACACAGGCCTCCTCTTTTCGCGAGAGAGTGGGCTAAGAACCACGTGAGCTCAGTGCGGGTTGGTACATCGATAATATTTTTAACTAGTTTAAGTTTCGAAAAACTCCTCTCGCTTGATGCAACCGAGATGCAAATGGTCAAGAAGTATATCTTGATGAAATGAAATTATGTAGGTACTAAGCACATTTTTAAAGTCTTGTTTAGGATTTGATCAGGGGAATGCGGAGGCATTTGGGGGCCCCCCAAGGACGGAGGCCCGGGGCGGGCCGCCCCTTCCGCCCCCCGGTTAGTCCGCCACTGCCCGGGGCACGGGTCCCGGCTAGCCCCCCTATGTCCGGGACTGAGCACGGGCAATAGGGCGTTCCGTCCACTGGACATCCTGCACCCTAATTGCGTAACAGACTATCAATCAAAATCTGAATCATTTTGAAGGAAACCATTCTTCAGTTGGAAAATATACTGAATTATTTTTTTTACCGTCTCGAAATTTTTACAGGGGTACCCATGAATATGAACAACTTTCACTATGGGACCAACTCGGAAATCACGAAAAAAAAATCAGCTGTTTTATACAAAAGTTCAATACCTACTTGACCAAACTGTATGAAGCAGCAGATTTTTTTTTTCGTGATCTCAGAGTTGGTTTCATAGTGAAAGTTGTTCATATTCATGGGTAGAACACCCTGTCGGTAAAAAAATCATGCAGTAGGTATTTATACAACGTGTAACGTTAAATGCGCAAAACCTCAGACACCCCAACTCATTTATAATTCAATTGACCTATTTCAGACAGAAAATAAGTCATAAAAAAAAATTGTAAAGGTTTTATGTGCTGTTTTAGTTTTACTGGCCATTCTGATCCTTTCTTGCGTCTGCGACGACGCTTTATCGAGGGAGGAGTCGTCACCGGGCCGCTGCGCCGCGCTGACATTGGCTTGCTTGACCTATTAATAAATAGACACGGCAACGTTTTTAATGAAGATTTTTTGAAAACTGTGACCTATATTAAAAGGTGGTTCAATTAATTCTGCTCATTATTCTGATCAAACTATTTTCAGGTTTTGCGCATTTAACGTTACACGTTGTATATAAACAAAATAATCACAAATACAATATATAAATGAAACACATATAAATAAACAAAATACCTAACACTTTCTTAATGTCGAGAAACAAGAGTGCACTGAATGGAAATGCTTCGGGTGTGTTTTCGTAACGTTGACCAACCAACGGTAGCTGGTTGTCAATGCGTTCACGTGGGGTGGGATTTGTTGAAAATATACGGAGCGGTAGTACTGAACAAAACCGCCAAATGTGTCTAAAACATTTTAATATCTTTATATTTCTGACTCGAACAGGCAACCTACGTCAATCACAATTCGAAAGATTGTGAAAGAAATACGTTATCCATACCTTCATATGTATGTTTGAAAAATTCATATGCTCGACAACGTAAATAACACGATGAATGCTGTTAAAGCGTCAAAATGAATGGCATTGTCCCGCTGTTACCAATTATCCCGGTACAATTACCCCGCTGGTTCCTAAAACTATAGATATACACCATAACGTTTAAGGAACTCGGTTCGAAACCAATGGCATACCTAACATACAGGCTTTCAGGCTTGGTCCAGCCTCTTCGTTGATCTGTGGTCCGAAATAGCACAGGCTGGTGGTGGTACCCTGAGACAATGAGGAGGGGTCGCGGCAGACCACGTAGGAGATGGCGGGACGAGCTAGATAGGTTCCGTCAACACTCGAAGGAGGACGCGCGGGCTCGCGGAAGATGGAAGGAGTGAAGGGAGGCCTTTGCCCTGAAATGGGACAGCATAGGCTAGTTAAAAAAATACGGCTCCGGAAAATACGGCTGCAAAATGAAAAGTCAACAGGACATACAAAATACACGCTCGTATAACCACAATCAACACCAATGCGCATGAGCAGTCAAATCGCGTCTCTCAGCCACCACAATGGCGACGGCACGCGAAAATATGCGCACGCGACGAAGTTGGGGCATGATAATTTAACAGTGGCGAAATATTGTTTCGTTAAAATGCTCAAAGAGTTATATAAGTAGATATTTTACGATGTATTGATAACGCGTGAATTGAAGAGAGTAACTTTTTGAGCTTATTAAATTAATTTAGAAATGGGTAGGCAGATGTAGTAAGCCCCCCAGCGCTACCTTAGGCTTATAAAACTTTTTCAACGTTGTAAAGTATTTAGTGGCAAATTTTTCAATCGACAGATAATTTTTATTCGTGGAATAAAATTTACTTCTGAGAGTTTTTGTATGCAAGATCTGTCAAAAATTCAAAATTATTCCTCGGATAAAATTATCTGGCGTTGGTAAAATCAGCCCTTAGTTAAACAAATGTAAATCAGACCATTCAGACCCCATTACGTTGCTCATTCACTTATTGTTCGATAGAGAGGTGTCGATCGTGTCGTAACGGGCTCAATTCCCAGGACCGATGTTTCGTTTTCCTGTTAGCGAATTCTGAGAAGCTTTTGGTAGCTTCGAATTTATTTGACCTGATCTACCAACCCGCACTTGGCCCGCAGGGTGGATGGCCCACTTCCTCTCACAGAGAGGAGGATTGTCCCAGTAGTGGTAACATTATAGGCAGATTATGCTATCCTCAAGATAGCTGATTATAACATGCGAGTAACGTCGGCGCGTTGGTACACACTCTGGTCTGGTGACTAGAGTACATATTCCTTGGACTATTCTAATGTGTAATAAATCCATGATGATAATGATGTCATTGTTATGGCTCTTGTTAAGAGGATGAGCAACCACTCTAAAAAGCACATAACTAAGTACAGCGATGATCATAATGATAAATTATTCCTTACGATCGTTCATTGTTGTGTCATATTTGGAGCTGCTACGCACTGAGCTACTTACGCGCTGAAAATGATCATCAAGAAGCACCAATAGTCTACTTGCCTCGGTCAAGTGAAACCTCACCACCATCCTACTAATGCCACGATCGAGGAAACAAATTCAAACACCAATTACAGCTTGATCAAACCAAAAATACTGCTTCACCTCTCGTAATTAAATAAAGCCGTGACCCCAGACCACACTGCGTACACCCAACGTCAAGATGAAAGCGCTCACAGTCACGACCTGTAGGCGGATGATGAATGGGCCAATGATGTAACCTATCATGACTCACTAATCGTATAATTAGGCCCTCTAAACGATTCTAATGAGTACGAGTGTGGAGCCCATTCATGAGAGGCAACTAGAAACTAAACGTTTGGCGCGCTGTTTGTTTGAAAAAATTTATTCACATAATGAACTGCGGCGTAGCAACAGATTAATGATGCTGATAACATGACTGTCGCTAGTACCTACAATTTACAGCTATAGTTCAGCATTTCAGCCTCCTGAACACATCACCAATTCACCACGCTTGGTAGACGTATTCAGTCCTATTGGTAATAACACTGATGTTTTGAATGGATAGAAGACACTGTCTTCAAGACAGGTAGATAGGTAACTATTGCTTACCCTATGCGTATTCTCTTATAATAAATACAACGTGTAACGTTAAATGCGCAAAACCTCAGACACCCCAACTGTTTTTTAATTCAATTGACCTATTTCAGAGAGAAAATAAGTCATTAAACAAATTGTAAAGGTTTTATGTGCTGTTTTAGTTTTACTGGCCATTCTGATCGTTTCTTATGTCTGCGACGACGCTTTATAGAGGGAGGAGTCGCCACCGGGCCGCTGCGCCGCGCTGACATTGGCTTGCTTGACCTACTAATAAATAGACACGGCAACGTTGTTAATGAAGATTCTTTGAAAAATGTGACCTATATTAAAACGTGGTTCAATGAATTCTGCTCGTTATTCTGATCAAACTATTTTCAGGTTTTGCGCATTTAACGTTACACGTTGTATATGTTTTGAACCATTGAGTTTCAGCTCATCTTGATTCACCGTTCAATAAATAAAACTTTATTCTTATTTATTAATATCAATACTTCAAAAAAATATGAAATAATCTGATTGAGAAGTTACTGGCACTAGGTATCCTGAGCCGATGTAGGTAATTGTATGTTGCGATTCCTGAGTGGAAGTGAAGAAAAAAAATGAAATAGCCTTTTTACGTAAAAATACAAGGTAAAGACGCCAGTACATCAGGCTACCCGAAACTGTCAAATTTTCCCAGTCAACTTTTAACCTAAGTGTCTAAACACACTATGCCGAGGATACGCGACGGAAGTTCGGCATGATTACGCCTGCAATGCTATTTGAATTACTGGCGACACATTATGCCGAAATTACGTTGCGTTATAGCGTACAGCCGAACTTCAGTCGGGCGTAAGTTCAGCGGAAATTCGGCGGCAACGTATTCTGTAGAACACACATTATACGCGACCGAAGTTCGGTTCGATTGCCTGTCCGGCTGTTTAGATAACACGACACGACGCCACGACAGCGCTCGAAACACTGAATATACACACAAAATTGCGCAACTGAATTTCTGCCGCGTAAGTTCGGCACTTATGGTGTGTCATATCAGCCGAATACGTTGGAACGTAAAATCAGCCGCGGAACTTCGGTCGCGTACGTTCGGCATAGTGTGTTTAGACACTAACACTAGCGATAAAGTTGAAAATCTTATTAAGACATTTGACAGATTATAGTACTGTCTGTGCCATCAGGTAGGTAGCTTAGGTACCTATTAGCTACTTCAGAAAATTACTTGACGACTCCATAAATAGACCAAGAATCATTGATCATAATTCAAGAACAGTGCCCCAAAACTTAATTAATGGAACAAAACAAAGTTCCTATTCGAATCATTCACAAATCATTGTAAAACATTAGATAAATCTTCCATGTCAGTCTGTGTTTAGTTTACCAAAGGATCTATTGAACAAAAAACCTTCCAACTCATGTAGGGCCTACATGTTTTTTTAATTCGACAGTTAAACCATTATTTCAATATGTATTCATGTCACACGCATCCCCTCTCATATAACAATGGGTAGGTAGCCGTACCATTTCGTCGCAGGAAACGACGTACGCGCAAGTTTTTCAAAATGGCCGCTGGTACCTTCGAACACCGCCCAGGTAAGGCGTTATAAGTGCGTCTGGATGCTAAGGAGACAGCATACCATAAATAAAAAAGGATATCCTGGCTGGTTTCCGTTTGATAGTTTATATTTCTTAACGCGTATCCTGCGCGTGATTCACATTTAACTTTTGTTGTTCTTCCTTCCGTGTGAAAGGTGACAAAACGGTGTCGCTTGTTAGGTGCTTTTGTTCACTATTTTACACAAGCAGGTAGGTTCCAAGAAGACGTAGGTATGCCAAACAACAATGATCTATCACCACTTGGCAGAAGTCTTTGCTTTGAGCAGTAGGTAGACAGACTTTTAGACCCAAAACATCCAAGTGGGATATTTTGAGCTGTTGTTTTGTTGGTTCTAACTGAAACAAACATTGTTAGATTCTCAGTACCTACACAATTTTAAATCCAACTAGCGATGAAAATGACAGCGGCTACTTCGGAATAGGAAGAAAACCTCTTTGAATTGTTACATCAAAGGAGGTTTTGACATTTATTATCTCGTTATTCTAACCAGCCATAAGAATAACTAAATGAGTTTCGTTTATAGATAACAGCTTGGAATCTATAGAGTTTTGCCTGGTTGAGGATGATAGCAATAGGCTCGCTCCCTATCACTACATAGTATAAAACAAAGTCGCTTCCCTGTCTGTCTGTCCCTATATATGCTTAGATCTTTAAAACTACGCAACGGATTTTGATGCGGTTTTTTTTAATAGATAGAGTGATTCAAGGGGAAGGTTTATATGTCTAACACATGCATAATATAATAGAGAAACACTGATAATTTTGTAATGTAATGTCATAAAAAAAATGTAATGTCGTAAATAAACACATTTTTTTGCGCTTACTTTGTAAACGCTGGCTGAACCCGTCGAGATAGATCAAAATAATGTACTACAGTATTGTACAGCTTAAAAAGGTCTACAAAAAAGTCCGCGATGGTATATGTCTATCTCTTAGGGATAACCCACAATAACCATTTTTTATCCTATACTTTTTACGAGAAATAATAGCTCTAAAATTATCAGTGTTTCTCCATTGCACCCGTGCGAAGCCGGGGCGGGTCGCTAGTTGCATAATAAGGGACTTCTCTGCAAACTGTATCTATCTACCTCGCTGTTAAACCCTGCAAGGACTTCAGGCGTGATGTTATGTTGTAGCCTTATCGCCTCATCGCTCAACGCGGAATATTGACCAGATTTTGTAATGGGCTTCCGAGTCTGAGAGTATGTAGGTGTGCATTGCATGTACGAAAGAACTCAGATTTTGAAATAATGAATTGAGAACGCTTATTGATAAACATACTGTTATCCTATAAAACGACGTAAACCCTACTGTTATCGTGAAACGTTATCAGCCTTTGTTACAAAAAAATAGGTGTTCCTGTATTTATAGAACTTGAATACCCCAAAGCTACCGAATAAATAACAAAAAAAAAAATCGTTGTTTGCTGACTCTATCCACTCTATCCTGGTTTAGAGATAAAAATGTGTTTGCATTAAAACGAGATTTCCTAAGCATATCTCTACGCTGTGAGTCATAACCAGTGTCATTGTAAAGGTAAGTAGCTAATATGTTTTGGAGTATTTTTTTGTAATTGGCTAAACAGTAATCCATTTATTCATGTAAAGCTTTATCAAGGCCACGGCCTATTTAAAAGCAGTTTTGATGAACATGTCAGACTTAGAATATTCCAATTAATTTCAAGGAAATAGACAGTCTTGTAACTGGTTAAACAATATTAAACGTGGAATATGATGAATAGATACAGACGTGATATCCAGTAGGTATGCATTATGAGTGGCTGTGATGTTTGGACTTCCTTTTATACCTGTAAGATATTCATTCATATTAATTTATGAATGTACATACTTACTCAACATAGTGCATTTTATCCTTGTTTTCCGCAAAGCAGATAAATTAATGTAACATTACACTATGACTTGTCATACTTTGACCCGATTTAACACAGGTTGCTGCGCAAGCGACGCGCTCAGTTAAAAAAATATTTAAAATTCAGGCTCACACGTGTCGAACATCAGGAACGTTACAGCCCTTTGAATATACGAACTTTTTCCTCAGGCATGTTCGTCTAACGACAAGTACCTACACAAAGTATCTAATTAGTATTCATCTGGGCGCGTGTAGTCCTCATCGCGGTGGGGACGGGTTATTAGCCGGCGCCGCCTCCGCGCCCAGGCATATTGTTCCGAGTTCTGCCCACCGAGCGCCGCGCTCGCCCGGCAACGTTAATTCACTCTGTCAATATTTGAACTGCAATACTGTACAGTCGACTTGGGAGGCCAGAGGAAGCCGAGCCGGTGGCTGGGAAGGCAAGAAGTCGGCATAGCTGTTTGATGTTGGTATACGGCTGTGTCACTTCGAGCCAGCTCAATCCACCGGCGTTCTACGATTTCTGCGAATGAAGATTGAAGAATTGCGGACGCTCCCGTAACGAAGAGAAGAAAATTCGGATCGCTCCCGTAACGTTTTCGCCGGGAGAGGGCGCGTCTCTGACAGCTGTCATTGCGCGCTTTCTTCGCGGGCGGGACGTGAGACGAAAATCTTTATTTTTAACACACACGACGATGTTCCCGTAGAGTGCGACCGGCTGTGTACTTGAGTGACGAAACGATACGAAAACACGACGACAGAATGGCGAACGAGGAGGTGTTGGGTCCGCGGAAGACGATGTTCGTACTTGTGATTGTTGTTGGATGTTTCGCTGTGTTGTGGCCTAGGATCCTGTCGCCGCTGGTCATGGGCCCCAGTCGGGAGCAGCTGAAGCCGAACAAGTTCGACCGGGAGGCAGGTAATGTCGGTATTTTTAACACAAGCTCAATGTCAATATCGCTGGACACTGTGACGACAGCGAGCGTTTTAGCTCACTGTATGATGATTATAATCTAATTATACGGCGGTTACGGCTATTAAATTATCACTGTAACACGTTTGGTTACAACTGTTGTCATATTTCGGGTTATATAAATTTACAGACACATTTTAGGCGGTTGAAATCGTGCGATAAAATGGGTATATTTGCAGTTAACGAGGATGAGGTATTGGTGTGCAAATACGTCGCGGTCCAGCTGTTGACTCTGTTCATTTAATATTTACGAAAGATCTGATTGGAATGTGGTATGGCATGTACGCAAGAATAGTTATGTAAAAGATTGCATATTCAATTATTTAGAGGAATCATTTTCCATAACATTGAATATAAGTACTTAGTTTCTTGTTTGAGTAACAAAATAGTTATGACCATTCTTAGTACCTACTGGTTTATTGCCTAAAACTACATGTCTTAAGTGTTTGATGTTAGGCCAAGGAAGGCCATGTCTTAAGTGTTTATTTAGTTTAGTAAAGAATACTGGGTAAGGTGGTACCTAATGTATTATTTTTCTTTATTGGTAACACTATTTTAAACTTCCTTAAGATAAGGAGTTAAGGGTACTAAGTACGAGATAATACTTGATAAGAACTAAACATAACTAGTTATTTATTTGTACTGGCAAAAAAATGCCTGTGTAAATAGGTATTTTTTCTAAGATACACAACCTTGAACACCTAAATAGATAAACAAAATAAAAAGAAATATTTGATATTTTAAACATTCAGATAAAATATTGGCTTCTTTGCAATTTAAATGTGGAAGTTCAGAATAAATATCTGGCTACCATTTTAAATAGTAAACCTATATATTGATATACCAGAAATTGATAAGTACCTAACAATAAATAATTGTTTTAACTTTTAAACAACACAAGAGGATAACAGTACTGCAATTAGTGTAATTGGTTAAAAATATTAGGTTTGATAACAGCGCTAGTAAGGAATTTAATTAAAAATGAAGGGCTATTTGTTAAAATATTGTAGCAATTATTATTTGTTACCATGCAGACATACCAATTGAAATTAAAAACTCCTTGTACCTCGTACCTCATTTACTTTAATACATCAATAAATTATTTGATGCAATAATGAGTAATTGCAGGATTTTATTTAGTTTGTTGTAAAAAACTGTGCCAGAGTATGACTCATTGATTTATATTAGTTGTGTCATAGTATTTCTAAAAAATTCATTATCTGTTATTTCTTTAAAAATGTTTTAGTAATTAAATTGCATTTTTTCCTTATGCGTTTGAACTTTGACACCAAACTGCACCCAGATTGACCTAATTTATTTTTAAGTCCATATTTATTTTTTTATTTATTAAAACTTTATGCACAAGTAAAAAAAGTACTGTACAAAGACGGACTTAATGCCTGAGGCATTTTCTACCAGTCAACCTTAGGGTGATGCAGAGACAAAATATGGTAGGTGCAACATACGGGATAGCCATATCTCTTTCTTTAAAAACATGCACCGTAATATTTATCTCTAAATGCCTGCAATTACTTATCAAATGCTCAGTAACAATTCCAGATGTATGCAGACTAATTGTTACTATTAGAATCTTTAAATATTTTTTGTATGCTAGGTATTTTTCTAATTTACCAATGTTCTTCTAAGAATGTTGCCAACAATATGTTCCCACTAATAATTCCCAACAGGATGCTGCGAGGTCCTATTTGAAACCGACATGGCTGTCCTGGAACTGATCAACGAAGTCTGCAGCTCTGCCGTCCAAGCTGATGGCAAGCTCAACCCTTATGCTGCAGCTGAATGTCGAAAAGCAGTTAATGAGACCTGTGGGGTTGACTTAGCAGCATTCTTGAAACGTAATGAGAATGTTGGGAAGACTTCTAAGATGTTGGCAGAGACAATAAAGAGTAGCAACAGCTCCTGCCTCAAAGAGCACTTTGGTGTGCCTGTCTGGAATATCGGAGTCCACTTTTCACAGAATTCCTGGACACAGCAAGACAGTTAGTGGAATATTCTAGATTGTTCCAGAGTGTTCCATATTTGCTTGGCCCTTAGTTCGTACAGAATGATAAATGAATGGCGCCGCACGCCAAATGCGTTGGTTTGACAAAATATATGGTTTAACTGTAATAAGATGTTGAATCATAAGTTTGGTTTCTAGGTGACTACATGTAAAGAGATTTTGGCATTAGAAAATTGACTATCTACATAATTGCCATAACCATTTCATAATTGATAGGAATTCTGTGTTCTGAACTGGTGCCAAGCAAATAGTGTTAAAATTGGTTCTAACAGACAATAACAAGCATGGCGCTCTTTTGTGAATGAATACTAAAAATTTTGTATTTAAGTTCAGGTAGGAGTAAAAACAATCTGTATTGGGATTTTTCATGAACAATCTGATATTTCTAGTCATACTTTTAAAATTATAGATATTTTTATGTAAATACATTATTATATTTTGTAAAACATGTTTCTTTTAGATCCACTTAAACTTCGTTTACAGTTTTCGTGAACAGCTTATATCGAATTATAAGGATGCATTTACACTAAAGTCCATCATAAGGATGTATACATTTACACTAAAGTCCATCATAAGGATGTATACATTTACACTAAAGTCCATCATAAGGATGTATACATTTTCGAATTAATTCGCCCCTTTGCTTTCCCCAAAATGGTCGTCTTTGTAAGAATAATAATAATTGATTGGTACATTGTTACAAAATATAGTTAATAATATTGATAACCAATCCACTATAGCCACCTAAACCATAGCCCAATATGTTTTGTTTTCATGTGCTGCACCTAACTAGTAGTACCGCACATAGTCCTTCGCCAACCGGGGGGTTGTTCTTGGGTACACGAGTTCCATAGTGCGTACGGGGATAATCGTCGGTTGGTACTTCATTCCATTTGTCTAAAGGGCAAGTAGGCTTCAGCCTTTCGTACGCCTTCCAAAGGACCGGGATTCATGGTCCTGAGATTTGCAAAAAATATAATGTATGCTTACTGTAACTAGATTAAGTAATATTGTCATTTGAACAGTGGTCCCCAAACTAGGCTGCGCCTGTATATTGGGGGCAAAAGTTGCGATACTATTTTAAATTTTAAATCCGAGACATTGTTGTTGCATTCTAATTAGAGACAGCTAAACATCTACCTTCCTACAGTATTTCGTCTATTTATTAGGTGGAATAAGCCTACGCACTCGTAATTTCGTGATCGTGTCTGATTCATCAAGTAACGAACTAGCTAGGTAAGTTAAATTCGTGTTCATAAACGCGTGTGCATTCATGAACCGCCTATGCAGTCGAGTTTCTTTAACCTTAACCTAAAGAAGCGTACTGCTGGCGTTGATAGAAATGTTAGGAGTACACTCGTAATCCTATGCCCACATAACACTATACAGTGTGTCCGGACATGGACTAGCGATATTCTAAATACTTAAATATAAGCTATTTTAAAGTACTATTACACTATAGGCTTGGGTCCAATACACTTCCCCGCTATGTGGCAGCCATTTTGTTTTTTTTGTTGAAATATGCTCTATGCGAGTACAAAAAAAATCATATATCTCAAAGTTTTAGTCATACTGAGATAAAAATAGGCTTATTCGGAAGGCAATAATATTGTCTACCGTCTGCATTACAAAGCAATGTGTTCACAATTCCATAACTTTTGAAAAAAAATGTGAAAGTCGAAAAAAAAATCAAAAAATTATGCAATTCAACCAATAATGGTTAATTACTACAAAAACAACCCCGAGAACTTTTTTATTTTTTATACTAGATCGACAGTTTTTGAGCTACGCTACAATGCAACATAAAATTCACAACTGTATGTTTAATACTTTAAGAGTTATTGTTGTTTGAACATAGCGTATGCGCAAGCACAAAACGTCTTTGTTAACCGCCAGAGTGTCATTTATGGCATTCACTGTATTCCATCTGAGAGCAGGCGAGAAATACTGTTCGTTACTACCGTGAGTAAGCGAGATAGAACGTATTAGTCCACTACCTGAAACAAAATCAGTTTTAAGGACAAATTATTAGTTGGGTTAGTTTAGTTGTCCCTCGCCCTGCGTTGTGATCGCTATCGCTACTTTCACTTACCGTCCGTGCTGTTTACGTGCTGCGTTAGTGTTTTGTATTTAAAAGTGTGATAAAGTATGGCACAGCGTCAATATTCATCGCAACATATTGCTGACATACACTTTGTGTATGGCTTTTGCAATGGAAGTGCAAATTTGGCTGTACAAGAATATCGACGAAGGTACCCTAACAGGCCTACACCGAGTCGCCAAACTTTTATCGACGTGCATTCAAGATTAGCGGAAAGAGGTATTCAAAGAGCTGTTAATGAACGCAATCGCTTGGTATCGCCCGAAGATGAAGAAGAAGTGCTTAGACTAATAACCAATGATCCTAGACTAAGCGTTAGACGGATTTCAGTGCAACTTCGAATGTCTAAGTGGCATGTATGGAGAATTTTGAAAAGAGAAGGGTTACACCCTTATCATTTTCGACGGGTTCAAGACGTGATCGAACCAGATTTTGCTGCGAGATCTGTGTTTTGTTCGTGGATAAATAGAAATTTGAGACAGAACCGTAATTTTTTACAAAGAATACTGTGGACTGATGAAGCCAAATTTACAAGAGCTGGGATTACAAACCACAGAAACGACCATCTCTGGTGCTCCGCAAATCCAAGGGCGGTGCGCCCAAGCTCATTTCAACATGAATTCTCAGTAAATGTGTGGGCCGGCATAATCAACGATAGGCTGATAGGGCCATTGGAATTGCCACCTACATTAAACGGCGCTAGATTTTTAGAATTCTTACAGACACAGTTTGCGGACAGCCTCATGGACCTACCTCTATCATACCGTCGGCGTATGTGGTTCCAGCTCGATGGTGCACCCGCGCATTTTTCTCGAGCAGTGAGAGAATATTTAAATAATAATCTACAGCCGTGGATCGGTCGTGGTGGTGTAGTAGCGTAGCCGCCTCGCTCACCCGATTTGACACCCTTGGATTATTTTTTGTGGGGTCATATGAAACAAAAAGTATACGCTACAGTTCCAAATACCAGGGAAGAACTCGTCGCAAAAATTATGGCAGCCGCCGAAGAAATTAGATCCGATTTGGATTTAATTAGGCGCTCATCAACCCAGGTGGCACAGAGAGCCGTAGTGTGTCTACAAGCTGGAGGTGGCCACTTTGAGCAACTGCTTTAGATATTTTAATCTTCATTTAATATTGGAAAAAACATTAAATAAAATTCAATATGAATGTTATGTTTTTTTAATGATTTCCTGTTTAGGGTTCCGACAAAGGCCTTTTGTGCTTGCGCATACGCTATGTTCATACAACAATAACTCTTAAAGTATTAGACATACAGTTGTGAATTTTATGTTGTATTGTAGCTTAGCTCAAAAACTGTCGATCTAGTATAAAAAATAAAAAAGCTCTCGGGGTTGTTTTTGTAGTAATTAACAATTATTGGTTGAATTGCATAATTTTTTGTTTTTTTTTTCGACTTTCACATTTTTTTTCAAAAGTTATGGAATTGTGAACATATTGCTTTGTAGTGCAGACGGTAGACAATATTATTGCCTTTCGAATAAGCCTATTTTTATCTCAGTATGACTAAAACTTTGAGATATATGATTTTTTTTGTACTCGCATAGAGCATACTTCAACAAAAAAAACAAAATGGCTGCCACATAGCGGGGAAGTATATTGGACCTAAGCCTATAGTGTAATTGTACTTTAAAATAGCTTATATTTAAGTATTTAGAATATCGCTAGTCCATGTCCGGACACACTGTATATCCACGTTGTTCTGTGTTCCGCGCTAGTGACGTCAGTGTAGGACGATTTCAGATCAGCGGTGGACAAATAGCAACCGGTCCTTTTTTTTTTTTCTTTATTTTAAGGGCTTTATCGCTGAGCGATGACGTCGCCCTGTAAGGAGCAACCGGTCCTAATGTATGCTCATTTGCACCCCTTAAAAAAAAGTGCCAGAGCATCGGCGACTCGAAGTCGTTTTACACAAACGTGTTTCAAAATACAAGTGAGTTAGCAGAGTTCGTATTATGCATACTCTTCGGGGTCTGATATCGATGTAAGGTGAATGAAGGCTAGTGTTTCCAGGAGAGTAGTTTTTTCACCTACTTCCAAATGCCACGACACATGTCCTCCAGGTGTTCTCCCAAACCTTAATGCCCTCGTTCCGCACCTTTCACCTACTCCGGCTGATTTCTTTGTAAAACTATCTGGTTGACCATTAGGACTTTGCTTGCCGTTTTCCGTATTCTATAACCAGATAACCAGACTATCTAAACATAAATACCAATTAATAAAATACATTTGAGTAAATACACTGCCGTCAAGGAACGGAAACCTATCGTGGTTACCAGTCACATGTGCATTACGTTGGGGCAGTTTACGTAGCAGAACTAAATTATAGCCCCTGTTGATACCAGACCGTTGTTTTTCATCCTCACACAACGGATTATGCAAGCGGCAAGCCTAGTGTAAACATACGTCATGGTTGTGATAGCCGGGTGCAAATAATGAATACTTCCAAGTTCTTATAGAAGCGAAACTCAAAATTGAAGTCACAGTTTTACTATACATTTTCTGTGCGAAAGATACTTTAAACTCGGGATTTGTATCAGCTGCAAACAAACGAACAGGTTCGAAATCGTGCTGTTACAGATCCGAGGCTAATAGTAGTTATAAGACACCCAGTTTCACTTCTGTTCGAAGTAATAATTAATTTTCTACACCGAAAGGTTAGGTTAGGATGGCTGAGATGTTGTTTTTAATTTAAATCAAATATTTTGTAAATGTGAATAGTCGCTAATTAAAATCCCACACAGATCTTTTAGCGCGACCATCAAATTCTCGAGATGCTTTCTGAAATCCTGACCTAGAGCATTAAAATTGTCAGTGTAAACTTGAAAATATAATTGTATTATCAAGCTTAGCCACTATTGCTAATGTTTAACAACGATACGCAGAATTCAGCACCACATGGTGGGTTTTATGGTTGTTTAAAGAAACTTTATTTTTCCCACGATGCTTCTGCCATCGGTACAATTCTGGGTAATTACAACTGCCATTTATTTCAGCCATTCATGCTTCTCACTATGGAGTTTACATTATTTTGTTGCTTCATACATTTTCCTTGAGGATGCTGTTGAAATATCCGTTATGTTTGAATTGCAGAAAACCTGATTATATTTGGGTTATCATGATGGGGCCGCTTGTCAAGGTTAATTTGATAGTGTTACGGCAACGTTGTCCTATTAGCTGCAATTGACCGTCTATAGTTTCTGTCGTGTACCGAAGGACCAGCAAAGTACTTAGTTTAGTTCTTTGAAGCACGTTAACGCCAATACATCTCCCCAACCAATGTGCTGTTTAAAAATACTAGATTGCTTTTGATGTGTTGTTTACTAAACCATATTTCATCTATATTGAAGATAGCTTGGAGTAGATTTTCAACTAAGCCCATCATTGTATACTGAAATTTAATCCTAAGCAGCACCACAACACCTATTCATCGCCTAGTTCAGTAGCAGCTGAAATAAAATTCATATTTTCATATAACTTTCTACTAACCTAGAAAACAGGACATCAACACGTAGATTTATCGACACCGTAAGGAGATTTCAACAATCATTTCGCTCACAAATGTAAATACAAGACGTTAGCTTTCACAATGTGGTATGGAGCAGCATTTCAAGTAATACTCGTTTAGTGGCCTCTACGACAAGAACAAAAGTTTTAACGTCACATTGTCACATTACTAAGGTCATATGAGTAACGGTGAGGTAGTCGTGGCTTCGTGTTAGAATAGTAAATTAGAACCATTCCGATTTGACGCCTCGGTATTGGTGTTTGGAGACATCATTTGTATCTGTTGCTCTCAAAGTTGGTCTTTCTTTTTGATGAAATATTGGTCTTTTTGTCTTTTCGCCTCTTGAACTGAATGAGTAATCATTTGCATTTCTCCAACATAAGCGTTGCTCTTTATAGCATGTTGTCTTGAACTATCAGAAAGAGTTCAAATTACAAACCTGTTTTAAACACATATTTTCTTTTGTATGATTTAAACCTGAACAAAAGTTGATCGATAATACACCGTTCATATTGTTCACTAAAGCTATACCATGTATTCAGCGTTAAATTCGGTGCAATGCTCCCATTCCGACCAGTTTTGGACAGAGCCAAAAAATTACACTGTTGGCTTAGTTAACAATGAAACCACCGGAAATAGCGTAATAGGAACAGTTTGTTGAAAACATTTTTAAGTGCTCTATTTTATTAATATTTAATTTGGCACACTGTGTAGTGTTGGGTATAGGGTTCAGAGTAATTATGTAGAGTCTGCCTCGAACACTGTCTACAGTGTAGACGGTGTTCTAACCAAAAAAAGGAACTTTTGTTCATAAGGATATATTAAGAAGGACACAGGGAACATTGATAGACCAGAGTGGCAGATCTCCAAAGATGTGCGTTGTAGAGATGAGTTGTGTCATGCTTTATGTATGATTTTTTACAGGTTACCATTTTGGGCATTTAAGAGTTTGTTATTTAATTTGTGAAGATGTAGGTATACAACGTGTAACGTTAAATGCGCAAAACCTGAAAATAGTTTGATCAGAATAACGAGCAGAATTAATTGAACTAATTTTTAATATAGGTCACATTTTTCAAAAAATCTTCACTAAAAACGTTGCCGTGTCTATTTATTAATAGGTCAAGCAAGCTAATGTCAGCGCGGCGCAGCGGCCCGGTGACAACTCCTCCCTCGATAAAGCGTCGTCGCAGACGCAAGAAACGATCAGAATGGCCAGTAAAACTAAATTTTTTTTAATGACTTATTTTCTCTCTGAAATAGGTCAATTGAAATAAAAATCAGTTGAGGTGTCTGAGGTTTTGCGCATTTAACGTTACACGTTGTATATGATTACGTGACGTGAACGCTTTTCTGCTGAAATATAAATTTTAAAACATTTAGGTAATTCGAAAGGTTTCATGTGGTTTCTATCAATCAGACTTGCAGAGAAGTTAGAAAGACATATTTTTGCAGATTAAATCCGGTAACTAATTTACTGCGTAGATGTAGCGTGTAATTATGCGTCTACGCACCTTCACACACGACGGTGTCTGAAACCTGTCATTGCGCATGACTGCGATTCCGCCATGACATGTAAAGGCCGGGCAATCCATGATACGAGTATTGTAACGTACGCTCGATTTCAGAAGTCCTGTTTGTTCCTTTATGCGTGTTTCAGACGTCAGATATTGCTTTCAGACTAAAAGAAAGTTTCCTTAGGCCGAATTTCACCAATGAATCTGAACGCGATCAACGCATCTAAACCGCGTGCAAGAGCTGTCGTCATTGTCGTGGAATATTCATACTATCAGCTCTTGAACGCGTATTAGATCTGCGGATCGTGTTCAGATTCATTGGTGAAATTCACACTTAGTCGGGTTCGACAGGCAGATAATAAAGCTGCTACCATACGACTTACATTCTTGTAATTTATTCCTAGGACTAGGACAGTAAGGGCTGATTTTCAAATAGTCAGACAACCTATATCTGAAGAATATATATTACAGTTTGGACATATTTTCTATATAAAATCTATCAAACCGAATATTGAAAAATCAGGCCAGAATGAGAAGTATTTTTTTTTCAGCCAAGATGATGTTAATTCCTTCGCAGTTTCAACCATATGCCTATCATGACATGTGCACGATCAAATGTTTGTTCAAGTTCTATAATATGGCGCTAACATGACGATCTGGTTAGCGCTGCGGAACCTTGGCGTCCCATATGTTTTTTTTAACAAATTAGGTAATGTGCCTATTTACAATCCGGGTCAAATTGATACATATGTGCGTATGTTGACGCATGTGAGTTTTGTCATAGATTATTGTTGGGTTATAAATTATTAAAAAGTTTTTATAGCAGTAATCTCAGATAATTTACATTCCATCGCTACTTAATCAGTTATCTACTTTAATGCTAAGTTTATTTTTGAGCGACCATTTGTAACAAAAAGGTCTTAATACGTTTTTGGTTAGTTTGTTGTTCCATAACTTGAAAATTATCTCAAATTCTTAATTCAAATATAGGCTATTTTTTACGGATGGAGTAGCAACGAAGGTTGAGGCCATCGATTAAAATCATTTTAAATTTATTTGAAACCGAAATAAAAGGTATTTCCACATTGTTTTGTTAAACATAACAACCACCTGTTTTAATTATTTTCCCTATGACTTCCTTTCCTTAATATACATATGCAAACTCCAACAGTAACTGTCCAAAATGGAAAATATGTAGTTTGATAAAGTTTGAAAAGACCAGTTATTTCTTCTAACAATAAGTATCTATTATACATGCCCACATCCTCTAGTTTTGTCTCAGAGTATTTATTGTGAAAAAATGTAGTTTTTGACATTCGTCATCGGAGTGTGATACTTTTATAAGTCTTTGGGCCCAAAGGACCAAATTTTTCAAATCCAAAAGTTTCCTTTTGATTTACAGAAAAGACAAATCTATTGGCCACCAATGGCGGTGGGTTTCACCACATTGTGAAACATAAATTGATACTGAAAATCAAACTAAAGAATAATTCCATACTCTTAAAAATAGAAACACCTACTAAAACCACTGACCTAATGCTGTCAATCACGCGTCCACACAGTGACTCACGTGCACCCTATGTGATGAATTAGGAAGTTGCTGGTTACTACAAATGGGCTATAATTAATCTTGCGTGTGTGTAGACAGAATACGACACAGTGGGTTTGTTTGTTGAGGTTACACAAATGTGTGAAAAAAATCTGTTGCTCCAAGGACGAGTTCTGAATATCTGATATGGATTAATTACTAAAGTATTATTATAGTACTATCAACGCCCCGCGGTTTCACCCGCATAGTTGTCGATCCCGTGGGAATATCGGGATAAAAAATATCCTATGTGTTATATTACTGTATGGTTTCATCAAAATCCGTTCAGTAGTTTTTGCGCGAAAGAGGAACAAACATCCATCCACCCATATTTATAATATTGTAGTAGGATAAGTAGCGGACATTTTAGCCCTTTTTTTTTCTTTGTTTACGGGGGAATCCTTCAAAAGGCACCTGGACTTTGGAGAAAAAGACCAGGTAGTGTGGGACTCTTACCTCACTAAAACCACCCCGGTGATCACCATCAGCACATGGAGGACATTTTGGCTCTACCCTCTTTCGTAATTTTGTTCGTTAGAGGTTTTATCAAATTTATATAAAGATTACACAAATTATATTCGGAGAATAAATAAATGAGTAATAAATAATATATAAAAACAAAAACACTATTGTTAAAAGCAGATCATGAGGAAAACCATAAAAGCGCTCTTCCTCTCTCCTACTTAATTAAAATATTGCTGTGCACGACAGGGTCCATAGTTGATTCTATTTTTTTATAATAATTTATTTCAGAACTTAATTCCATATAAAATCATTAGTAAGACTTAAAAACTATGTTAGTACCTTAAAACTACTTATTAATTTATCTGACATTGAATAGGACAGCACCAGAACTATGCACCTTATTCCAGTGCCGCACAATAGGACACTCCACCTTTTCTGTTATGGTGTTTAGAAGGCCGTTGGGGCTGCCCCGCACACGACACATCAGGGAGGCCACTCTCTTGCGCACAATAGCCCTAAAGCAGTCGGTGTTGACCTCCGCAAGCATCCCCGACGCACTACAGTATCGCGGCAACCCCATCAGCATCCTAAACCCATTTTTGTAGAGGACCCGCAGGGCACTGAAAGCCTTCTGCGTATAGCAGACCCACCGGCTGACTTATAGGTCCACACGATACAGACTTTCATACAGACTACAGACTTTCATACAGACTTCTATAGAATTTCGTCTGTGCAACTAAGCAGTACAGACAAATGTCGGTGTGATAAAAAGTCGCACAGACAAAATTCTATAGAAGTCTGTATGAAAGTCTGTATCGTGTGGACCCACCATTACCACGCATTTAACGTTACACGTTGTATATCTAGATATGTATAGATATACTATTATAATAATGAAGCTGAAGAGTTCTTTGTTTGATTGTTTGAACGCGTTAATCTCTGGAACTACCAGACGGATTTGGAAAATTCTTTTTGCATTTGATAGCCGAATCCTTGCGGAAGGCCATAGGCTATTTAACATCACGCTATGACCCTTAGGAGCCGAGTAAAAAGAAAAAAGTCAGAAAGAACGCTAAGCGAAAACGAACTGATAGCGCGGGTAGGCGATGCGATGTGACGGGGTGGGACGGGGGAACAAGAAATTTCACGCGGGTAAAAGCTAGTAATTCATACAGACTAAAAATTCTATGTGTCACGGTCTATTATGCATCTATTTTGTACTAATACAATGTTTTATTCGTCTATCATTAATGTATCGAGTGGGTAAGCTGTGATTCACCGCATGGTTTGTGTTTTATGTAAATGTCGTTAATAAATTATTGATTTATTTATAACAGTTTTAATTGATGACATAATGCACGCGCTGCTGGTGGTGACAACTTGATTGTTTTAAAGCTTGATTTATATAAACTAGATCTGTTTAAATTGAAAAAGCTTCTGAGAAGGCTGTTTGGTTACCACAGACAAAACGTCAGGCAAACAGAAATTATGTGAAGAAAGCTTTATGTTTTGTGAGTTTTAAATGTATTCAATGACCAATAACTATCATATACATGGTCAAATTAAATTATTGGTTCCCATCACGTCTGCGAAGTTTCGCTAGCTAATTTGACCCTGTATAAATAGTAACTTCAGTTTACTTACCTTTAAGTGAGTTTCGTGTGATAATATTTAATAGTTACTAAATAAACATGTCGCCTTAAAAATGTCTTTATTTGACCCGGCCGTAATCAGCGGAATCATGCAGACTAATTAGGAGGACACTTAAAATAAACCTACCCGTTGATTCAATCTCTCAATGAAACACCCATTCATTGTGTTAAGTATCACAATGCCATTACGTTTTCTCGCATAAGTAGAGAAATTTAAATCAAGTGTCACAGTCGTGACCGGTGTTTAGCACTTAAAATGTCCACCAGGCGTTAATATTGAGTACCCTACCTACGCATTCAAAGTGAAGGTAGTAAGTAGTACTACTTATCTAAATTCAGTTCCGGACACTAAAATATGTTTGAAACTGGTTGGTCATAATGCTCTATGGCCTAAGAAGATCCTGTCCATAAGGCTAAGTAAAAGGTTATTTTGTGAATGCCAAAACTTCCATACAATCTCGAAAGGACGGTGATACTTGATTGCTGGAAAATTTCAGGGTGAAAGGAGCAATTTTCACCTGCATGACAAATACCTTTGCATATTATTAAGCAGATGGTGCATTAAGCATGCGTGCACCCATCTTGTGTAATCAACTATTGACCAATCCGACGACCATTACTGGTCTGTATTAGCTAAGCAGACGTGACTACGGCACATCACGGTTGCCGCAACACGTCTACCTTGTGTGACATCTATGGACCGCTTTCATTGTAATCTAACAGAGTGATGCTGAATGTGTTGGGTATTCAATAAACTAAATTAATAATATTGCTATCTTGTACTTGCAAAAAGTTAAACGATACCCCAGAATATGTGGCCCACAAACAAGCAAAATTTTAACGTGACAATACGTTACTCGTATATTCTTCAGGCAGTTCAATTGGTCTGTAAGTAAAAGATAGCAATATCTCTAAAAATTCTGTTGTAAACTAACCTGCTCTCAAAACTTATCACAGTACTAATCTGGTCCTTATTCCCCAGCTATCAAACAAGAGCGTCCTTTGGTCCGCGGCGCAGGACCACACCCCGCCCTGCGCGAGAGAGGACGGGCGATACCTCCTGGAGTCGCTCCTACTCCTACGAAGAACACCGTGGCGATGCCCCCCCACGTCAGGGTACGAACCTCCCCGCTATCCGGGTACTATGAACTGGAGATCAAGGTCAGTTGAGGGGGGAGAATGCTTGTGAGGCTTTGCAAGGTAGGTCGGGGGTTCCTGGTGGTTTGTTGCTGGACCAAAGGTCTTTGAAGACAGTTGCCAATCTTGTCATCAATTTGTGGGAATTGTTCATGAACGAAACTCAAGTTTCTATTTTCTTTATTTACTAGTTAAGCCCTCTTTTTTAGACCAAGTTTTTTTTTAACGTAGTCATACTTAAAGCATTTATTTCAATTAAACCATTCACCTTTTCAATTGTCAATTAGTCATTCAGTCAAAAATATGAAGGTAGTTGCCCATTCCAAAACGTAGTAGGTACCTATGGAGAAGAAACACCATAGAAACTTTAAATTATAGATATTGTTACAAACATATTAGTTACATCATCAGTGTTGAATTTATAAGAGTACCTACCTACTAAACAGTAGTGGTACTAAAGAGGCTAGAGAAACTGATGACGGTCAAACAGTAACTTACACATCCCCAGCAATTTCTACATGCTATTACGAGTAGGAATTAGAAAGATGTTTATCTATAAGAACCTCTGGGACGAATCTTAAATAGAGAACAATACAAAACGATACTTTGGAAAAGCAACATAGTCATTGTGAAATCACCGGGAACTGTCGTTACACGTACTAATACTATAGAGCAAGCTTCGCCTGTGGTCAGCACATCTAATACTGGTGAGTATGCCTAGATTTGCGCCATAACAATATGTAAGCTTTATGAGCTTCATAGCACAGTTTATCAGTTTTAAAATTGTATCTGTTAGATATATTCGGAGGCTGAAGATCTTTATGAACTAGAACATACGGGCGTTGGTGGCGTTATTGTTACATCTAACATTCATATTCGATAGGATTTCGAAAATAAAAATAGAAGCAGATAATGCAAACTCAAACTATTTTCTGTCAAAGATTTCGATTGATTTGGGCGAAGCTTAGAGGACGAAGTCTACCAGTGCACATTATTGGCTGATGTGATGATAAAAGAAAAGAAAGAAATAAAGAAAATACTTTTATTAACGGTGAACATGACACAGAGAAAGATCACAAAATAAAAACAACAAGATCTTCAGTCAAAAATCAATTATTTATTTTACTTTCATCATCGTTATTAAGAATTTTTGGAAATACAAGAGATTTGTGAAAGCCTCCTTATGTTACCAAAGAGCTTGGTTCCATTTCATGTTTCATAACGAAGAAGGTGTAAACAAACGCCATGGAACGAATATAAAAGTAAACAAGATTAAACGTTTGTTGTGCTAGTTTAACTATTAATTTGTGTTCACTCGTAAAGTTTGTTTGATGTTTGGTACAAGTTTCAAAGTGGCACTATCGTTAAATCAAATTTTGCTAATCGTTTTCGGTACTGAGAATTGAAATGTTACTTCGTAATCATTTGTGCTATTTACCCATGATCCTTGGGAAAGGAATTAGCTAGTCTGTGACGATGTATTCCTTCACCGTTTTGAGAGCAGTGGTGATGAAATAATTTGCACAAAGTAAAGCGCCTGTCTGGGTTCGAACCTACGACCTACAGCTCGTAAATCGCGGCTGTTACTACTGGGCCGGGCCAGCACTGCTCTAAATCCGCCTATCGTTTATTAATTAAACTGCCATTACGGAAAAAAGAACGCAAGTAAACTTACCAGAATGATGTCATCGTCATTATTTTCGGTGCCTATGGCTTCTGGCGGCACACATGTTGGTAACACCATCATCTATCGAATACACTTTAATATTCTTAGTCTAATTAAAATGATGATGGAGCTGTTGTATCAGCCTGAGCCAAAATAGCTTCATGCGAGTGAAATTGTTGGATGGTCTAAAGCATATTGATGCCCACAATAGACCAGCCCTTTGCCATCTTAGGCCAACTCCCAAAGGATTAAAAGATGATTAATCTGAACGGACTTTGAAATATGGACTATGTCTCTTGAAGAGGAAACAATGTCATCGCACAGTTAAACAATTACTTGGCACATAGTCAAACTGCTTTTAAACGTGCTATAGTTAAAAGCACGCCTATTTATGTTATAAGTAGAAGATCAAAAATAAATGATCAAAGATCAAACATGGCTCCTGTAAATAGGTCCTTGAGATCATAACTCCCAAGACTCGAAAGACCAGAAGACTTATCATACGAATTGAGATAAAAAGAGGTCTGATAGTAACGCTAATTATCCGGAAGATACTGGCGCCAAAGAGTTACTTGCAATCGAAAAAAAAAAACATCTTTGAAAACCACGACCACTGCCAACTATCAATGCTATGTGTCCCGGAATGTCGGTGCGAGTCAGTCAAGGTCGGTTGCGGCCGTCAGCTCTTGAACATATCTTGACACTAAACGTTTGTCATTTGTTTGATCTCGTATAGTTCCCCGATGTTATAAAGTGAAGATGCGAAAGCGTGTTCTTTCTGGAGACAATGAAGAATGTGTATGAGACAATGTACAGCGAATTTTGCTGTACACCACGAATTACAGCTAACTTATTGTGAATATTAATGGTTATGTAAATGAGTTTGGTTAAATTTTGGCGTACAATAAAGCATTTTTTATCTATAAGTACATGTAAATTAATAATCTTACGGAGTTGAGCATCTGACTCTTTAACTTTTTGAGCTGCTTATAACCTGATCGATAAAGCTATGAATAGGCCACTATTTGCTCATCAAAACAATTTAGAAATCTTAAAACATACAGTGATTAGTTAAGTAATTGAAAAGTTTGACATACAGAATTATGTAAACTATGATGATGACGCAAACACAGATGAAGTTTATCTTGCACATACATATTTACCATAAAATTTTGAAAGATGCCGCCTGAGGAATTAAAGTAATTGAATTTGGATTGGATCGAAGCTTCCAATATCCATGCCATAATTATAATGGACGAGTTGCACACGGCTTGGGAACATACGCTGTGGCAATTTATCGAAGTGGCCTACTTTAAAAAGTGCTGTATTTTTCAGTAATGGCTGGTTTTATGAATAAAAAACTGAATGAATCAAGTGACAATGGAAATAGCTGGCACAATAACGGAACAAGGCAAGAGATGTATGGTAATGATTCTAAAATCGCATACCGCCCGCATTGTCTATGACACAAATGAACGAAACCGCCCGAAATTAAGGAGAGATTGGCGGGATTAGCTAAGGAATTGATGTGGTTTCGAATTAAGGAATCATTGAGTGGTCATAGTGAATTATGGCCCAGTGTGATTAACGTGACTTGTTCGAACGTGAAAACCATTTGAAGATTCCACTTCAAAGTGAATTGGGAGCAAGACAGTAAAACAACAATTATCACTAAACCGCCAAGGAATACAATTACCTTTGAAACTGGGCTAGTTTATTTACTAGTTAGCAACAACTTTGTCAAAGAGGCCAACAGCTATAGTTACGAAGTTCTGTACAAAATGTCTTTGAAAAACCAACATTTGCATGATAGAGAGACGAAAATTCGAGTTTTTTTGTTTGTAAAATAAAAGGCTTTGAATATGGACGAGTAGACGTTCGTAGATGAGTTAATTATGATAAACAATTTGCGTCAATGGCTGGTGTGGAACAAAATGTGGGTTGTTGTGGATCAGTTCGGATTCTGCGTGTAATTTACATTTTTTGTAAAGGTTTTTCTAATTTTGTTGTACTTCGGATGAAAGGAATATGGAGATTATGTACAGACGCCAGCACATCAAGCTACTCAATCAAATTTCTTTAATAGATTTTCAACATTAGTTATCGCTAAAGCATTAGGTTCAATGTTGATTGGAAAAATTTGACATTTTCGGGTAGCTTGATGTGCTGGCGTCTGTACCTTGTGGGTTTGGATAAAGACAGATATATGAGTTGTTTTCTGTTAGTGTGTAGTGAGTTTATAACTGCTTAGATGCAATTAATGTTTGTTAGCTGAAAAAGTTTCTCTCTAGGAACTTGCTACTGTAATTGATGCATCGGATTCACAATAACGTGGTGTCAAGATGTCACCTTTGCTAGTTGACAAAACCTTCTTTGACTTTTTGGTCCCGTCTAGAAGAGCTGAAACAGTTCCTTTACCGATACCCGACACTATCTTATTTAGCATTAAAAAAAAATCCCTTACCATGTTCATTGATTACCAGATCATTGGTACCTGCAGTGTTTAGCCAATGACTCGACATCAATTTCCTCACTTCAATTGAAGAGCCTCTCAATCTAGTTAAAACAGGCTGTACACAAGCTCGTTCTCAGAACTAGGTAGATAAACAAATGTGTGGCTGGCATTGGTCGGGGCGACCCACAAACGCGGCCTAGACACAGTGCGCAGAAATAACCCGCAGTGACACTCCCGCGCATAAACGCGCATCTCCGACGGCGGGCGTCGCCACGGTAATGCTGTGATTTATGGACTTTCTTTTCAGCTACTGTCGTATGTTAAATGTTAAAATGTCTAGGGTTTTGTGGGTAGAGTAATAGACGCAATAAACGCATCGGTTATTAGAACTTTGAACACCGAAGTACTTAAGTTTCCTTAGTGTTTCTGCCAATTAGTTTAATATTCTCAATATGCTCATTTCTTTTCGTCAAATACTCTATCTTTGTGTTGCTCTACACATTTCCTTAAAGTAAAATCTATTCTGGATATATTATTATTATTTATTTTTAGCCTATGTTGTGCCACTGCAGAGCGAAAACCTCCCATTCTCCTTTCCACTCCTATCAGTCTTGAGCTAGTGTAGACCAATCCTGTCTGGCGGCGTCAAGCTCGTCCCGCCATCTTTTTCTGGGTCTGCTTCGATGTTGCCGGACGTTTTCTGACCATAATAATTGCAGGTATATGTAAAGTCCATAATTATGTCCGATCCGTTAATACGGTTTAATTTAGACTTCAATTTTATTCTACGAAGACGATGACAGACCTCGTAATACATAGTAGAAAGCTTTAATATTAAGTTAGCTAGCCCATAGCGATATGGCAGGGGACATCAAACAATTTGTCAATATTGGGCTCGGCTCGTAACACAATAATCTCGTTTAGAGGCCGCCTACACTTATACGTGTACCAACATTGACCATAGACTAATGGACAGACGCGGCTGTTTGTGAATAGAAAATCCAGAATTTTATGCAAAAGCCGAGCCTTTAACAAGGCTCAAAGTATCAAGAACATGATGCAAAAAAAGTTTTATAGCTAAAAGGAAAAGGTGACGACACAGTAATTTTACATAAACACAGTTAAGTTCGTATATCGTAATGTTTTGGTTTGACCGTTGACCGCTATACTAAGCAGGACTTGTATCTTGGGGATCGGTCGGATAGATGTATTTGTCCATATAACGTGATAACAGCAGCACGGGTCGATCGATGATCAAGCAACGTTTAACCGCGGTTGGTTCATGGATAGGTGACCATTCATTCAGTTTTGTATTTATTTATCAAGACCTACCCCCTACCCCCCCCCCCCCGTGGCTAAAAAAGCATGTTTACCAGTTGGTCAGTTGGTCGCGGCTGTCATTCGTTTCCGTTAGACATAAGACATTGCAGCTGTATCTCTGGGATGGCAAGGCGCTTTCGATATATTAGGTGTTACAAATGGCCACAGGCAGCGGTGACAACTGACCATCATCAACTGATCTTTGTCGCTGAGCCGTCAGCTTATTTGCTGACCATCAAAACATAAAAATAAACTCAGTGGTCTACGGCCCGTATTACAAAACCTCACTCAAAAGACTAAAGCATTACTTCAAACTAGTTTTAAGCCATTTTACTGGTTGTAACTAGTTTTAAGTAATACTTGAGTCTTGAGTGAGGTTCTACTGCTACTACTACTAGAGCAGTGGTGGCCCTTACGAGTTGTAGGTCAGAGGCTCGAACCCAGACAGGCGATTTACTCTGTGTACATTGTTTCCTCACCACTGTTCTCAAAACAGTGAAGGAAAATATCGTGAGGAAACCGGCATGTCCTAGAACCAAAAATTTGAAGACATGTGACATCTACCAACCCGCACTGGGCCCGCGTCGTTGATTACGGCCCACTTCCTCTCACAGAGAGGAGGCCTGTGTCCTGGCAGTGGGAACATTATAGACTGATTATGCTTTGGTATGCTGTAATACGGGCTTAAAGTAGATAAGCAAGTAATTGTTACCAAATTTCGATTCCTCTCACGTTACCGGCGATGGGAAGATGTACGGTGGCGTTAACTCAGACCCGGACATGTATGAATGCAATTCAATTTATGACCACATTCAAACGATGAAGGTTCGTGCTGAAGCATATAAATGAAATGTTCTAAACTCACATTATTGCCCTTGGTAGACGGCGCCATTTTCTATTACGATAGCTTTCACTCAGGTGATTGAAATATGAATTGAACCTCCCTAAAGGGATTGGCAGAAGCGTTCAAATGGGCATTGACAGTTCTGAATGTAATATGTGGAGAACAAGTTCGTATATTGACACAAAATGGGCGCGATTCCAAATTCCAACGTCGAGATTAGGTACGACTGTTATTTAACCTGACTTAGAAATGCTGTCCAAAAGTGCTCATTGCCAGAAACCGAAATTGATTGTTTCTCACAAAATAAAAATGTAGGATTTTAAATAAAAGGCAAAAACTTTTATTTTTTAAATATTATTTATTTGGCTCACCAACGACTGAATACACTGATACAAAGATATGAGATACATCCAATAGACTTAAAGACTAGTGTACCAATTTCTTACAAGTAAGCACATCATGCATTACTTTTTTGTCGAATGATATTTTCGTAGTGCCACTACGTCTAAAATATTCAAATCCAAAATTATACGGTGTGATGAAAAAACTGACCTAGGTATAGACATTTTTCGTTTATTTTCGATGAGACTTGCAGTATAGACATTTTAATTAGCGGACTGTCCTCATTAGTTGTACAACGTTGGGTAGGTACGTTTGTCAGTAAATTAGCTGAACAGCTGATGATCACAGGCGTGTCAGACAATCTCGCCGTCTCCGAGGTCGCCTACATGCGTCCCAAACATTTGAGCATAGAGTAAGTAAATTGAGCAGATGGGTAGAGTCGTACATATGGATAATCATAGGACGATGGGAAGACCAAAGAAACGATGGGTGGATGTTGTGAAAGATGATATGGCTAAAAAGGGGTCACTATTGAGATGACGGCTTATATGAGATGATGGAAGAAAAAGGCATACTGCCCCGACCTCGGATAAATTGGGATAAGCGCAAGGAGAAGATGGATAGGTGCATCCAGGGTTATCGCTTGGTTGGTCTTCTTAGAACGGTAGTATTAGCTCGGTGAACATTGGATAACTTGGGTGAATGTAATAGCTTAACCCTTAAATGCATAATGTTGCCATATGGCAACAAAGTACGTCATTTAATTTTTTTAAGATTGTGATAGCTGTGAGTTTCTGAACGCAACTCTTTTTGTCAAAACAATATATATACTCTATGAATATTAATATTATTGTATAATTATTATATATTTATTATCTAAATTCTATAGATAAATACCTATACAATAGCATTTGTTGCAATACGATAAAATAAATCATGCATTTAAGGGTTAAAGGATGGTTGAAATGTGGACAATATGTTTTTGGTTAGCGTCAAAATCTGCACAGAAGACCAATTTTCGTAATTAAAACGTTCAAAATGTAGTCGCAATCTCATCTCAGCGACAATCAATGTCAAAAAAATTTAGGAATACTACGGGAATTACCCATCTGTTTAAACTTAGGCCCCTTTATTTATAGAACCGGATGGAGGAAAGTTAAAATTTAGTTGTGGCTATAGAATAGGTATCATATTAGAATAAGACCGCAAACATCGGCCATCATCTTGGTCTATGAACCAAAAAGATTTTGTCTCGAAGAGGTCGCCTGCGCATGTAGGACGTTTTCCCTTTCTAAGTGCATCTATATTACATAGTAATGTGTGCTTTAAATCATGTTCACCATCAACTAGAGAGTGGGAATGGCATTGAACCCACGTCACATTAAATTATTGCTTAATTTCAATTCAGTCTGTTTGGTTTCGTGAGAATCTATAAAATAACGATGATGTATCGAATGGATCAGTATCCGTTTGAACTACTCACATAAAATGTGCTTAGAAGCCACGGATATGCCTTTCAGACATTCTCTATTTCGTTTTTAATGTATGACTGAAACATAAATTGTTTAATGCATTATCTCAAGAAAGAATAGAAAAAAAAAATTAGAACACCGTATCTATCTATCTCATATAGAAATTTTGGGAGTTAATTGAAAGTAAAAACGGGAGAACAAGTTGGCAAAAATCTTATACTAGAGTTTTGAGTGGAGTACCATTTTCAAATAGCTTTGCTCAAAAATAAACCATGACTCATCTTAATGTCAAGTTAACTAAAATGATGTATTTATCAACATTCGTTATTTTTCATCGCTCACCGCCATAACATGCGGCATGGACCTATAAAATGATGAACATCATTTTACCACCGGAATGTAATCATAAAACCTATTTTCATAGCGTAATGAAAATATCCTCCAAAATTACGGAAATCTAAGCAATATTAGCAACACGGGATATTTTGAAGATAGTTAAACGACTTTAGGATGGGCGCACAGTTGCGGAAAAACAGTCGTAGCGGCTTGATTTATAGAGTAAGCTGTAGCACGATTAAATACATTATTTGTAAAGCTAATTTAAATATTGCTCAAGCACAGATGGAGGCTTCGTGTATCTAAGCTCTAATGTAATATTTTTGAGGAATTATTACCCTCATTCTGGGGAAGTCGGGTGACTACCGAGACTATGACTAATACATAGATAAGTATGAAAGAAAAAGTCACGTTGCGCCGACCCCAAATAAATTGGGATGAGGGCAGGGGCAAATTTGATGAATTAGACTGAAACAACAACATTCCTCGAATTAAAAAAAAACTAAGTTGGTCCAGAAAAATACTTCTAATACTTAAAAAAACTGCATCGATTGGCATCATACATATAAAACGTGATAATTGGCGTTTTTCAAGCTTACCGGACCATTTTTCCAATATCTGTGAACGCAGTTAGTTATTACTCAAGAAGTTAAGGACAGTTTCCTATGAACGTTTTCCTGTATTTTGCACCAACCCCACATACATTGGGAAAAGGGCAGGAGATGATGATGATGATGATGATGATAATGATAATAATAATAATAATGATTCTGGGACAGCCGAAAAAAAAAAAAATTAAAAAACCTTTTCGCCTGAAAATGGTTGCAACAGAATTCTGATTTTTGGTCCTTTGGTCCGCAAAGAAAACATACCCTCAAAAGTAAACAACCACTCCGAATTTCACAACACATTAGCCAATACGTCCGTCATGGAGAAATCGCAAACACACAGATTGTCTAAAAGCCAGTAAATACAGGAAACCATTACGGCGCGTCGTAAACGAGAGCGGACAGTACACATTTGATTCGATCCGCAGTTCGTCAGTATCGTCTCCAGACGCTCAAACGATAATCGTGTCATTTATTTATAATTGGAGCTGTTTTCGATCATAATTTCCTGTTTTTTTTTCTTATAAACGAGTTTATTTGAAATTTTAAGTGCAACAGATTGTGAAAAATGCAGGATTTGCATCCCAAGCAGGTACTTATTGGTTTATATTTTTATCAGAATTCTACCAAATCAGTAGTAATTATTTCAGGAAGTAGTTCCGATTCCGGTAGTTAATCTATTAATTATTTAGTGTTTAGGAATAGATTTGTGTCTATTTTAACGTATGTTAGTTGTCAGGCAGGATTTTCAGTCCCTGAAGTGTCAATTCAGATTTGTGTCATAAGTGTTCGGTTGTTATGCTGCAATAAACTTCTAGGAATAACGTTGATATGTATCGACGTGGAAACTGGGATCACTGATGCGAATATTAGAATTATTTAGGTTTGTGGATTGCTAGTCACTCAATCATACACGACCGAAATATAATGGTCTTTTAAAGTCATATGTTATTTTAGAATTATTTAAACATACTGTAACCATGAATTTAGCTCGTGACAGATATCAGCGGTTTCATAGAAAACTGCAATATCTACGCGTTTAAAATGTATGGAACAGCATTCTTTTTTTTTTATTTGATAACCGGCGAAAAATTTTAACAGACCCCCCGTTAAATTTGCTGTACCATACATTTTGAACGAAAACGGAAGGCTGGCTGGAAACGATGAACTACCCCCAAAAATCTACAAAAAAAAAAATGTACAAGTCCGGCCGTCGAGGGAGTGCGTTCCTGACAACTGTCAGTGCGAAGATCAAATTCGCAAAATACATATTCGTTTGTATGAAACTGACTGGTGTCAAGAACGCATTCTCTCATCGGCCGCACTGTAAGTACTGTACACTGAACGAAATAACACGAAGAAACAAAATACATTGGAACGAATATTTAATTTTCTTGAAGAAAAAAATCATTGCTAGGTGTTCGTATTTCATATTTTTAGGACATCTATTTCTGTGGGTGCTATCATCCATACAATAACAAGAATATTTTTGCATCACGAGAAATTGACGTGCACGTGGTGAAAGTGAAAATGTATCAATTAGTTTTTTAATGGGGTTTTTGAACTGCCATTGTTGCCAACTGGCCTTTGGTCAACACTTGTTGCTGTCATTGTTAACCTAAAATCTTATTAACGGTGTTAAATTCACTAACAACAAGATTTTTCTATTAACCCTTTACTGCATGATATATTAAATAAGTGACAATTTTTTTTTTTTAATTTATTGTGTTTATTAAAGCTTCAGAATTAATTATAGTGTGTTTTTTTTTTTAATTTATGTCCTAGTGGTATGTGATGATAGACAAAATAGTTGTGTTTTATTATTACTAATGATATGGAAAACAAACCCTATTAGGATTTATACGCTAGTTTTTTATTTTTTTAGAGTAAATAAACTGTAAACATGTCAAACCATATATGGTTTCCTATGCAGTAAAGGGTTAATTGCTGTATTTTTTCCGCCGGCATTATGGTCATAAGTACCAAATGGATAATCATTTGGTACTTACGAACATAATGCCGTTGAACGCGGCTAAATAATAACATAATTATGTGAATAGTATTTATAATACTCTTTTTATCACCATACTTCGAAAATGGTTTGAAACCAAGGACTAATGAATGAAGAATATTTACCTGTTAAAAAGGTGACATTGTTTCATGCACCGAAAGTATGAGCTCCTATTTTCCAGTTTGTTTGCAACGTTACCATTACACCCTAAAAGGCTAAAACTGAAATGATTTCAGAGCCCCAAGTGATGCCAAAATACTTATGCATTCAAATCCTTCGAAAATAACCATCCAGATTTTGTTTTTACTACATTAACACAGTTCAGCTGATAAAAGGAAAATGATGAAGATGAAATCTATGAAGACGGTTTTCCAAAGGATCAGTTTTCACTTATCACACTACTTTCACGTCAATCAAAACAGCCTGTGGCAGACCAGTACTGGACATAGGCCTTCGCCATAGGGTGTTGTGGCACAGTTTGAGAGAGAATAAAGAATCTTAGAGAACAGGACAGCGGTTTACCGCCAATTTGAATAAATTCTTACAAAAAAAAAAAATAAGTATACCATTTTTCTCCCATTCTAGCCCCCGCCGATCCCCGGCATGCGGCCCCCGCTCGGCTCCCCCGGCGGTCCCGTGCCGACCCCCAAGTCTTCCATGGGCTTCGTGATGCCAATCTACACCATTTGCATCATCGTCTTCTTCGTCTACACCCTCAGCAAGGTATGTAAAAGTTATATTAAATTATGCAATATTCATCTTCACAAGATTACAAGGACTAAAGTTTGCCCAACCAAGCAGCCATACTGCTATTGGCTACATTGATTTATTGAAAACACATTCCTACACAGTTTTGATAGAAGAAATGGAAAAGAGAATATTTATACAAAATGAAACTTTCGAAGAAGATTTGGTTAGGTAGGCACCAAAATGTCCGTCCAAAAAAATGCGCAACTAGTGATTAATTAATTTGGACCACGCAACCTTACATCAATAAAGAATATCATATAAATTATCATTAGTTTAAAGCAGTTTACCGTTGAAAGTAGACCTCTCAATTGGAGAGTTGAAGCTCAACCCTCCCCTCACCTTGTAAAAATCACCGCTTCACCAATCCTTTTAGGTCAAATATCCATACTTATTTTCCTTCAGATTCTTTTCAAGCGCACTGGCTCTTCACCGTACGAGCCTATCACTCCAGACCCTCAGTTCAGGAGACGAGTGTTCAGGGATGACTCTAGAACATCACCTGATAAACTGGGTAAGTTTCCTTTTGCAATATTCACTAACCGTCAGAAAAGATCAATAACTAAGTATTTGCTTCTTCTACGCCTATCGAAGGGTACATTATTTTATCTAATCGGCAAATGTTCAAAGGTTGATGAAATTCATTGACTCGTTATCGGTGACTTTAAGACAAATAATTGTACACTTATGTCAATTTTGATTGCTAGGGACGTAATTAAGAATCACTGAATCACATCGGGGTTGCAAAAGTTACGATAGTTTGTATATTGTTCTGGATGATAAACTTTCAAGAAGTCTAGCTACGGCAATACTTTTTGATGAAGTCTTTAGAAATTGTAAAGTTACTCTCTATACAACGTGTAACGTTAAATGCGCAAAACCTCAGACACCCCAACTGATTTTTAATTCAATTGACCTATTTCAGAGAGAAAATATGTCATTAACTGTTTTAGTTTTACTGGCCATTCTGATCATTTCCTGCGTCTGCGACGACGCTTTATCGAGGGAGGAGTCGTCACCGGGCCGCTGCGCCGCGCTGACCTTGGCTTGCTTGACCTATTAATAAATAGACAGCGCAACGTTTTTAATGAAGATTTTTTGAAAAATGTGACCTATATTAAAAAGTGGTTCAATTAATTCTGCTCGTTATTCTGATCAAACTATTTTCAGGTTTTGCGCATTTAACGTTACACGTTGTATAAGGTAGTTAGTGTTATAAATCATTTCTAACCCAAAACTCTTGCGCATGCAGGACCAAAAGAGCGGGACACAAGTAAGTAATATGTTGTTTTACGTACATTTCTGTATAAACAGGAAAATAGAGATACGGGTGGCAGTTAATTAGTATTTAAATAATAACACAATGTTGACCGACTTGATAATGTAAGCTGGATTTGATAACAAAAATTAATCATACAAAAAAAAAAACTTATTGAGCAGAATATTTCTATTGGCTGTACATTATTGAGGATACTTATCCTAGTCCTAGTACCTTGTAATTGTAATTATGTGCCTCGGAAAGCACGTTAAGCCGTTGGTCCCGGCTGTCATTCGTGGATCTTTGACAGTCGTTACGGGTAGTCAGGAGCCCGAAAGTCTGATAACCAGTCTTACCAAGGGGTATCGCATTACCCAAGTAACTGGGTTGTGGAGTTTAGATAGGCAGTCGCTCCATGGAAAATACCGGTATTCAGCTGGATTCGGTTAGACTGGAAGCCAACCCCAACATAGTTGGGATAAGGCTAGGCAGATACTGATATTGTGGATAAGTATGTAGGTATAGTTTATGTATAAAAGCATCTAACACAAAATTACACGCAAACATTTATGAATTAGATGCAACAAATTGGCACAGAGCACTAGAGAACAGCAACATCATTCCAAAATCAAATAAATCCAGTACTTAAAATGTTCTTCGTATTAAAGTAAAAGAAAAAAAAAACTTACGATGATCGTTATGTAGTGTATGTTACCGAGATGCTACTGGATTGGCATAACTGCGGATAGTTACGTAGTTAGAGGTTAGAGTACATACATACACAGCAACTATAAATTATTTGCGTATTACATTTGAGTTGATTGTCAATTAGGGCGTGGTTTAGCACCTAGTTTAGACGTCACGTCTTGTTAACACAATGTGTTTTATGTTGTAAAAGGTTAAAGTCCTACTTCTCTCGTAAAAAAAATATTATTTTGTGGTAAAACATATGAATATTTCTGAGTATCATCAGACTGTTCACAGTTATCTGAACAACTAATGAAACTAACTAACTTATTATTATTAATTAAACTATCCCAATTGGATAAAGTTCTTATCAGAGTGAAATGTAATTGTCCTTTTCTCTCTTCGTTCCTATATTTATGACCCTGACTGTCCAGATTTTTGATGTAGTTACACAAGTAAGTATAATCAATATTTATTATAAAAGAAAGTGTACAATGTGCGTGCCGCTAAAACTCAAAAATGAGTCCCGGTACGATCAAGGGAGTGGTAACCCTGTATCTCCTGTCCATAAAGAAGCTTCCTGTTTTTACCTGAAGGGCATGCGAAGATATAAGGACTGGAATTTTCAGCCTCTAGAAATTTCTACAACAGTCCAGAACATTCGAGATTATTCGAGAGCATTCCATAACATTCCAGAACATTCTGGAATGTTGTGGAATGTTTCTGAGCGAAGCCGGGTAACCCAGCTAGTATGGTATAAAAAATATAGTTAGCCCAAAATACACAATGTTTCCATAAGGTAGGACATTCGCGATCGACGTAAAACCGTTTGTAAGTCATTGCAATTTAACCCTTTATCGGTAAGGTAAGGCATAAATTAGAATGGTTGCCGAGTTTTTTCAAACACACGGAAATAATTCTAATTTAAACCTTGTAACAATGATATAAGAGTTACATTGCAATGACCTACTAATGGTTTTACGTCAGTCAAATTTGATCGTGAATGTGCTGCTTAAAGTCCAAAAAATCCGTACAAAAGCACCAATGACCCAATATTGTGGCTCGATGCTCAGGGGACGTGGAGTTGGAAGCGCTGAGGGCTCGCCTGGCGGAGACAGAGCGCGCCATGCAAAGGATCGTCAGCCAACTGGCGCAGCGCGACGCGGTATATATCGGGCTGGGCTGGTGGACTGGCCTGGGGTTCTGTGGCTTGAAGTTCTATTCTTCATGTTGATTCGACTCAAAGTCCAACCAGAATGTAGCCACCTGGACAGCTCCTTCATTGGCTTCATTTTAATCCTAGAAGGAGCAGGTGGTTGTACATGATGAGTAAGAAAGGAAAGGAGGTCAGGCATATCCTGTGAAGGAGCTGCACACCGCACTGGCACTGTGTTTGCTAATAATCCAATAAAATCAATTAATTTGGCCACATTTTCCATATAAATTGAAAAATATTGGCAACCTGTGAAGTCGTTGTTATAAAATGTAGTAAAAGATCTTTAAAATTGGATTACTTCTCAACATGTTGAAGCTCATTTTCACAGTAGTCGAAAACACATGAATTTGAAATTAACTCTGTTCATAAATTTTACAGAAGATTCTGTAGAGTTTAAAAATCAAGGAGATTGATTTGTACTCTGTTTTGTCTGCAAGTAATTTTGTAAACGCCAGATGCGCTTTCCTGCAAAAATAATAACATCGTATACATACACAAATAGACTGAAACAAGCTACCCCATCGGCCAGTTCATCATATCTGCCAGATTTCTTCGTTTATAAACCGTATTATATAGATGTGTACCTAGCAGCTTGCGGCATGGTGACGGTTGAGCCCTATTCTAGTAGTCCGGGTTATAATCTTAACTTGCAACTACGACTGCGATGCATCCAAACGATTGTGGAGTCTAATGTCTTAGACAAATAGTCTTAATTCCTTTACGTTTAGTTTATAGAGTGGATTTTTGGAGGTAGAGTAACAGTTTCGAGTTTTTTTTGTCCTGTTAACAATGATAAACGTCTAAGGGTCCCCATAACATAGTATTAATAATAATAATAATAATATGTCATTTATTTCGACCAACTAGGATCACAAAACATTCATATTCGTATTGTGTGGAGTATTTATGTTAAATGTTTATATTTATATATGATTAAAGATTCCATTTGTAATTTGTGTCTCCATAACTTTGTGTTGTTAAAGATACATTGTGATTGTGGACTTAATAATGTAAATGTGTTATTGTGAAGATTAATTTGACATAGAATGGCTGTACCCCAATAAGCTTTTTAACAACTTATCTAAGAAGAAAAAATATTTAGTGCTGAAGAAGCTTTTTTGATTTATTTGCAAAATAAGAATAATTTATTTGTTCAAAAATATACAACAATTTAAATAATATGGGGACACACTGTATAACACTTTATGCTATGACTTTATTTGGAACATCTGTGTGACATAGGGCTGATTTTTCCAATGCCAGATAATTTTATCCGAGGAATAATTTTGAATTTTTGACAGTTCTTTAATACAAAAACTGTCAGACGTCAATTTTATTCCATGAATAAAAATTATGTGTGGATTTAAAAATATCAAGCAATCCTTGGCAAAAATATATAATATCAAAAATTCACTTTATAAATACAGCCAAGTTAAACTCCCGAGATAGCGTTAAGTATGATTTGGCCCACGTCCAACGTTGGAGAGCATGCCCAATCGTCTGATGCATCCCGTTTATTTTCGTCAGCGTCCTTCGTTGTTTGTTTTTATGTCTATTTTTACTCTGGTTTCGTTATTAATTTGGTTTTCTGCTAAAATTATTTAAGATTCATTCATGAGTTATTGCAAAGAATGATTATGTATTCAATGAAAATAATCATCAGTTTATAAATAAACTGTTTTTAATACGGCAGTCGCTTTATATTAATTTTGTACGGTTTGGAATAACTATTTTTTTCGTAGACAGGGATATATTCGAAATTTCTATAAAAAAAAAACAATAAGATCTATTAATTAATTCTATTGATCCAAATTGCTGTTTACGAGGGCGGGTCAATAAGTCCGTGACTTTTTGAATTTCTGACCTATTTACTGAAAAAGCAACACTACTCCTGTCAACAGGCATCTGTCAGTTGACTCCTATCAAAATTTGAACTTGCTGTTTCAGTTAGTTTGTGTTTGACAGCTATCTTTATCAGACTACCCAGTAATTTGAGGAAAAAATGGAAAAAAGTGAATTTCGTGTGCTTATTAAGCATTATTTTTTGCGAATAAAAACCATTACCGAGACCAAGGCTAAGCTTGATAAATATTATGGGGACTCTGCACCATCGATTTCAATGGTAAAAAAATGGTTTACTGAATTTCGTTGTGGCCGTACAAGCACTGAAGATGCCGAACGTCCTGGACGCCCAGTTGAGGTCTCTACACCCGAAACAATCGAAAAAATTCACGATATGGTGTTGGCCGACCGAATATTGAAAGTGCAAGAGATTGTGGAAGCCGTAGGGATCTCGCATGGCTCAGTGGTTTCAATTTTGAATGATCACTTGGGCATGAGAAAGCTTTCCGCAAGATGGGTGCCGCGTTTGCTCACAGTCGACCACAAACGAAATCGTGTAACAACTTCACAGGAAGGTTTGGCGTTGTTTAATCGCAATATGGAGGAGTTTTTGCGCCGTTTTGTAACCGTGGAGGAAACATGGATCCATCACAACACACCAGAGACCAAACAACAGTCAAAACAGTGGGTTTCTAAGGGTGAATCGGCGCCAAAGAAGGCCAAGGTGGGTTTGTCAGCCAATAAAGATATGGCGACTGTTTTTTGGGATGCACGTGGGATAATCCACATTGACTACCTTCAAAAGGGAAGAACAATCAATGGGGAATATTATGCCAACTTATTGGACCGCTTCAATGACGATTTGAAAAAAAAACCTACCTCATTTGGCCAAGAAAAAAGTTCTTTTCCACCAAGACAATGCAAGGGTGCACACATGTGCAGTTGCCATGGCAAAAATCCATGAATTAGGCTATGAATTGCTCCCTCATCCGCCCTATTCTCCAGATTTGGCTCCGAGTGACTACTTCTTGTTCCCAAACCTGAAGAAATGGCTTGGTGGAAAAAGATTTGACTCCAATGATGAAGTCATCTCGCAAACAAAGGCCTATTTTGAGGACCTCGACAAATCATATTTTTTGGAAGGGATAAAAAAATTGGAGAAGCGTTGGACAAAGTGTATAGAGCTCAAGGGAGACTACGTTGAAAAATAAAAGGATTTATTTATCAAAAAATCTGTGTTTTATTCCAAAAGTCACGGACTTATTGACCCGCCCTCGTATTATACAAACATAATTTCTAAAGGCCAAAAAAAAAAACGCCACACAGCCTTGAAACATTTAAATATTTCATTTAAGTATTTCATGTACATGAGTACATCGACGATATACTCAAGAAGTCTAGGCATACAACAAGTCCTTTCACTGAACTAATGTTAACATTATATGGCACAGTTGTTACCGCCATATCAGGGCTGGTAGCCGAGGTGCAGCAGCAGATGGAGGCGAGCTACACGCAGAATCAGCAACGACAGGTCAATGCATGTAGCTACCCTACCCGGCAATGTCACCAACAACAGTGGTTCAGCTGTAAAAGCCTTTGAAATGTATGGAGTCGACATAAGATCTAAGGCCCGAGTGCGACACAAATGCATCAGTATTTAAAACATCGTTCTGTTTCTGTCAACCATTTGATGTTGACAGAATGATGTTTTGAATACGTTTAGCGATAAACGCATTTAGTGCTTTTTCGTGAAAGTGGGCCTCAAAATTTTGCTCTTGAAAGTTTAAAATAATTTGGCATTGAAATCAGTCGCAGAATAAGCACTTTTTGGACATAAAACAGCCCACATATCGCTAACTCTTTACCATTTCTTGTGTTTGCGCTGGGAAGTAGAATTTGCGCAACATACACCCGTTAACACGTCTCTGTTCTGATACCGTCAATCCCATACATTTTGTTGACTTTTATACAAGTGTTACTATTGTAGTGGGTGGCAATGTCTTGGCTCTCTGGTCCTAGTTTCCGAGAAGATTAGACAAGGGAATGCAATAGATTGTCTTGTCTAGTCTCGCTATTTTTATTTCTAACCTTGCTACCTAATCCAAAATCCTGTCTTGCTATGATTTTCTGTCGTTTTTATTTGTTGCATTTTTTTTTTTTGTTTATTTTTGTTTTAACATCGAGTTTAAAATCATCATCATTTTGAAAAAAAGTCATTAAATTAAATCTCATATTAATGCCTTGGCGATTTTTAGTAATTTTAAAAGTTGCGGTAGTTATAATATTCAAAAATAAAAGATAAAAACGTTTTAAAAGACTATTTTGTTCACAATACAAACCCAATGACGTTTTAAGATGTAAATTGTCTGATTTCGTTTAGATTTTACGTAACACAAATGCCACTCATAAAGCTTTTGATGTAGGGCATTGCGTCTTCATTACAACGATATTTCATGCCAATAACTTTGACTTATTATCGCTTTTCTGCTGCAGTTGAAAATAAGCGTTGCTTTACATCTTCTTGAATAAAAATTTGCTTACATTTTTATACAAGCCAGTCATGTTATAGACTCGTAATAAAATATGTAGCGTCGCTGAAACTCATACCCAAAGTTGATCTGAGTCTAAAATCGAAATCTTTATTTAGTTCAGAGCTTTATTTATAACCGTCTTTGTTAGACTGAGATCGTTATGTTATGAGTTTGGCAGGTATAGGCAGCCCGGGCCAAATATATATGTGGTGTTGCCATATATAAACTTGGCGCATTTACTTAAATATAAATGGGTATTACTACTTTCTATCTGAATGGCAAAGATTATAAAAACAAGGAAAAACATATTAAGGATAAACATCTTACATGAATTGCCTGAAATGTTGCTTCCATTTGGAACTTACGTTTCTCTATCACAGTATCTAAGAGGCATTCGTGTAATTGGTGTAGGCCGTTCCAGTTCGTGGATAAAAGCTAATAAAAACAAATAAATTATTACCCTAAAGCACCATTATACAGGGTGGTAGGAAAATCGATGCTCAGCCTGTCACGATGGTTGGATATTGTCATGCTTTTTCGAATTTGTATAATTACATAAACTGTTTGTAAAATTTCGCATTTTTAATACCATGCGATTTAATAACTAATTATTTAGAGATAAGTAAGGTATTTTAGTGTACCTTATTTTGTCATTATTGACTGAATAAATAAACCTCTTTTACATAATAACCATTATATTATTATTTTTATTTCATCACGAACCCCACTATATATAAATAAATAATTGAACGCCGCTCCTACAAGTACACTTCATAATAATGCACACGTTCGGGCAGCACCGTCGTCGTTCGGTTCGCCCGACGCAACTCGCTGCACTTTCCGCGCCATTTATTACGCTACGCACGACATCCAACCCTACTAGAGTTCACGCACACATTTGCACGTGTACAAACGTCATTGGTTATGTTGTAGTAATAGGTAATTATTTTGGGAGCGTTGTATGACGTGTCCGAGGTGTGTCCATGGTCGTGCGTGAGTGTATTTTCAAACCATCCTGTATTTTCAAAATATGTTTAGGAACAGCACTTTTACTTTGCACAAATGTTTACTCGTCGGTTTATGAAGTATCTAAATATTCTTGATCCCCGCATTTTCATAAATCCTTGTTTAAAAATCCTCTATATTCTTCATTATATTCTGTTGCATTCCCAATTTCCCATAGACAACATAAGCATGTTTTTTTTTAATGTTTAGTTATCCATGTCGTTGTCGTCTTTGTCTGTCTGCCTGCACCTCGCCGTTGACTAACAAATAATAATTAAATCCATTCATAATGATTAAATAACAATAAGTAATAATGAACCGTTTTGTGTTAGGAACACTATAAAATAGCAATGGAGATATATCAGAGTAAATTGTTCACAAAATAGGGGTTGTTTTTGTTTTATTTTTGCTTTTTCGGCATTTTTAAGTATACCGCTGAAGTCGATTGTTTGGTGATGTTTGAAAACTGTGCGGTTCTTGCCAATATTTTATTCCTATAAAGGAGCCCTCTAAAGGTGCTCCTCTAAATGAGGATGTAACTTAAGCCCACGATATAGTAGGAATAATAAAACCTCAAAAACATAGCATATACAGGCTAGTAGGGACATCGAGGCGCAACCAGTTACCTCGGATTCAGTACATGATTCTGGATCCTCCTGCGTTGAGTTTTCATCGGTTATCAAAAAAAAAAATGCTGTTGCATACATTTTGACCGCGCTTGAATTGCACTTTTGTAGGAAACAGCTGTTTTTTTTTAAATTACCGACGTATAATTTCAATGCAGGGGGTTCAAGATCATGTACTGAATCCATGCTAACAGATCGTGCGTCGATGTGCCACCGTGTATTTCGAATCATTCGTTGTGACTACAGAGTTTCTATCATCAAGTTTTCAAAATGTCTGCCACAAATCTGATTTCAGCGGTATAAATATTGACGTGATTTTATTTTTGCTGTGCCTACGTGATTTTGTAAATATGGCGTTTCTGATTATATTATTTTTCGTTTTTTAAGTATTTTTCTGGTAGTTTCTATTTTTTTTTCTCGTAAATTAGGAGTTTTCTTTTTTGAGTGTGTTGTAGTTGGGTTTCCTTTTTCTGCATTGCGCTAGATGTAAAAGCGTTGATTATTTTATTTGAAGCTTTAAAATACTTCTCAGCCTCTGAAATGCTGACAAAATAAGCAATCAACGTTTAGAAATGCATGTAATTTCTGTAGAAATTGAGTACCTTGTGTTTTGTGTCGAACAAGCGTGGAAGGACCAAAAATCTGATTGACTGTTTAAACTTTCCAGGATGTGCAGGATAACCACGCTCGCCCATACACAAATGGGACAATCATACACAACAGTGGCCCGGTGCATATAGTCGCTAGTGAGTACCGAGAGTCATCCAAAGAGAGCCTGGAGACTGTGAGGGAGAAGGAACCATCTCCAGCTCCTGAGAAACCAGAAGCAGTACCTGAACAGAGCCCAGAAGAAAAAGAACCCTCACCGGAACCGCAGCAACCCACAGAAACCAAAGAATCCAGTCCAGAAATAGAAAAGCCTGAAGAACCTCAACAATCAGAACCTGCTAAAGAATCTTCACCAATTGAAGAGCCTGTCGTAGTAGAAAAAGAACCCACACCCGAGAAAGACACTCAATTAAAAGAACCCACTCCAGAACCAAAAGAAACTACACCAGAAAAAGAAGTTCCAAAAGCAGAAACACAAGACGAGGAAGAAGAATTAGAAGAGGAAGAAGTCGAAGAAGAGATAGAAATCGAAGAGAGTCCAGAGAGAGAACTAAGTAAAGAAAGAGAAGTAGAAACTACTGATGAATTAATAAAACTGGCATCTGATGTCAAAGTAGAAAGGAATGGAGACGTGAGGCATACCGAGGCATTCTTAAAAGAGGAAACGAAGTCTTCTGAGGCTCAGAAGCAAGAGAAGCAGTCGACACCTGAACTTCTGGAAGAGGCTATCAAAGATGACGATGACCAGGAAAATTCCAGTGTTAAGGTGAGTTATATTTTCAAATACTTACATATATTTGAAACGCGGGACCCGTTTTATTAGCAATGCTTGGGAGTGGCTTACGTCCAGTCGTGGACTTCTGGTGGCTGACAGTGTAAGAGGTTTCTGGCAAGAGAGTGATACAATGAGTCTCTTGAAAACCACATAGTCGATCCACAGATTTTTAACATTCAATCATTGGTGCAGATGATAGTGAATGTAATGTAAAATAAAGTTAAAATAGCCAGGAACCTTGATTCTTGTTTTGAGTGTGTATGAAGCATTTTATTTTGCATATGTATTACAAATTTAGCAGAAGTGATTTAACACTTAAGGCTCACCTCATTGTAGTTCACATTTGTAATGTGTTCACACTCACACCGTTGTAACTTTGAGATACGTAGACAGCGTTTTATTTTTAAAATAATGCTTGATATTAGTTATTTTTTAATCAAAACAATATCCTGCCTATACCTACTCGTGTTCAGTCTTTGTTCAAAAAAACAGTTATTTAAAGAAAAGGTCCCCGAGATGAGGTGAAGTTAACAACAGTCATGGTAAAACAAGAAATCCTTGAGATTAGGACTAAGAACCACCATTTCATTTTTGAATAATCTAAGATCTACTTAATAAAAATTACACATGACAGACAATGCACAACCTTAAACCACTGGGTATAGAAGCTTGAAATTTTGTATAAGAGTTCCATAAATAAGAGAATGAGCATTAAACAGGGATTTTTGCAAATTTACCCACTAAAGGTTATGAAAGTTGTATGGAAG